>VYXF01007288.1:0-28360 GCA_013397295.1 Polioptila caerulea
CCCTTTCCTCTGTCTGGTCCAAGAACTTTGGCTCTTCCTTTCTCCACATGCAAACTGCAAGAGCACTTAAACCTGCTCAAAATTGCTCTGCTGCGATCTACAGCTCTTCATTGTAAACAGCTTCCTTGGACAGGGTAACATCTCGACAGCTGGAGCTACAGGTCTAGGCTGCTACATGTTTTTATTTTGATTTAGTAAATATTAACCCAAATTTAAATAATACATACCTCTACATTTACCCAGCTTCCATAATATGGCCTTTTTTTCCCAAACAACTTTATCCACAGTACTTTTTTTTCCAGCTTATTTTCAAGTCTGGTCTATTTCTCTGTAATTGCTTGTAGTATCAGACACCATTCATCATGCGTCGTTTTCCAAATCAGAGACAACCAGCTTTAATCTAACGACCCAACCCAGCAAACTTTAATTTCTCTGTACAGTTTTAATTCCAGACTATCAGAAGACATGAAATCTTTTCCCAGACCCTCAACTGCATACAGTCTGACCAGACCAGATAAATTTCTTTCACAACTCTCTATCAACGTTCGTGTTATTTGTATTTAGTTTGTATAATGCAATTATGTTTTGCCCCCTGACTTTTTACAGAACCAGTTCACAGTAAGAAGTACAGAACACATTGCAGAGTTAAAGCGTTCTGTCTGTCTGAATTACCTATGACAAAAATGTTTTAAGGCCACTCTACATTCTTACTGTCTCTCTTATTGGTATTAATTACTGTCCCATACACAGAGGTAAAATTTAGGCATTCTCATTTTGTTCTTGATATATCTAGACAGTTTGAACCATGATGAAGCTTTTCATTGCTTTCCTGTTCAGGATATTTCCAGATTGTATTTTACACCTGATATTATGTATTGTACAAAAATAGAGACTAAGCATTTTGATAGATTATGGCATTATCAGTTCCCTTCAGAGAATCTTGTCATACAACTGGGACATGCTTAAAGAGTTTAATTCATCCAACTTAACTGTATTCTAAATCATGTATATTCTTTTATGAATTTGAAAATTCAACATATTTTTCAAATCAATCATAATGTTTCATTTGTTTAAATAACTTTGTTTTCATGTAACTAATCATAATGAGAATGTTTACAGGTCAGTTTTGTCAGTAATCTGTCAGTAGGTTTGGCAGATATTCAATTCATCTAACACTTCACTTTCTCCTTGCATCTACAGAATGACATTTTATTTTATTTATCTGTGGAAATAAAATACTAATACAAAACCAACAGATTTCTTTTAGTCATTATTAGTGAACATTAAAGACTTATATCCACAGGTGTTTATGAAACAAGAATAGAATATAAGAATAATAAGAATATAAGAATATAAGAATATAAGAATATTAATACAAGAATAAATATTAATGTTTAAATAAATAAAGTAATTAATAAACTTTACATTTACTGTACAGAAAAATAATCTTTAGAAATATTACATTACTCTGTGAGTCAATATAACCGCTCCTACTCAAATTAATTTGTCCTTGGAGCACTTCATAGTATATATTAGATGTACAATGGCTCTAAATTCTATACTTCTTTCCAAACGTATCCCCTGCACAAGAATATATATTGTATAAACGGTATGAACATATAGTTTTACCCTGTATTGTGGCCATTTTATATAACCAATAAAAAATTCATTTATTTAGTCTGTAAATAAAATTGTGCAGCTTATTATTTGTGGCTCCTGGAAACATAACTACTCCAGTTAGAAGATAGGCTTTTCTTTATGTGGTGAACTGAGAACAATAACACAGACTTTGTTGACAAATATAATTTATTAAATAAACCTGCAAATCTCAGATTAATCAGATCAATTGTAGAATGACTGACCAGTAGTTAGTCTGGCAATAAAACCACGAGCAGTGGAAAATTCATCTGACTCCTCAGAGAGACGACAAACATCCATTTCAGGGATTTAGATCCAGCAAGGTTTATATCTATATTGAACAATTTAAATTTCTCTTTCCTGTGGGACTAGGGAGAATTATGTCCTGTTCTTGCAGACAGAGTGCCTCTTAGATGAACTAGAGAAAAATTAAATTGTTTTACCTTCCCTCTGGTATTTCCTTAGCGCTTTCAGTGCCACCAGGCAATACATTGGTACATAACAGCCAGAGAACAACAGCATCAAGAGCTTATGAAAAGAATTCTATTTTAAATTCCACACCAGCACCACACTGCTTTTCAGATATGGGCTGTATATTCAACTTCATCTCTCATACAAATACTATTCTGAAAGCTACCATTAGGTGCACTGTCAGCCCAGAAAATCTAGACAAAACAAAAGCAAGGTGACCTATCTCTTTGTAGAATACAGAACAAGATCAGTAAAATCATTCATATAATTGCACCAAAGAGAAAATTATAGAACTTCAAAAAGGAAATTATACAAGTAAACAAACTCACCACTAGAAAATATGAAAATTAATTTTGTTTCCGTATTTTGTCAGATAAGTATTCATTACAGGATGAAAAATAAACTAAATCTTGACAATTCCTGTACAAAGTCATTTGCTAATAGATAGAAAATATACCTATGGAGTGACAGACATGCAGGAAACTATATCTATAACCATGGAGCAAAATATTTTGGGCTCAGTAGATTAAGCACGGACAGATTCCCCTAATTCATGTAATACAATTTAGAAAAGATGTCACCTTAAAATAATAGCTTCATTCAGGTTTATGCCTAGGGATTATTTCAATAAATTGTCAGTAATAAGATGTATGAATTTCTATGAGAACCCACAGGTGAATGAAGAACAAAAGCATAGCACCATGAAGTTTTTTGAGACGTTAAATAAACAACCTAAGGGGAGTGGGTTATGGACAGTTTTATGCTGGTTAAGATGAAAAGATATCAATACCAAGTCAAATGCAGAAAAATAATCTTAGATGCTAGAAAAGGGCCTATTTGCCCAAAAGTTTGCATGATTTTTTCTAGCTAAAGCATTTTCCTGTTAAAAGAAATTTCATTTACTTAGAAACATTGCCTCATACAGCAAAGTGGTTTTTACGTGCATAGAGAAGTGAAATTAGGTTCATTTCCAATTAAGAAGAAAGATACAGTATCTTTCTAATGGAATAAACAGGAAATGAGTAGAGGAGAAACATTAGATCCTTCAGCACACCCAGACAGACATAATAGGTAAAGGGGTACTTGTGCTTCACAAGATGGACTTGCTCATGGATACTACCTGAAGCATATGCAATGCAGGAAGACAGAACATCTACTAGGACAGTCTGCTCAAGTCAACAGGTGTTACAGAAAATGGGCAAATAGATCTGAAACCCTGAAAAGTGGTTTTCTAGCTCTTCTCTCAATCTGCATAAGAACTGCTCCTTCTGTCCCACTAGTTGTTTACTGAGCTCATTTGACTCTCAAAAAGAAAATAATCAGCCAAGGTTAAACATAACAAGCTGAGCTAGAGCCCAGCTTGTTATACATAACCTACTTGTCCAGTCAATATGTAAAACAGACCCTCTGCTCCTGTTTCCTATTACTTTACTGTCCTACACACCTTAACCAGTTCAATTTTGTTACTAGCTGCCACTGTTGCTATCAAACTAATTCCCAACCTCCTCAGGATTTGTATTGCTGCATTTTTCAAATTATGTCCTAGGGAGAGGAGAATTGGCTTCTCTGCATCTGCAAGGGCATTAAGTGTTCTGCAGCTCATAACTGTAATAATAGAAAGTCCATATCACATCAGAGTTTTGCAGCAGGCATTGTACTTGATAATTTTCAATAATAAACTAATTAAAACTTAAGATTATAGCATTAATAGATAATATATTATAACTCATGTATGGCTCTGGTTGTGAAAGAAATTGGGTAGAAAGAAATAAATTAAAAACACAGCTTCATAACTTTTATTGGTGTTTTTTTAATAGTCTGTGTGGTTTTCTCAAGACAAAATAACACAGTCTTTTACAACTCCTGACATATAATAACACAGTCTTGTGTTCTTTTTGTATATGTTGACTCTAAGTTTTACATTTTAGTATTTCATTTGATTTGGCATGCGTTTTTCAGTTTTAAGTGAAAGAGTATGTATTTGTAATTTTTTTTTTACAAAAAAAGGCTTCTTATTTTCCTTTCTCACTGCAAAGGTAATTTATCCTTAGTAAAGCAAATAATTTGCTACACATGGGGAACTTTCCTTGCCAAAATTCTATTTAAAATGCACATAGAGTTTTACATGAGGCAGTGTAGGATCACGTTAAAACAAAGCAAGCTGGTGATCATAGCTCTAAATTCCAAAATTAGAGAGGATGTACCAATATTATGCATGGGAAATTATTCCAAGCACTAAGATTTTCATGCATTAATAGAATCACAGAAACATTTATATTGGAATGAATCTTCAAAGATCATCTACTTCCAACCCTGCTGCCATGGACATGGACACCTTCCAGCAGATGAGCTCTATGCAACCTGGCCTTGAACATTTCCAGTGATGGATCAACCACAACTTCTTTGCTCAACCTAGAGATGCACAAGCACAGAAGAGAGGGAAAGAATCACACAGTAACATACTGAGTCACAGGCTGGGGTTGGAAGAGGGCTCTGGAGATCATTTAACCCACTGTTAAAGCAGATTCACCTGCAGGAGATTGCACAGGATCCTGCCCAGGTATGTTTCGAGTATCTCTGCAGGAAGGACTCCACAACCTCTCTGAGTAGCCTATTTCAGTGCTCTGTCACTCCTACAGTAAAGAACATTTTCCTCATATTCAGGTGGATCCTCCTGTGCTTCAACTTGTGTCTACTGCCCTTTCCACTGTCACTGCATTTCACTGAGAGGAGTCTGAGCCTATCCTCATGACATCTGTCTTTGAGATACTTGTATGCTTTTATGAGATCCTCTCTCAGCTGCCTCTGCTCCAGGCTAACAGGCCCAGATTTCTCAGACTTTCCTCACAAGAGAAATGCTCCAGTCTCATCATCTTTGTGCCCTCAGTTGGATGTTCTCAGTTATACCTTGTCTTTCTTGAACTGCCAAGCCCAGAACTGGACCCATCACCTCCCTCAATGCGGTCATGATTTTTTTTTTATTTTGCCAAGATATGATAGCCTTTCTGAGCTGCATACAGACACTGATGGCTTATGTCCAATTGTTTATCCACAGACTGGATGAAGACTTCATTCTCCAAATCCTTTTCTGTGGGGCTGGTCTCAGTCCATTCATCCCCTAGCCTGTCTTGATGCTGGGGATTCCTCTGACCCAGGTGCAACACTTGGCCTTGCTGGTGCTCATGAGGTTCCTTTGAGCCCACTCCTCAAGCCAGTCAGGTTCCTCTGGATGTCACCCTTTCCCTACAGTGTGTCAGCTGCTCCACTTTACGCCATCTCCAAACTTGCTGAGGGTGCACTATATGTTACTGTCAGTGCCATTGATTAGGATATTAAGCAGTATGTGTCCCCATAAGGACCTTAAGAACATCACTCATCTCTCTTCCCTTGGACACTGAGCAATTTACTGTGGCTTTTTGAACATGACCATCCAGAAAATTCTTCATCCAACCCTCTCTCTATAAAAAACCTATACCTTTGCAATTTGGCAGCAAGAATTCTCTTAGTTTCATGGTAACAACATCTGTGTGACACTCCCAAATAATTCAACAGATGTAAACTAAGTTGGATATTTTTACTACTGCACGCATAACACTCATCTGAGAACAATTTAATTTTTTCCCCTGAATATTCTGGTATTTAGAATTAGATGCAGGTTGTCACAAGTACATTGCAGGTAATAGCTAAGTATTGAAAGCTGCCTCAGATAAGTCAAATTACTGTAACCAAGTCGTTGATACACCTATTAGAAAAACTTTCAGAGGCTGAAATCTGTTAAAACAACTTCCTCTGGGAAAGATAACATTTCCAAAAAGAACTTATTCCAGTATTCCTAGATTCTCTGAATTGTTTATTCATCATACTACATACCAGGTGGAATTCAACATACACTGTGATATTTAATTTCTTCCAATTATTCCATTCCCTTTTGCATTCTTCAATTCGGAGGCATTTTGGCCTTTTCTGCATGTATATTCTGAGCTCTGCCCCATAATTTTTGAAGTTGCAGAACCACACAGATGTGCTATAAAAGTATTTTCCAAAGCAGCCTGGCCAAGTACAGTTCATACATTATCACATAACTGCAGCATTCACAGTGAATGGGGAACTCATTTAACTCAGATGCCAAAGGTCACTGGTATAAAGAGCGAGACAGAAGAATAAAAGGCAACATCTATTTTCCATGAACAGCAGAACAGATTTTGATTTCCATGCTTAAGTTTCCAGCCACTGTCAACAACATGAGGGTACTATGCATTTTTACTTAATTTTAATACGAATAGCTTTTTTTTTCTTTTGCTGGTTCAATTAATTTTTACGAAATAATTTCTTGAACTGTTTTTATTGAATGATTAACTTACGTAACGAACCATGGAAACAAAAGTAAGTCTTTTGAGTCAGCAATTGCTGACTGAAATACAATCTCCCAAGTAATTACAGACACCAAAATGGAAGCCACATTTTGGAAAAGGGAAGTAAGTGATTTAGGCAAGTATGTCTAAAAAACCAAGGAATATTAGACAGTATTGCTATATTTACTTTGTAAGTAATTGAAGTAATGTGGAAGAAAGAATATAGAAACTGTTCTACACAGAGTCTGGAGTACTGTCAAAAAGATAAAAGCTTTAGCACAGAGAAGAAAGTGTCTGTTTAATCAGTAGTCAGATGATGCATCTAATTGTGGAGGTCACTTGTTTTCATCACAGGGATTATTACCTACAACCTTGAAAACATCACATAATTTAAAGCTAACAGCCACTGTAGTTTTATAGTGTTTGTAATAGCATTTTTTGTTTATATTAAGCTGCATATATAACGACTCACAGATATATAAACACACAAAACCTAAGGTAGGATTCATTGTGGCACTTGTACTTCTGCTATACGGTATTAGGCCAGAAAAAATTTAAGGATTCCAAATTCAGGCCACACAGACACCCATATCACAAATACAAACACAAAGACAGTCTTTCTTATGTCTGTAATGCTGCAGCATGAGCACCATTTGTTTTGTGCCACAATTTACAGGCACTGTGACTTTGTAAATATTTTCTATATAGCAAGGTTGAGGGGATTTCATTCTGCTGTTTTCACTTTCTGTGCCATTTCTTTTCATACCTATCTGCCACTAGGCCCACAAGCAGTTACATTGCTGCCAGAGACAACTCAAGTAACTACAAGTCAAAACACTTTCCTGTGTAATTTTGGCAGTATAAACATAATTGGACAAATCAGAGGCCTGCAAACGTACATATTGTTGAGTGGCTCAGGAAGAATCAGTAAACTACTAGCAAGTAGTTACAAAATCAGTTTATAGCTGTGACCAATTCTCTATGAAACCTCTGCAAAATAGACAGAAGTAAAAAGTTCAAGTGCTTTTGCTGCAAAAACAATCTTTCTAGTACAATTATTTTTGCTGGGTTTATTGATTATCAATCACTTGAAGAGAAAACTTTCTCTTTAAAAATTATGAAGTTCAGGGGAAATTCTTCCAATTTTCAACTCAAGTTTTTCAGTTTTCCTTCAATAAAATTAACAAGTCAATCACACTGAAATAGCTAAATAGGGACTTGTGTCTTAAAAGATAATTGAATGGATTCCTGGAAACCTCAGAACAAAAAAAAACTACTTGTATTTTAAACTCTGACAAAACATAAACAAAATATGAATTTTATGAAAAAAATTACGTATAAATATAGGCCACAAAAATAAGTGCTCAAGGAATTCTTTAGACTTCAGTAAAACTTCTATGCACAGCATCTTAAAACTCCAAAACTAAATTGAAATATTCACAATATATAAAAAATCTGTTTCATGTTTTAAAAAAATAAAATTAGTAAATAAAATCAAGAGAATACTTGAGCCTGAGACCTGATGTAGTCCAGAATCTTCAGAAAATCTGTCTCCACTTTTTTTTTATATTTTATCAGGTCTGTCTGGAATGGAGGCAACTTCTCCTATAGCAGCCCTCACAGAGCACTGCTGTGAATTTTTGGCCAGAATAATGCTGATAACTCATCAGTGTTTGAGGTCATGTAAAGCCACACTCCCTTAGCATAGGGGTTGTTTTGTCACCTCCTACTATTCAACTTCCTCAAGGCCTGTGTGGGGGGGATGGGCAGAAATTTGGGATGGAATACCAGGGCGGCTGAACCAAACTGACCAAAGGGACGTTACATACCATACGGTATGTGCTGAGCCACAAAAGTGAGCGAAAGGGGAGGGAGGTGGAACTCATTCTTTGTTTTCTGAAGCAACTGCTATGCATTCTGAGACTTTACTTCCCAGGAAACTACTGGACTTCACTTGCTGATATAGGAAAGGAGTTTTCTTTGCTTTGGTTTGCTTCCATGCGCAGTCTTTGCTTTTCTTTCAAGCCCTCTCACCTTAACTCAGGAGCATTTTTTCTCATTTTTTTCCCCTTTTCTGCTAAGAAGAAGGAGTGATAGAGTGGCTTTGTGGGCACCTGGTGACTTGCCAAGGTCAGTCCAGCATATTTGTAATACATTTATTTAAAAAATAATTTCCTAAATCAAGTCTGACTTGGCCTCAAATGACCTGCCAGAAAGTATCAATATTTAGACAGTAACCCGGGATGAGTTGTACATCTTAGTCACAAGCGCATGATTCCGTAATTGATTACTCATACTAATTTGTGTTATTTCTGTAGCCATCTAGTTATCATATATCTTTATCAACAAATTTTGTTTAAGTTTTGCTGTACATTTAGGACAATTACAAAACGATTCAATGCAAGTAAGTAAGAAATACGTTGCAACACAAAAGCAATGTTACCAAAGTGCACAAGTAAGCGAGGCAGGCAATTTGCATAAATGAATAATTTTTATGAGTGAACTTTTATGAGTATTTTTCAGGCATCTGTGGTTAAATGGCTTGATCATATCAGCCTTTATGGTTGAATTCTGATGTCTATTTATATTATCAACATGTTGTGGACTGAAATGCTTCCATGTAATCAAATGAGTTTTTACAGATTAAATACTACCTATATTGAGAACAGTACTTGAATCTAACATTTTTTAATGGAAACAAACAATATTTTTTTAAACTCCTACAAATGTTGTTACACATAAAGCTAAATTGTGTATTTATTTTTATATAGGACAAGTTTTAAAGTTATGGCCTCTTCTCGCATACTTTGGTGACATACAACTTAATATCCATGGGAAATAAAATGATGTTTAATACCTTATAAATAGTTTCTTGGAAAATATTTTTTTAAAAATGATGTTCCATGAATACTTGCCTAAAAGTGTCACTTCTTGCTACAAAAAATTCCAGCACGAGAAAGCATTTGGTTTTGAGACAGTCCACAAGAACATGTAGTCATCTCACCCAATGAGAATTGCAGTCTGGATGATTCATGAAGCAGTGCATTTGCATAACCTTGATTTTCCCAAGTGAAAATGATACACCATAACACTAATGATACACATTTTTCCAAAATTTAAGATGTCTTTAGGGGTTTCTTTAAATAAAGTTCCTTAACTAAAATTCAGATTAAATGTTAGGACACATCATTTTCATACCAGACTATTAAAAATCTCTACCCATGTTGTCCATACTTGTCATAAAAGAATGATTTTGACTGCATAATTTTGGAACAAGTATTCAAACTCCATAAAAATTCAAACAGACAGTAAATTACATGATTATGCTGATTTTTGAGGATTTTTACCCTAAGTTTAACAGCTAAATGCATTAAAAAATAAGCCAGAAGAAACTCTGGAGAACAACTGAGAACCTTTTTCTTTTGGTTCAACTTTTCATAAGTTTCGTCATTAGTCTCTGATTTCATATTCCATACTTCGAATAATCTTACCTATACATATTCTTTTAAAGGTTTTCACTTTAAATTTCTGTGATGGAATGCAAAAATATGTTTTTATAAGTAGATTTCACTCGACAATGTGTGTCATAAAGAAGGCTGAAAGGGAAAAGTAATCATTGTTTCACTGTTTGATGGTGTTACAACTAACTAATATACTGCTCATATTTTCCGTGTAGAGCTTACAGTTTAAGGGCTTAGCATTATAGGGTATTGCGGGCATAAGCAAGTCTTACAGAACCCAGAATGTTCCATGCTTTTTAAGCATGAAGTGCATGGGACAAGATAGAACTTAATTAAAGTGGCAGGGTATAGCAAAACCCAAAAGAAATAGTGTTCTATCTTTAAATTCAACCTGCAAAACCAAAAATCATTTTTGGATGCAAGCACAATATACCACATAATTTTTGCATAAAAAACATCTTCAAATCTTTTTTTATCTGAAGAAAATCAAGCAGGACTTCAGCACCATAATAGAACATGAAGACCTTGAAAGCAAGGGGAAATGTGATGTCATGTGCTTGGTGGCAACATACTAAAGATTTAATGAAAATATTAATGAACATACACAGGCAACCTGTGGGATAGAATGACCGCAGGAATATATAAAAAATCATTCTCTTATATGATATGGAGGAGCTGTCCACACTGCATAATATAATGGAAATTTTCTGCAATCTCAAATTAATAAGTTCTGTAATGGTAATATTTGTTAATTAGCTGCTCTTCATAAAAAGTAGAGTTAGTATCTATGTATTGAAAAGAGCAATGTCACAAACATTTTGCAAACAGTATCACAATAACACTCAAAAAATATTGGTCTTAATGATGATTGTGTACATGCTGTTAACACTTCAGCTTGTAGTAACTTACCTTCTGTGTAATAATCCCTTTAAGTCAATAAAGTCTTCTGTAAACATTTATTCCAGAGTGAAGATATCCTTTTCATCCTTACTTATGATAACATATAGGAAATTCTGCTTGGTGTAAAGAGCCATTTTTATACCAGAGGCATTATAGGAGATTACATCTGTAGGTAGAATCATGATAACTCTTTGTCCAGCTACAGCATGTGGCAAAAGCTAGCAGTAGGGAGTGTGTCAAGCCAGTGATAACCAAGATACCTAATTCATGTCTAGCACATTAGAACTGATGCAAGTTTTGGAACAAACTTCATTATCAACCAAAACACTTTTATTTTCTTCTTTTTCTTTTTTTTTTTTCCCTAGATTTGATAAATAAGATGGAATTCAAAAGATGGCACCTTGACTCCATACCAATCAAAGTACAGTGGGTAAAGAGAAGAGTAGAGAAGAACATTGTATATTAAACTTTGCATTAATCTAGAGTAGCATCTAAACACTTCCATGAGTTCATAGGATTAAAGTTTACTGTTCTGTTTAAAGAATCAGATCCTGGGGACATGCTTGTGCTATTTTACAGGCAGACAAAAGCTCACTCATTCAAGTTTTGAGAAGAAGGGAAGTCACATGAAGTAAATACTTCAGAATAAAACCAGAGCTTGCAGTAACATAGATACCTGCACTGTATATAAACAGGAATTATGGCTATGCTAATGGATGTGGTGTTAAATCCATGCGAATCTTACACACCTCAAATTAAGCAGAGGAAGCTGTGTTTGCTGGGAAAAACATGTGAAGAAATCTGCATTCCTAACGGGTGAGGTCTTACAGAGAAGAGCTGGTTGATTCTCAGCTCACATAAGTGTAACTTTTTGGAGGAAGGATCAGTGAACAGAAATAGATTCTACAAGGGATTATGTTAATATATATACTTGTGGGGGGATTCATCTGCCACATTTTATGCAAAATCACCCTGAATTACATTGTTGGATATTCATTCTAGAGGCAAAAATTTATTTTTTAATACTTTTGCGGCATCAAAGACCTTTGTGGCATGACCTTTTATGCTTTTGACACCCCAACACTGAACTCTGCTCCCTCCTTTGAATGCCCATAGTCTGAAATCTCACTTCATAAATTAATGAAGCCGAAAGTGCTACAGAGGTTGTTGGCAGCTGCTCAGCTATTAAGCAATATTTCAGAGAGAAAGCCCATTATTTCTCAGAGTTGTGCACTCTGTACTGGCCCAGTTAACTTGAGGGTGTTGGTTCCAACCTACAAAATTGCTAACTATTCCTAAGACTTTGTGGCACTTTATCAATTAATGTCCTTATTAAATGCAAGGAGGGTTCTGAGTGGGTGCTTTAAATAAATAATGAAATCTGCCAATTGTACCTTAATAACATTTCCCTTGCCCCACCAGAGACCAAATTTCATGGTTTTCAGAGCATATTCCAATATTTATAAACTTAGATTTTCAGGCACATCAAAGTTTAATATGGCTATGAGATTTTTTAATTGATGAACAAGTTACATATATAACTTTCTTTAAGTTTGAGGGCCTGTAGTATAACTTGAAAGGGAACTATTCCTCAATTTGTCCAAAGGTAAACTTAAACACATGGTCACTTACACTCAGAATTTATTTGAAAATTTCTTTTAGTACTGAGAGAGTAGTAGGAGCCTATAATTTAATCCTCACTGAGAAGCTAACTCCTCCACTAGTTTAATGTTGGAATATATCTATACTGGCCACTGAGCAGCACTTACAAGAGTGAAGGGTGAAAGAATTTCATCTAATTATTTCCAGTTTTGAATGAAGTTGTCTGCATGAAAATTATATCTTCCGCAGGATTCAATCTGTCTTGTCTGTTTATGTCAATATCACTATCAAATGCAAAATGTTTAAGGAAGGCATTTCTAGATAAATGAAAAAGAGAGGTAAAGAAATTGAGAGCTCTATAAAATGCTGAAGAGTTTTTATGCCAGCTGTTTTGCGTAATTCCTCTAAGGAAAGAGCTGCTTTTTATTATCTGTCATCACAGTACTTTTGAGATCTTTATGAGCCATACATACTTTGGCAAAGGACAGGCTTCATTTCCAGCAGTGAAGGACCAGCTTAGGTAAGTTTACCCCATGAACTCCTTAGATAATGGAATTTTACAAAAATACCTTTTCCCCTATGTATCGTGAATTAAATGCCTTTCACAGGCCATATATTTTTCCAGCATTTGAAAGTAAGCATGCCTCAGTAAAAGATGATACACTGCCAGAAGTCCAGACTTCCACTACTTCACTGCTCATTCCCCACTACTGCTCACCACATCTGCTTGTGGAGGATATCACAGTGTCATGATGCAGCATAAATCTGAGGTGATTCCTGTTGGAGTGCTGCTGCATACACAAAAAGGAGGGTAGCTGAAAAGCTCACTCAATGCATTTCTGTCTAAATGCCTGCTGGTAAATGAGTGTACTTGCCAAGAATCAGTGCTCCATGCAAGCAAATTGAATCAGCTAAGGAATATGATGGGGAAGAAACTACTTAGTCTCAGATGCTGTAAATTGAAGGGGTTGTTAGCCAACTTCAAGAAAAGTTATTTTAGGTTAACACTGTACAGCAAGCTGCCTACCTGAAATGCTGAATAACAGCATATTTTCGTGAGCTGAAGTTTTGGATTTTATGTGATGCAACTCTACCAAATGTTATGGTACAAGACAGCTATCTGGCCTCACACATCAGAGCAAATATGTTTTGAAGAAGCCTGCATTATCAATAATATTTATCATCAAATGCAACTTTCTGCTTGGAGGTAAATTTTAAAATGGCACAAGGCCAGGACTTCAAATAATTTTTAGAAATATTTTATTTAATTTTAAACCTTTCATGTTTTTGTCCAGGATGCAAATAGATTTACTCTTGTCGAAGTTTAGCTCTGACCTGATGAAATTTAATCTGTCATGTCTAAATCAAGTGTATATTAAGTTATTAAGTCTTAGGATATTAGAGTAAATAGTTCTAACATCTTACAATACAGTAACAAAATAGCAAAAAGCTTCATGGTAATGTTAAATAAAAGTGAGACTAAGTCTCTCTAGACTAAGTCTAGAAACAATCACCACGATGATCTTTGTGGAATTTTCTTTGATAAATGGTACACACTTACATCGATAACTTAACTACAGTACGTTGATACATTAAAGAGTAAATTTCACACCCTTTGAACAGCCTAGAAAAATTGCTTCAAAGTTGTTACGCATTTGCCACTACATAAATAACTGCATATTAGTGGTTCTCTTATTATACCTATCTGTCATATTGTCTTCTCAGAAAAGATTGAACATGTAACTCATATTATAACTCTATAAAATAATTATCCCTTCACTAAACCAGCTGTCAGTGTCTTGTCAAACTGTAGAGAGGAATTTCAAAAGTCAGATCAGTTTGAGAATAATTGCATCAGTAATTTGAAAAATAAAAAAAAAAGGAAAAAAAGAATGACTGCCTTAACTTCAAAATTAAAATTGACTTTATGTTACTGCCCTCATGATTCAGTAGTTTCATTTGCAGCATCCAGAATCAGAAAAGGTGAAGGGTGGATATCTTGTAAGTGCCTTTCACTGTAAAGCAGCAAACTCAAGTGATAACAGTGGAATTGGGTAAGAATGGATTGTAAATGTAGTCAAGAACCAAAAAATTAAACACAGGACCAGAGATATGTCTGGATTTGTTTTAACTCCTCAGTCAAATAGGTATTCTAAAGTCACCTCTCTAGTCTGGCATGCTTAATATTCTTTGTTTTCTTGAGGTGAAGTTTTGCCACTGTCTTATAGCTTTCAGTGTGTTATAATTCAATTGAGTGATATAGTACAGAACACAAACCTGCCACCACACATCACTATAAATATGTGTCCATGAAGCCTCGTCATCAAGAAAATTTAAAAATCATTTGGCTTAACTCTTTGGTCAAATTAATATTCTACACTCCTCTGATCTCTTTGTCTTGTCATTACAGACGACCTTGAATTCTGTTTTATCTGAGAATGTCTTAGAGAGATAAAAGGCAAAATATCAGTCAATCAGTAATGATATCATTGAACAATGTGGAGCTTCACAAGATCAAGATACACTCTGAATTCATCTATGATTTCAAAGCCATTGAAGCAATTTGTGTCGCTTTATGCTAACTTCAGTAATTTGAAAAATGCTGTCCTAGATATTTGTTTTGATAATAAACAATTTTCATTGCTGAATATAAAAAATCCATACTTAAATTATACTTTTATCTGACTTCAATTCCTCTAAGGAGGCCTATAGTATTCTCACTCTCTTTAATTTTCTTTTTTTTTTAAGTTTAACATTAATAACAGTTGAATAAGAGAAAAAATAGATATTATTTGACCTCAAAAGCTCGAATTTTTCTCTGAATTAAAATTTTCAGACTCTTTGCAAATACATGGATAAGCCAAAGTGAAAGTATTAAGTTTCCTTGATTCAGGCATTTTCCCCGTTCTCTACATATGGTAGCTTAATTCTCATAAATTATATTCTAGTGAAGTTTCTTTCCAGTTTTGTTGCTTTTTCCCTACTTCATTGCCATTTGCAATTTCTTGGTCTTCACTGTATCCAAAACATGGAGATATAAATGTGAAATTGAAGTTAAAGGTTAGAAGTTCTCCCTCAGGTCTCCAGAGAATAATGAGTAACAGTATTTTTATTGTTTAGGATTGCTGTGTCCTGGTTCTCCAACCATAAAAATCTATGCCAGCCATTTAGATTTGTTGCATTTTTGTGAGCCAGTACTAGAAAAACCCTCTTTCTATTTAAGAGAGGAATGCTACTTTGTAATGGCAAACCCAAGGCCTATTTTAAACAATTCAGTGTCTAGAATAGCTCATATAATTAAACAGGAACAGAAATTTGGGGCAGTAGATAATAGCACATGCATTGTCTATAAAGACATATGTGCTTGGGAAATTTCACTTTTCATCTGCATATTTCAAGAGTCTCTCAGTGACGTAGGGCCTCATGGAAATAGGAATTTGGGGTGGTAGCAGAAGACTTCCTACTGAGTCCCTTAAAGGACACAAAAAAAGTCACCAGAAGAACATTTTGCAAAACAAGCTCTATTAAAAAAAAAATAATGACCAAAAAAAGTGGACTTTGCTCCAGCATTCTCTTCACATTTAAGGACTGCTGCTGCCCAGCCACTGTAAGTTCTTCCTCACCTTCCATGGAGACAGGACATTGTTTTTAATTTACCATAAGATGCATGCTGTCACTTTAAGTCAGGGAAAAGAAGAAGAAAGCTTTTTTTTTTCTTTTTAGAATACATTTGAGTAAAGTAAATTTGAATATTAAACAGCACGTACAGGCATGTGGCTTCTGGTACAGTGTTACCACATAAGAAGCAATCAGCACGAAGTCAGGCTAATTTTGGATGCAGTATAATACTCTCTCAACTTCATCACAGCCACAAGACAAGAAAGTTTTTCATTAATGGCACATTATCTACCTTTATAGAGTTTTGATATGAGAAAATGGAGGCAAAGAAAAAGGGAATGAGTATCTTCTTCTCCTTAGACAAACCTTTTAGAAATAGTCACTAATCTACAACCAAAGCTCCCAAAAAAAGGCCTGAAAAGACTTTAAAACATTTTCCACTTAACATGCTCCCTAGGACATATTTTCATACAGAAAAGATAAAAACCAGCAATTATATAACAGCTGATTTTTCAAGACAATGCTCATTGTCTTGAATGCTCTCTTGTCTCATAGTAATGAGATGGTAAGTTGTAAAACCAAATCTGAAAAAAAAGATTGAAAATAGGAAGGAAATCTAATAAAGCTAAAAATCAATTCCTTATGTTCAATAGTTTGCACAATGATTTCTAGAAAGATTTGCAATAATATTTCCATTTTTTACTATGAAAAATCAAGTTTCAATAGGTGCATCACATTATTCAGTGTCTTGGTACCACTATCGGAGAAAAAAAATTCACTCATGAATTAATTTCTTGTGATTTTAACTTGCTGATTTCTTCTAATGATTACATGTCAGAGACTGGTGTAACAGTGAAGTGCCTGCAGTGAAGTCTTCCTAACCACAATCATATTGCCTTTACTTGTCGTTGCTCCCAATGCAAAGCAGAATCCAGATCATCAAATATTTTTATACACTTGATATCCTTATCCCTGGGGATACCACCTGGGTAATCTCACAGTGTAAAAAATATTTTCTGTATGTCCAACCTAAACCTATTCCCTTTTGATTTAAACTCATTGCCTCTTGTCTTTCACTGCAGACATTGATAAGAAGTCTCTATCTCTTATAAATCCACTTTGTATGATAGAAGTCTGTAAAAAGTTCTCCCTGGAGCCTTCTATTCTCCAGGCATTAAAAACCCTGACTTCATAAGCCTACCTTAATAGGTGGTTTCATCCCTTTAATGATTTTTATGTCCCTCCTCTGGGCCTACTTCAACAGGTCCCCTTTTTCTTGTTCTAGTGGCACCAGAGCTGCATGCAGCACTCCAGGTGGGATCTCACAAGAGCAGAGAAGGGTAGAATCACCTCCCTCAACCAGCTGGCTACAATTCATTTTTTTCAGATAAGGATACATATGGATTTCCAGGCTGCAAGAGCACAATGCCAGCTCATACACACTTCCACAAAAGCACATGCTACTGCACACATCAGGTCACACACTTCTGGTTGATGCTGTTAATATCTCCCACTTCAGTGTACTTACCACATTTGAAATATGTATTGTAAACATGACATTTGAAACCTCTTTTCCCACAATCTCCCAAAACACTGTCCAAGCAAACTAATCTATTGTAATTTATAGGTCAGGTACCTCACACTTTAAACTGGACAGATTCCTTTGCACCCTCAGTTTCAGCAGCTCTAACGGCTGTGTGTGGAAGATTCACTACCTTAATTATCTTTTGGTCTTCTGTTGCTTTTAACTATGCTATGAACTGTGTCAGAAATGTAATTCTGGCATGATACAATTCTGTCATGCCTACTTTCTCACTCAGTGTTGTGAACAATGGAAAATATGAAATCCCATAATTTTCATGGTTTTCCACCAACAAGGACTGAAAGAAGAGCAGTGAAAGCCTTTATCTACAAACATTTCCCTTATACAAAGAAAAATAGGAATTAACAGAAGTTGAACTAAGCACTAAATCCATTTGATTACAATATTTACATGGTGCTTTGACATTCAAGATTTAATGTATTATTACAAATCAAGAAAAAAGGAAAAATTAAAAGTGGAACATTTCTAATATCCTGAACTTACATGTTAAAGCCTGCTTAATTTATAGGTGAAAATATTTTAATGTATTTTCAGTTATTATCCTCCTTACACTATAATCCTATCCCTCAGAAGTCTATGGATTTGTATATAGACAGCTCTTTTGTCAGAGAAATACACTGAGGCTTTATCACAAGAGGCATATCAAATAAACACAGTTAGAGAAATAGAAAAAAAAAATTAAAAACCCCCTACCCAACAGTCAGAAGTCCTCTCTGCCTTCAAAAATTCAGAGGCCATTACCTCTTTCTAAGAGATTTCTCCACTATTTTGGATCTGTCCCTGACTTGTATTTTTATAAACAGCTCATATACAACCTCATCAGGATTTCCTACCTCCCTAGTTACAGGCAGTTCATGCTGAGCAGACTGTCTATTTATCCCAAAGCTCCCAACACTTTATTCATTATAATGGCCAGTTACTTTGATGCTAGCTTCCCCCTTTAAAATTCAGGCTCTGGAAACTTCTGAATTGTGAACAAAAACATACTGCAAAATTCACAACTAATATGCAACTAATTGAGAGCGCATTTGCTTGATAGAAATTAAAGAAATTAAACAAATTAGAGCTCAGGTTTGATAGCTGAACTACCTGCTTTTCATGTAGCATTTTTTCTCACACTGTCCTCTATCCATTGATCCTTACTAAGAAGTGAGGCCATATTTTTTACCCGTATTGCTCATAAAGAAAACCAAACCAAATAAAATGAGATGATAGCTCTTTAGTGTGGAACTTGGGAGGACCTTTCACCACCAAGTCTCAGAAAACTCACAAAGGCTAAATATGACTTAGTCTCAGACTATTTCCCCTACCAACAAATACAAGTGTGCTAGGAAAAATAAAACCAGCAACTGGTATTATTTTGAAGGTGTTGCATCAGGGAAGTTCTCAGAAACTTGGAGTAATCTAGAGACCATACTATGATATTGCCAAGAACTGAGTTGTTCTACTGTCATCAGAAAAAAATTCCAACACACATAACATAAGATATTGTACTTATGCCTCAGTAATCTTCCATCTTTTGGGGCCAGCTGGCCAAATAATGTATCTCTATTTTATTTTTCTGATTAAAGCCTTCATTACTACAAAGTAGTTATCAGCAGTAATAAAGTTAGCTAAGAAAATATTAATAATTAAAAGTAAATCAGTGTTCTCACACAGTCCTTATCCCAAGGTTAATTATATCTGTTTCCTGAAGTGCTCGTACAAGATTCAAATAACAGATCTACACTTAAATACTGCTACAGATAAGCTGCAGAAATCTGAAATTTTACATTAAATGGAAAAAGAAAGAAGAAATCATGCATTCATAACTACCCAAGTTGCAGTTCATTATCACATATAGGTCAGTAGTTAACACAAAATCCAATAAACAGAGTAGTTTCAAGTACTTAAGTTGTACTTCATATTGAATTTTCTGGTTTTAACAACACAACGTATAGATTTGAATTCCAGCAGAAACAATCCCGAAAATCTACTGGATGCAACAGTTGATACTCACCAGTACAAGCAAAAGGAAGATACTCACTTTTTTTGTGTGCAAAAACCCAAGCTTCTGGTACAATACTTCACAGGCAAAGTTGTTGCAAGTTTTCGTAGATGAAGGTAGATGCAGTGTGTACTACAGAAATATGGGCTGCCCTGAACCTGGGTCTGCACAGAGCCACATACTCTTCACTTCTGACCTTTTGGGACTTTACAGCATTGTACAATATAATATGAATTACTGGAGGTTTGAAATCAAGTGTTAAAGCAGGAAACTATTTAAGCATGTTCATTTATATAGGAAATGACTCATGGTAGATACAATAGAAAATAGTTGTCAAACACCTTTCTTTTTTTCTGATATAATACAATTCAGAAGTATAGCTTGGAATGCCTTGCAGGTTTAATTTAATTACTGTAGCACTGACCTTTTTATACTATTAACAAATAATCCTTTGTCCCTCTAGACTAGATTGCTTATTACATTTTCCGCCCACAGCTTAAAGTACATTGATTCCCAATTACCAGTTTATAAAAGCCATCTTTTTACTGCCAAGCCATCTTTGACACATGACTTTTCTGCCCATCCCCAAAGCAGTTTTAAAAGTATACAGGTAAAAAGAGGTAATACAAAGGTTAATTAAAAGTTACAGGAAAAAAATAGAAAGATGGAAACAAAAATAAATTACTGCAACAAGGTGTTTGTGTTCCTTCTACTATTATATTCTCAAAAGATTTTTTTTCTTACCATAGAAGCTGTATTTTTATACTGAGGATATTATTTGTCAAGAATGAGATAAAGAATGACAATTAAAGTCATATTAGAGTGGTATCACACTAGAGATAGAGTGTTTGAACAGATATGAAATGAGTCTCATTGTTATCCCAAAATGCTTAATATTGCAGTGTAATATTAAATTTACAGTTACAATTTGTAATCACAAGACTTCTCCCCAGGTGCCATAAATTGACTTGGAGGAGGAAGGCAGGTAGACCTTGGTTATGAGCTAAAAGGGATATATGTCCTGTATGCCTTCATAGATTGTCTGTGGTCATCCTTAAATTCCTTCAATCATCAGGACAAGATTAGGATTGCCTAATGGCAATGGTTTGGGTGTTACTATATGTTTAAGGAGTTTCAGTGCAATGTTAATTTGCGAGACCATCCTAGATACCACAATTTCCAGACCATGTAGTACTTGGCAATCTTTACCACCCTTGCTCTCTTCTTGTGCTTCAGCTTATTGTTTTGGCATAACACCAGCTATGCTGGAAAGGGCTCTTCCATGGCTTTCTCTTTGCATTCATTGGCTGTGTCTTGAGCTACAACTACCTAAAAGGCAACAGTGTTTTCTGAGTTGCATTTTGGCAGGGATTCTTTTGGGCTGTACACATCTGTCAGCCATTGACTTTTCTGTGAATTCCCCATTGTTTCTTGAACATTGGCATGCATTTCCTAGGCATATAATTATTACCTCTTCTTCCATAATTTTTCCAGACTTGCGCATTTAACACTACCAATTGTTTCTGTATTTTTGCCTCAGAGCCAGTGCAAAACTAATATCCCATCTTTATTTGTTGCTTACAGGAAGTTATGCACTCAGTTGCATTTTACATTTCTAAGGAATCCACAATCATATTGGTGAATAAATAAATTTCTTTTTGTTGGCAAAAAATTTAGAAAATTAATATTAAGCATAAAGGCATCACACCATCTCAGATGGATCTCTATAGACTTGATGAGTGGCTCCCTACAGACCTCAAGATAGTCAACAACAACTGCAAGATCCCGCACCTTATTCAGGTCAATCCCCAGTTTTAATACAGTCTGCAGGGTGACCATACTGAAAAGAGCCCTACATGGAGATATTAGAGGCTGAAGAATTGGACATGAGCTAGCAATGCCTGCTTGCAGCCCAGAAAGACGATCATGGATGCACATAGGTGAGATCTGATGAGATGCATCCCAGAGTCCTGAGGGAACTGGCTCAGGGTAGTGGCCGAGGCACTCTCCATGATATTTGAAAAGTCATGGCAGCCAGGTGAAGTCAATGATTGATAAAAGGGAGATATTGTACCAGGCAAGGTCAACCCGCTACAAGTATTATCCCATATCTACATATGTAGAAAAGTCCCTAGCTTGGTTTCCAAACTAGTCAAGAACACCAATGACTGCCAAATCTACATCTGCTGTGAATATCTAGTGATATGCACTGAAGGCAAAATGGTAGCTCTGTCTTCCAGGAGTTTTTGAATGAAGCCTTTACCTCTGCATATTTTCATTCCAAATACTTTTAGGCATGCATAAACATGGTTATAGTACTGAGGTCCAATATATTTTTCTGGCATTACTGGTCAAGTATTCCTTTGACATGATATTTAACTCATTTAATTCATTGGCATCATAAGGTGAGTGTTAAACAACTCCTGAGAGGCGTGGATGAGCATATATATACCAGCAACATGCAAAGATATCTATCACCCCAAAATGGTGATATATTTATCAACAAAGAGGACCAAATGCAGGCAAGACCATTCAGTGGAAAGGCACAAGTGAAGAAAAACACATGATGTTATTGATGATACAGTTATTTATGAAAGTCTATCTAACTGTCTATAAACTTGAAAGTATAGCAAAACTGCATGATAAGCTCAATCATAACTTTTTTAATCTATCACATCCACATTCTCACCTTGGAATGATAGCACACTTTTGTTCTTATTCATTGCAATTCCAGCAGTTATCATTGAATAGATTGGTAAAGATCAACTATATAAAGTCATGGTTTTTGTTGAACAAAGTATATCAGCCACAGAACCTACACAAATATCAAACTTGATTATCAGATCCAACTCTTGGAGGGTTTACTGAATATTTTCTCAGGAACTGCACAAAGGCTGCAGGTGGAATGGCTAAAAAGAGATCTTTTTAGTCTTGCAATCTGCCAGTCACTCTTGCATTCTAACTTAATTCCTCTGTACAATTAATATTGTATTTACAGCACAGCCTGTCACCTTATTAGGTAGCTCTTCTTTACTACACATTTTAGATCTAAGGCTGTACACAGAAAAAGCTTTTCTGTGAAACTAACCCTTTGCTAAAGATCACAACTTTTAGCAAGGTTGTGAGAAAAGCTCACTGCACATCACAGCAGTCTGTATATGGTATACACCTACATGCACCCAGGCTCCGTCACAGAGGTTCTCAGACTCATTCCTTGGTGAGGGATGGCAGCTCTTTGCAGGATCCAAGAAGACCTACAGCAACCCAAGGGAAGTTTCTAACTGTTAGAAGAGGATCATATTACACCAAAATCATTTAGAACAGCGTCTTATGGGCTAATAGCAAATTCTGCTACTAAAATGCACAGTTCTCAGATGTCTTCCTCACCAGTTTATTGCTTGCCTGAAGCCACACTGGCACACGGAAACACATGTCTATGCTCAGCTCCAGTTCAGCAGCTCACTAGTGCTGAGAACAGCACGCCAGCCTAAACTGTGAAATACAGTCTGGGGACAGTGTAGATTTGCAGCCATGCTTGTTCAAAAGCATAACCCACAATCTCACCTATCAAACAAGCAGTAGGGTGGTTATTTAGAAGCTGTTCAGTTGCCATTGGAATAATGCAAACATTTTACTCAAATAGTTATATTGCTTCATTTTGTTATTTTAGCCATGTCTAAGAACACCTAAGAGACTGCTTCAGCCTAAAAAATTATATTGGCCTAAAAAAATATAAAGAAATAGGATGTGAGAGTGGATCTTTATCTTACATGACATTATATTAGATTATATATCTTGAATGAAACTAAGAGCAATTTTGGAGCTGAAATTTAGATAATGCCATATTTTAAGCACATTGATACGTGTATATGCATTAGAAGTTAACCATAAAAAGACCCATTTTCTGGCCAAAGGAGTGGACAAACTCAGGTTCATGAGCTTAATTGCCATGCAACACCAAATGTGACTCAGACCAACCAACACTCCCTGATTCACAAAGAGAATTTAACAGAAAAAAGAGCAGCTACAGTTGGCCAACCCCTTCTCACTGTCACATCAAATGAAAAAGCACTGCACCCTTTCCCACACTGCAGGGCAGAAACGGCTTTATTATTGATATGTTAAGCTTCAACAGGTGCTGTGCCAGCATCTCAGCTTGGAGTACTTGAGAGAGAAGCAGGAGGGAGAGCTGGAGGGGAAGGATGATCTCTGAAGTCACTTAATTTTCATTCATCTCACTGGAAAAAGAGCACTTACGGGAGTAATTTTAGTTTTCTGAACACCTATCTACCTCTGCCTTCAAGCAGCCTTTTTTTTTCCCCAAACACAAAGCAGTATCTGTCTCTTTCTGTTCAATTGTACTGCACCTACTGCACCTCTTAGTATGTACTTCTGTAATAAAAAAATAAAGTTCTGAGGAGAAGCAAAGCTGCCCTACAGCAGCAAAGCTGTACAGAACAGTCCCCAACAAGTAGTTCACCAAGCCATCAAAGGGCTATAAATACTTGAGAAATCTGAGTAGCTTATGTTTCTACCCCCGTTTGCCCTGTAGTTATGAGTCTAATTCAACTTCTTAAACAGCAGAGACCGTGCTCTTTTATTTTTATGTCAGCTTTTAAGAATTCTGTGAGATTTTATTAAGATACAGCTTCTTCAACCAAAATATATTAGTAACAAAATTAAGAAATTTCCAGTTCATCACACAGCATTAAACTGTTGCCATGCCTTCGCAGAGGATCCTTTTTTCCCCTTTCATTCTTACCATCTGTTCACATGAGTGACTCATTCCCCCATCACCAAAAGAGCTCATGTCTATACACATTAATCCCAAATTTCATCCAAACTATTATTTCTTCTAAACAGAAGAGTAGCAGTAGGAAGATGCAACTTCCCCCATTTTGAACCAGTGTAAGGGTTTTATTTTCTATCACATATTATTTCTCTTCTTATTTCTTCAAATGATAAACTATCCTATCCCTAGTCAGCAATTGCCTTAACCATCTATTTCTCAAATCGTATTCCCGAAGTGGACTTCCATAATGGCTCTGATTTTATTTGGTCTGACATCTTTGATGGCTGATGCATTCAAGTGACTGTTTGACACACCCATGAGTTAACAATGGTCCTCTTTCACCCTTCTAAAATCTGTCCCTGGGGGAGACCACGTATGTATTCTGCAGTCACTACGCATATCGCAAAAGATCAACACAATAACACAATTAACAAGAGTGTTGTCTTGTGGGGAATTTTTTATAAACAAAAGAAATTATAATTTTTCTAAGTGAACTGTTTTACTGAAGAAGAAACTATTGTTACAGTGAGTTGACTATATTAAGGACTCAAAATTATATTCATATTTTTATTTATATAGTACTCATATATAATACATTAAATGAAATCATTTAGAAAACACATCTGTGTACCAAAATTCCTACAACAGCTGCACCTCGGTCAATGAAAGACTATGTTCTCTTTCAAAAGGCTGAGTTCTGTGACCATACTTCAGATCATCTTTTAGAGGCTGCAAAAGAAATATATAATGCAATGAATGGGGTTCCTAATCATGTATTTGTCCAATAGTTGGGACATTTCATTTTTACAAATTATTTTGAAAATAGAAAATATCCTGCCATTCAAGAAGAAATTATTGTAAAATCAAAGTAAATCATGGATCATATTTCAGTGGATTGAGACACTGTGACCAGGTTGACAAATTATGCTGAAATATAGACAAACAATTCTCAGAGACTTTAAGGGGAGCAATATGTTTCAAAAACTTCTAAAATCAAACCTGTTATTTCTCAAGTAAAGACCTAATCCAGATTATTTGGGGCATTTGGACTCTGAAAGTAACTGGTCATATTTCAATAAATGGTCATTAAGTCTTGTCACAGGCAAATGTCACAATCTCAAAAGTCATAAAATCATAGAAAGGCTTGGGTTGGAAGGGACCTCTGTCCAACTATCTTGTCCAACTCACCTTCTGCGGACAGGGACACCTGGATGGGGCTTTGATCATTTTGAAATCAGGTTGATTCAAGCCATATCCAGGACATCCACAACTTCTCTGGGTAAAATGTTCCAAAGTCTCACTACCATCACAGTAAAGTATTTTTTTCAGATGTTTAATTTAGACTTACTATCTTTCTGTTCAAATTCATTCCTCCTTGTCCTATCTCTACATGCCCTTGTATAAAAGCCCTTTTTAGCTCCCTCTAGGCCCCTGTCAGGTACTGAAGGGCTGTGTTGCTGCCCCACGGACTCCTCCAGGCTGGAAATCTGAACTTACTCAACCTCTGTTCCAGCTCTCCACCTGGAGTGGTGCCCCAGCCCTGCTCATCTTCATGACCTTTCTCTGGACTCATTCAAGCAGAATGACGTCTTTCCTGCACTGGGTACAACGCCCCACAGGTGAGGTCCCAGCAGAGCAGCAGTGCAGAATCTCCTCCCCTGCTGGCCATGCTGCTCTGGATGCATGTTTGGCTTTCTGGGATGTGAGCACATACTTCAGGTCCATGTCCAGCCTGTCAATTACCAAACTCCCACAAGTCCACTCAATCCATTCTCCACCCAGTCTATACTTCATGATCCTCACACGGTCCCACTCCTCCAGCCTGTCATGGTCCCTCTGGATGTCATCCTTTCCCTTTGGCATGTCACCTGCACAATTCAACTGGGATGTCATCTGCAAATTTCCTAAGAGTGCCCTCAGTTCCTCTCTCCATGTCACTGACAAAGGTGTTTAGCTATTTCAGGGACCTGTTTGATAGCTTTCCCAGCTAATCCTGGCCCCGGTAACAAGCCTTGGTACAGCCCCTCTGCTTGGCAGATTCAGCCGACACGGTGGGTCCCAGCTGGGGCCGTGTGGCAGGTGCATCGTGATGAGGAAGGCAAAGAAACAGGAGGTCTCTGACTGAGGTGGCAGCACAGATTTATTGAAGGAACCCTAATGGGACCTTCTCACCTCGAAATTCCTGCCCAGTCAGAGCGCTGAACAGCTCAGCACAGCACCTTTTAAGGGGAGGTGGGGAAAGGGGAAGGGACCAGGGGCTGTGACCAACCAGGGCACCTCGGGGGGTGACCTGGCTGTTGGATGATACTTTCCACAGCCAATCTCCCTGGGATGGAAAGGGATTCCCCAGGTCAGGACCCATTACCTGGCACCCTCCAGAGAACATTCCAGGACCTGGGAAGGGTTCCAAAGTGACAGTCCTGCCCTCAGAGGAGGGGAGAATAGGGTACAACCAAATACCAAACTTGTGGGGTACATGGAACAGACCATTAATACATAATTTGATTGTAAGACACACCACTACATTTAGCAGCATCGGTTGCCACCAGCTCCAGAGGAATATCACTTTCTACCAGATGTTGAATATTGAATTATCAATATTACAAATACTAAAAACTAGAATTCTTTTCTTTTTACTTTGTCATGAAGTTTTCTAAAACAAGTTTTTTACAATTCTGTAAAAGTGACAGCTGTAATACTAAAAATTTTGTCTCAAATGATTTTAACTGAAATATTTTTTAAACTTTTGTATACCAGGTTAATCACATACCTCAATACGGATTAAACCCTTGCATACCAAAAATATAGAAAATTAATAGCTTTATGCAAAGTATACCACACTGTGCAACATATTGCATTACCACTAAATATTAACAGCCCAGTCTCAAAAAGTTTAATGTCAGGTGAAACGATAAATCTGAAATAGAGGCACATAGAGGTATACAAGAGACATACCATCCACCCTTTTGCACTGCATGGAAAATCTGTAATTTGCTAACTTCTATCTTCTTTTACCTTTTGTAAAAGTTTCCTTGCCAGATGTCCACCCCATGTAATTCTTTCCTGACAAGTCTGCTGGACTTCCAACAAGGAATCCAGACTAAATTTTCTGTTAGTTCATTTTAATACATAGCTTTTAAAACATAAATTTGAGCCAGAGGACATATTTAAAATAACATCTGCCTAAAGATAGTTGCAAAGGATGCTTAATACATGGTTAGGAGACATTTTCTAGCTGTAGAGTATTTATATAAATATATAATTTATATTGCAACTTACAATTAATTGCAATTTTTAAAATTAATTCAACATCTCTGATAAACTAAAGGTAACATTAATGAGTAAAAAAGCAGATTTTAATCTTAAGACCTCTTCCAAATTGAAAAACCAGTGATTAGATCAAGAGTAAGAATCAGTCATAACATGGAGAAGATAATACACCAGTTCATTTCAGCACTGGACAAAGAGCAAAATATAGTGAATAAATAAATTTGTTACATAGAGTAGAGGCAAAATTAAAGAGGAAAAGGTCTCCACCTCAGTAATAACAAACTGCTTTCTCTGCCAGTCTTGTAGAATATCTGCATCAGTAAATATCAATATTTCAATTCGAACACATGAAACATCAACATTTTCCAGATATCGTATCTTTAGTTTTTTTCTCAGCTCTAAGCATGTCTTTAGACATGTATTATGTACAAGTTTATCATTCAGAGCCTGATCCTTAGAGCTGGGATCAAATCCATAGATTTGTGGGCAAAGAAAGGTGTAAGGGGTCTCGTGTGTAAAAGACACAAAAGTCTTAAACACATTATTTCACAGACTTTTCCACTAACACAAAAATACAATAACACAGAAGTAATGTGACTCATTGTAACTGAGTCATATATACATATATGTAACATATATAAACATATATGTGTGTTTATATATATA
>VYXF01007291.1:0-35519 GCA_013397295.1 Polioptila caerulea
CCTGCTCGCTGGTACCGGCACCGGGACCGCCCCGCTGCGGGTCTAGCCCGCCAGGAGCCGCCGGTCGGGAGAACAAGGGACCCCACGGTGGGCTGGGCGTCCCCGGGACCTGTTCCCCGGCGAAGCGGCCCCCGGTGCGGTGCCGTGCGGTGCCGTGCGGGGCTGTGCGGGCGGTGCGGGCGGGGCGGTGTGCGCGGAGCGGAGCGGTGCGGGCGGTGCCGTTCGGAGCGGAGCGGTGCGGTGCGGGCGGTGCCGTTCGGAGCGGAGCGGAGCGGCGCGGGCGGTGCAGTGCAGTGCAGTGCATTGTGTGCGCGGAGATGCGGCGGGTGCGGTGCCGCCCGGGTGCAGGGCTGCCCGTGGTCCCGGAGTTCCTAACTCCCTAAAGTCAGCCCCAGCCCGAGGTTAGGAGGGGCCTGGAGAGGCTTCAGGAATGAGTAAATTAATTACAGACACCGTTTATGTCACATCCGCCGGGAGCACGGAGGGAGCCCGGGGCTGTCGCCTTTTCGGGAGCAGAAAACGGGATTGATGCAACTTCCTGCGGGTTTCGGGAGTCGGAGCCGGTGTTACCGTCGTGTTTTGCTCCAGAACGTCCCACTGGGATTTACAGCTGGACACTGAGACCGGCTGAGATGTCCGTCCTTGCCCTTCTCTGCAGAGGTGCTGCTGTACTCGGGACCCCCGTGCCATGATCACATCCCGCACCCCCTGGGATCTGGGATCCGGGCCCTCCGCCGGAGCCGCCTGGCAGACGAAGGACCTTGCCCCGGACGGTGAGTACAGCACGGTGGCTTGTCCTTGCCCCTTGGGGCTCAGCCTGCCACACTCACGCCCTGCACACTGGGGAAGGAGAGGCTGGGAACAGGCCAGCCTGCATTTTTCACATTTCTTTCCGGATGAAGGTCAAGATTTGAGAAACGGGGACTCAGAAGCAGGCACAAAGCTCTAGGCAGCCAGCTGCTGAGAAGAGAGGGCTGCCTCTATCTCCCTCCTGGCCCTTCTGAGCAGGAAACTTAGGGTGAAAGGTTAAAATTTATCATGTAAGATAGAAAACAGAGTGATCTGCATGGCAGGGTGAATGTGGGACCTTTGCCTCTTCCCAGCCTTGGCTCCTTGGAAGGGCTCCTTATCCTCCCTGGAGCATGGACCCCATGGGTGAGTTTAGTCAGAGTTTTCCTCTGTGGAGGCTGAGCTGCTTTGCCGGCAGGCAGGCAGCTGCTTGCCCCAACCTGCCTCTGCCTCTTGGGAAACAGCCCTTCCCACCTCCCTCACCAATGGTGCTGAATGGATTTTGGCAAAGGTGGAGGCTGAACCCCACTATTTGGACTTTTTTGCTCTTGGCTTCAGCATTTGCCATCCCTGTGTGCTGGCAGTCACTTCTCTGGGCACAGCTTCTTCTCTGGCACTCGGGCCAGTCCAGCCAAATGCTGGTTGGCATCAAAGCCTCCAAAACTAGGGTTTTCCAGTGCTTTCTCTGCCCAACGGCTGCTGTGTGTGCTGGGATGGGGAACTCATCACCTGTTATCCGGGCATTCACCAGCGCTTTGGAAATGCTCAATTTCCATGGCACGCGCAAAATGTTATGGATAATTAGAGGCTGGGAAGAAATCCAGAGTGATGGACTAACTTCATAAGGGCACATCTCCCTCCAGACAGTGCTTCCATCTCTATCTCCAACTTTCTCTGGATGGTTTCAGGGGAAAAAAAGATGCATTATTGAGGTTTGATTTGTGAATGATTGATTTTTTCTCTGCTAGCTGGAGAAGAGATTTGGCCTCCCATGATGATGGCAGCGCTTGTGGCAGACAGGTGGAGGGGCACAGGGTCCCTAAGCAGTGGGATGTAGCCCATGCCAGCTGCTTTTCCTGTAGCAGAGGAGGGCACAGCCATGGGAGAAGGCTCCTTGAGTTGCTGTTTCCTTCTGTGTGGCTCAGCAGGACAGGGAAGTGCTGCCCTGGCTGCTTTTGGGTTTGGCTGCCTGACAAATGAAGGAAATATTTGGGGGCAGTGGAGAGAGGTGACGCCGTCAGGGTCCGTCCGTCTGGTTTTGGTGATGCAAGCTGGCTTTGGCAGCTTTTCCAAGATAGGATCGCAGGAAGTGGAGCAGCTTGGCAAGGGGTAGAGCTGGGATATCCCTGGTGGGGGGACAGATCTGGTCCTGCAGAGGCCAGACGGAAGCTACACCCTGAATTCTCATTACTAGTCATTGGCAACCAGTCTCCGCCCCCTGGAGGGCTAATTTTTCTAATTAACATAATTAACATTTTTAATAAAAGTCATGTACTGTGTCTGCCACACCGGTGTGGTGGCGGCAGCTGGGAGGAGGAGGAGGAGGTGGGTTTGCTGAGCTGGCCAAGGGCTGTGTCTGTGCTGGGCTCCCAGGTGGATCCAGTGATGCTCTTTGCTCCATCTCAGGCTGTGGGCAGGACAGGCTCGGCACTGGGAGCGGAGCAGGCGCCTCTCCCCGGGCTCCTCTGCTACCGGCACTGCTTCACCATAAAATCCTCAGCCTGAGCTGGCCAGACACTGCAAACCCCCGTGGGCTCTGCCGGGCTCTCCAGGTGAGGAACGTTGAGCCAGCCATGGTGTGTATGGGGAGGGCAGTTTTAGGGTGATGGGGAGGATGCTCTGCACCAATCTGGGCCATCCAGGTGGGAGCCAACTGATTCGCTCCCTCACCACAACCAGTTTGAATCTGGACCCAGAGCTGCTGCCTGGGAGGGGAGGGAAAAGCATCTTTGGGGAGTCGAAAGGCATAAAAAATGGGGAACAGTGTTCATAACAGAATAGCATTTTCTGGGTGACTTATGGGTCATGTTGGTAGGAGAGCTCAAGGCAGAAGTGTGACAAGAAAATGCAGTGCTGTGAGATGGTGTTTGCCAGTGGGATGGAGGAGAAGGAGGTGGAAGGGTGCCACGGCCAGGGACAGTGTCGGGGCACCATGTACTGGTGTAGCTGCCACTAGTTCATTCCAGGCTTCAGGCAAATCATTCAAATTCCCCTTCTTTGAAAAGAAGGAAAATACCTTCTTATCACACACCATGAATTCCCTTCGGCAAAACCCTTCTGGAGTCTCAGATGTAGGGGCACCGCAGACACGCGGCTTCTCCAGGAGGATGCTGCCACCTCCTTCCAAATTACTCCCAAATTACTGCCATGTACCGAGTATTTGCCCCTGTGCTGGAGTGAGATTTCCCTGGCATCACTGGCCTGTGGGGTGATACCGCAGGCTTGGAGATAAGATTTAAGAAAGAAAGGCATTATTCAGCAGGGCGAGCTTGGCTGATCATCCCCTTTTATAGCAGCCTTATGAAAGCTCCTTTCATATTTCTTCTGATTTTTTAGAGCTGAGCTCCATCCCACAGGGCATGAGCCATGCCTGCAAGTCAGAGTCTTTTTCTTTTTAAGGCCATAGAGAGAAAAAGAGGAAATATTCAGTATAACTGTGTGGCCAAGCTGAGCGAAGTTTTTTATGTGGAGAACTAAAAACACGATAAGTTCATTGTGGCAGCTTCCCAACGCAGAACTCCCTTGGAGGGAGGGTTTCCCTAAGCTCCACTGTTCTGTCTTCTGCACTTCCTGCCCTGCTCACTCCTCCTGGCCAGCCCCGTGGAGTGCCAGCTGCTGGCACCGTGTCCAGCTCGGTGTGGGCGGGCACTGCCTCAGCTCCCTGACCTGTTTCTGCTCACGGCCACAGGCCCTGCGGGACACGAGGTGCAAGCGGCGGGAGGAGACGCGGCCCCGGGCCCCGGCCCCGGCCCCGGAGGAGCCGCCTGCATCCCCCCGTGAGCCAGCAGGGCAGGCAGCCTCCACCATGAACCTGGAGAAAGCAGGTAAGGGGAGAGCAGGGATGCCGTGCTGGGTGCTCAGGAGGAGGGATAGGATGGAATGAGGGCTTGGAATCTGCCAGTGGATGTCGAGGAAACCTCTCCTCTTTTGGGGTGCACAGAGATGTGTGGCTGCGCTCACTGTGGGAACAGGTCACAGTCGAAATCCAACACCAGCCAGCTGCTGGCTGGTGACAGGGACTGATGAATTATTGAGCTGGATGAACAGAGCAGGTGAGCTCTGATGAACCCACTGCTGTTTCCTCCTTCTTAAGGAAAATGTAACGTGTGTGGAAAAGCTTGCAGCATGCATGGTTGTGCCAGGGTGGGGAAATCCCGTGGTTTTCTGTCGCTCTCTGTCAGGATTGAATTATGTGAGCTTGTCAGGGCACATCTCGGGAGCTGCTCCTGTCCTGGTCCCCAGCTGCATCCCAGAGCAGCTCCTGAGGTGGGCTAGTGGCTGGGAAGGGGCAAAGATGCAGAAGAAAAGGGGTCTAATTGGCAGTGGTAACAGGGCAGAGCTGAGGAACGGGTATCTTTCCAAATGGCTTTCTGAATATTGCAAATTTCTGCATTTTGGAAAGGAAGAGGGTCACTGTGCCCTGCCTGCCACACTCAGACCACGCATGACAGCTAGCACATCTGCCCAGGGGGAGATGTAACACAGAGCTGATCAGCATCTCCTCTCCCACGGATTCTGTCACAGGAAGAGGGTGCTGGAGTGTGGAGGAAGGCATGGTCTGTGGGGGATTTTCCTGCCTGGCAGTTTGACTTGCAGCTGAGTGTTGTGGCTCTCAACCTGGCTCTGCCTTGGGTCCCAGCCCAGGATTAGTGTGAATGATGTGTGCAGACATGCAGTGTGTCCACAGGAACCTGGTGCTTCCTGTAATTTTGTCTTATCCCTGCACACTCCCCAGGGAGTGAAAGCTGGCGGTCCTATCAACTTTGGAGATTTTGAAGTATGTATTTTGGATTTTTTTGTATTTTTTGTGTGTTGATTTTAAAGAGAAGACCACAGTCCTCTGCCTGAGCTGGACTAAGCTGTCAGCATGGAAAGGAAGAAAAGCCAGCACCTGACAGTGCTCTTTTGGGGTATCCAGCCCATGGCAGGAAGACAAAACCTGGTGATCGCTTCTGCAATTGCTGCCAGCTAAGTCTCATGGCGTGCAGTCAGCAGCAGAGTTGTGGTTTGGTCCCAGCATTTCATTTTTTTGCTTGTTACACTGCGTCCTTAACTCTATTTAGGGGTAGAAAATCTGACTCACAGACAAAAAAGTCCCTCTTCTTGCACTCGGGACGTTTCCCATGAAGCAGGCAGCACCTTCCCGCAGGCAGTGCAGTGGTTCCCAGCAGCAGCTCCTGCCTATGAAACCTTGGGTTTCTGGTGGCAGCAGGTGAAATCCACGGCAGGCAGGGCAGGGCGCCGGGCAGCCGGGATCCTGACCGTCAGTTCTGCCGCCGCAGTGCCTCATCCCCACACTGGGAATGAGTCACGCCAGCTCATTGCTTCTTGGGAACTACCAGGTCATCTGGGAGGCTCTGATGTACGGCCAGGTTGGCTTCTTCAGCACTGGTGGCTCTATTAACATGCAGAAAGTGATGTTTAAAATAATACTAGGAAGGTTAGAAAGCCAAACACACAAAGATTAGGCAATATGGCCATTCAGGGTACCTGTATAATTTTAATTTTGCTTCCATTATGTTTGTGTGTAATGACGCAGGCTTTAATGACATGATCACACACTGCTTTTCCACTGGCACCTGCTCATTCAGAAGAAAGATGCTGGGGTGAATCAGCGTCGTGCTGAGGGCGGTTGTTATCTGAGCCAGGCAGCAGCATTTCGGCGTATGGTGGGGCTGGGTCACGGTGCAGTGGTGTGGGCAGGTGCTCTCTTGGGGCCTGGGATGCTCTGCTGGCATCGGCAGATCCCTTTGGCTGCCACCCAGCAGGCCCCCACTGTTAGCCAGGCCTGCTCTGGTAAGCACCTTGGCACTCAGGATGCACCTCTGACACATCACTGCGCTCTCTGGGACTTGTGCATGTCCAAGTTCCTGCGTTCCCATCTCCAGCTCAGTCCTGGGGACTCCCCATGGCTGGCATTCTGCTCCCCAGCGAGGTGTCCTGAGCAGCTCCATCTTTGCTCCCGCTGCAGGAGGGAGGCTCTGCGGAGGGAAACGCGCCAGCCTGCCCGCGGCCCGGCCCTTCCCCGTCATCCAGGAGGTGATGGCCTCCATGGCACATCTGCAGAAGGAGAAGCTGCGGCTGCAGGAGGAGCTGCTGGAGCTGCAGGAGAAGCTCACTGCCCAGGAGAACAACGAGCTCTCCCTCTCTTTCCAGCTGCAGGGCCAGGTATGGTGGGATAGGGTGATACAAATGATCCATCAGGGTCTTCAGCCTCAGGCTGTGGCTTGTCTGGAGCACTGTGGCATGCAGTTGGAAGTGATGGCTGCACTTGGAAGGAGTGTAGGATCTCTATCACTGAGCATCCTCTTCGCTGAGTGTTCCTGAGCACTGGCTTTGGCTGTGCCTCCCTTGGGATGCTTGCAGTCCCCAGTGTCACTGCAGCATCCTGACAAGGGTGTGTGGCTCCGTGGACGTGACGTGGCCAGGAGGGCTTTGGGCATCAAGATGCAGCTCTGCACCAGTCATCCGTCCACTCAGCACAGGATGGCTGCCGTGAGGTCAGCTCATTAGACCAACCTAGCAGTTTATTTTAGTGACTTTCAGCAAGTGAAAAGTGAATGTGAAGGCACAGAATTGTCTGATGAAGGGACAGGTTTTGGCCACTGTGACACGCCCCCCTAGAAGTATCTCCTGCACTGATGCAGGCACATCCTCAGCACGAGTACTTGGGTCGTCTCAGGGACATGGAAATTTTGGCTGCTTGTAAAGAGATTTGCATGTGGCTGTTGTGGAAGCTGTTACAGTCAGGTTCTGCTTGTTCCACGGGTGTCAAAAAGGAGGAGGTAATTGTCCTGCATGTGGTTGGCATGCTCTGCATGACACAAGTGTGAGCGCAGCGGCATCTGGCCCTGCGCTCGCCAGTTCGGCAACAAGCGCGGCCAGCGCCGGCTGGAGTGAAGAGCTGGCCCAAATTTCCAAAGCTTTGGGATGGCTGGGCCACGGCTCGAGCCAGATCCGGCTGCCAAGGAGTCCCTGTCGCATGCAGAGAGCAGGATGCAGCTGGAGATGCCCGAGCAGGTAGGGGATGGAGGAACATTGACATTTTTGGGCGCCACGGCACAGGGAATGGTGGGCAGGCTCCAGCGTGTGCGCGCCGACTGATTGGGCTGGCGGCTTTCCCGGAACAAGCCACGACTCTTTTCTTCTCAGTACCTCCCCTCCCTTAAAAATACTTACAAAAATAGCTTAATAATCTCCCTGAGTGGATATGGAAATGGGGTTTTCCCACTCAAGCGCTCGGCGCCTGCTCGGCCCCCAGCCAGAGCCAGGGATGCTTGCTGTGGAAGGAGAGGGATCCCGATCCTGGCTGGGAGCAGCTGCCTTTCTCCACCTGTAGCTGGGGAGCTCCAGTCATGCCCCAGCTGCCAGCCGTGCCAAGCACAGGGCACACAGAGGAGCTGCCCACCCTGCTTCCATCTCTGCAAGGGCGCGGCTGAATAATTTACCAGATTAATTACAGCCCCATGTCAGCACATCTGCATTGGTTATTAATCAGCAGTTCCTAAATTATGGTCCACGGAGGGCCAGGTGCTTGCTGGTTATTGGGATGGGGCAATATCCAGGCGTGTCCCAGAGAGGGGTTTGGAGTGAGGAAACTGGGAGCTGGGCTGGGATCTGGGGGATGGTGGTCAAGTGAGGGACAGAGCAGGTGGGCAAACTCCACTATAACAGCCCATGAGACTGCTGGCTTCACCAAGCACTCCCTGCTGCTGTTTATTCCAATAACTGCAGATTTTGGGAGAGCCTCACTGGTCTCTGCACAAAAAAAGGTTGAGGATTTTGAAATCCACCTGGTTTTGCAGTGAGGGTAGCCTGAGATGGGCAGATGCCCAGATGGGAGTTGATGGAGGGCACCATCCCATGGACTTAGATATGTGGCCTTCTTGAAGAGCTCTTGCTCCCTCTTTGTATCAAGATAACTTTCCTAGAAAGAAAAATAGGGAAGGTAGAGCAAAGCTGGTTGTGAGGGCAGGACAAGGCACTTCTGGATCAACAGTTACGGATAGGTTTGTGTTTTCCCTTCTCCAAAGATGATGCCCATTTATTTTTTTAATGATGGTTTCTGCTAGTGCTCAACATGGACAAATTATACCCATGGTTGAACAAGGTCAAAGCAAAGCTTTCATTAATGCTCATTTTAATCAGCTCGTGTGAATCAGGCGCTCAGAGCCAGGTGGAAAATTAAAGCATAACAAAATTGTGAGCCAGACTGGACTTTGATGGCTGGGGCAGCACCACGGGGTCTCCTCTGAAAGCTGCTGAGGTGCCTCCTGGTTAACCCAGCCTGTGTTGACAGGTGGAAACCCTGAAGGCGAAGCTCCTGGAGCAGGCACAGGAGATCAGCCGGCTGCACTCGGAGCTGGTGAGCTGCCACTGGGATGGGGCTGAGCCACCCTTGCCCTGAGGGACACTGGAGCTCTGGGTCACTGAGGAGGAGGAGGGAACACAGGGCGGGTGGAGATGGATTAAACCTTCCCAGGGTTACAGTTCGGACCGTGCAGGCCAAGAGACACTGAGGAACAAAAGTATGGGATTTTCTGTACAGTGCAATGTTGCACTGGTGACCGTGGGGCTGTCACCCTGTGGTGGGAAGTGAAAGCCTCTCTGTGGGTTGGGGCTCCCTGGGGGCAGCAGGAGGCTCATCAGTGCAGCAGGCTCAGTGATTCCCAACGGAGCAGGTAGGGACTCCCTGGGAATGGCACACTGAGGGCTGCTCCATGCAGTGGGCTGAGGGATCTGTGAGGGCAGCAGGCTGGGGCTCCCTGGGGTGCCTGGAGATTCCATGTCCTTCCCACGCACTCCCGGCGCAGGGCGGCACGGATGCGGAGAAGCACCGGGACCTGCTGGCGGCCGAGAACGAGCGCCTGCGGCAGGAGATGAAAGCGTGTGAGACGGAGCTGCGGGAGCTGCAGCGCCAGCAGCAGGCACCGTGCCGGGACTGCCCCCACCTGCAGGTGAGCCGGAGGTGGCAGCGGTGGCGGCAGGGTGACAGGCACCTATGGGTGACATGGCCTTGGCTGTCGTGTCCTTTGCCAGGAGAATGCCAGGCTGCAGGAGCAGCTGTCCCAGCTGCAGCGGGAGGCAGAGGAGACACGGGCCAAGCTGGTGGAGCTGGACCTGGAGGTGCAGCAGAAGACAAACCGCTTGGCTGAGGTGGAGCTGCGGCTCAAGGACTCCCTGGCTGAGAGAGCCGAGGAGGAGGAGCGGCTCAGCCGGCGCCTGAGGGACAGCCAGGAGACCATTGCCAGCCTCAAGTCCCAGCCCCAGCAGATAAAGGTGAGCTCTCCAATTTTCCTGGTTGGGCTGGGGCCCTTACAGTGCTCAGCAGGTGCCCTGCAAGTGCCACCTGTCTCTCTGTCCTGAGCACATCAGCAGAGCACCATGATTCCTAAATTATCTTCCCCTGGGCCAGCAACAGTTCCATCCCAGGCCCTTCAGGTGCTGCTTGCCCAGTACACCCCATCTGTGGATGCTTTCCCCTGCAGTACATCATCAAGACGGTGGAGGTGGAGTCAGCCAAGGTAAAACAGGCCCTGTGTGAGACCCAGTCCAGAAACCAGTACCTGCTAGAGCAGGTGGGGATGCAGAAGCAGGTGCTGAAGGAGATGGAGCAGCAGCTGCAGAGCTCCCAGAAGACGGAGGCTCAGCTCCGAGCTCAGGTCTGGGTGTAAATCAGAACTCCCTCACATTCTCTGCTTGCCTGGTGCTTGCCAGGTGACACGGTGTGGCAGCAGGTGGGTATTCACTCAGTGTCATCCCCCAATTGCTCCTCTCCCAGATCATGATGTATGAGGCTGAGCTGGAGCGAGCCCATGGGCAGATGCTGGAGGAGATGCAGGCAATGGAGGAGGAGAAGAACCGCGCCATTGAAGAGGCATTTTCCCGCGCCCAGGTGGAGATGAAGGCAGTGCATGAGAACCTGGCAGGTGAGGAGGGTGCAGGGGGCTTGCAGGGTTGCCTCACTGGTGCTGGGGTGTCATCATCTGCCCCTCACCCTGCCTCATGCCTGCAGGTGTCCGGACCAACCTGCTGACGCTGCAGCCGGCGCTGCGCACCCTCACCCATGACTACAACAGCCTGAAGCGTCAGGTCCGCGACTTCCCCCTGCTTCTCCAGGAGACCCTGCGCAGCGCCAGGGCCGAGGTGAGCCCCCCCAGGACCACCGCCAGCACCCTTCCATGCGGGGTGGAGGTGCTGGGGAGTCACTGAGCCTCTGGTCTCCACTGTCCCCAGATCAGCCAGGCCATCGAGGAGGTGCACAGCACCAACCGAGAGCTGCTGCGCAAGTACCGGCGGGAGCTGCAGCTCCGCAAGAAGTGCCACAACGAGCTGGTGCGGCTCAAAGGTGTGCGGGGTGTGGTGTCCCTGAGGTGGGACAGGAGGGACACAGGAGCATCCCCATAAGGTGGTTGGGTTGGCTGCAGGATGCTTCAGTGCACCCAGTGTTGGATGGCTGACTCCCTGCTTCTGTCCTCCAAGGAAACATCCGTGTTTTTGGGCGAGTCCGCCCCATCACAAAAGAGGACGGGGAGGGCCCCGAGGCAGCCAGTGCTGTGACCTTCGATGCTGATGATGACGCCGTCCTGCACCTCCTGCACAAGGGGAAGCAGGTGTCCTTTGAGCTGGATAAGGTCTTCCCCCCACAAGCATCCCAGGAGGAGGTAGGTGCTACCATCCACACTGCTGGTGTGAGGGGGGAGGCAGCCACCTTCTCCTCACTCTCCCCTGTCTCCTCCAGGTGTTTCAGGAGGTTCAAGCCCTGGTCACCTCCTGCATTGATGGCTACAATGTCTGCATCTTCGCCTATGGGCAGACAGGGGCAGGAAAAACCTACACAATGGAGGTGAGTTTGCTTGGCTTCATTTCCATCTTCTTCCTCAGCTTCCCACTCTTCAGTGCCCAGTGTCATCACCCAGACTGGTGGCCAGCTCAGACCTGGTGTGCAACAGTGATGGTCACTGCTGCTCCACAGCATCCCCCTGGGCTTTGCCCTGCTCAGAAAAAATAGAGCAAAATGCCAAAGGGTGTTTTTTCCCCATTTGTCATCTCAATCCTTCAGGGGACAGCAGCAAACCCAGGGATCAACCAGCGGGCCCTGCAGCTCCTCTTCTCCGAGGTGCGGGGCAAAGCAGCCGACTGGGACTACACCATCACTGTCAGCGCTGCCGAGATCTACAACGAGTCACTCAGGTACGGGGAGGGGAAGAAGCTGTTTTGGACATCACCCCCATGCTGCTCTCGCCCACATCCTTCCACCCCTGCCTAGGCCTCACAGCTTGTCCCAGGGTCCTGGATGCTGCATTTGGCCCTGCAAGGATTTATTTTTAATTTCTTTGGTGCACACTGCCCTTCTCAAGAGCTCCATCACTTACACAGGCTCCCAGCTGTGCCATCACTCCCACTCTCTGGCCCTGATGCAGCGGTGGGGGCATCCCCCTCTCCCCCCTTCTCCTGCCCACAGACACTATATTTAGGAATTTGTAACTGAGAGCTGAAAGCATGAGAAATATTTTCCTTCCTAGTCCAGCCACAGGAGGGGAGGAGACTGGGAGCACATCCATAAGAATAACCAGGAACAGGGATGGGAGCGTGGTGTGAGCTGGGTGAGAGGAGGCACATGGGAGCCAAGAGAGTTAAGGTCTATTAATAGGATGTGCAGCTTTCCTGGGAAGAGATGGCTGCTCTGGCAGTGCTGGCACATAGCCCTGAGCCACGGAATGGATGCCAGCACCCCGCTGGGATGGGAATGATAACGGGTGCCCCTTTGCCCAGGGACTTGCTGGGGAAGGAGCCGCAGGAGAAGCTGGAGATCAAGCTGTGCCCTGATGGCAGCGGGCAGCTCTACGTGCCCGGGCTCACCGAGTTCAGGGTGCAGAGCGTGGAGGACATTAACAAGGTGATGGTGAAGGCCCAGGAGGGTGGCACCAGGGGTGCAGTGAACTGGGGAGGGTCGTTGGTATGTGACTCCTGAATTTGGGAACATTTCTGAAGCCATGGGGAGCAACAGAGACCAAAATAGGTTCCTGAGTGTGATGTGACGGTCACTGTCCCATGGGTTGAGCCACAGGGGGTTAAAAATAAAAGCGTGGGGCCCCAAGAGTTCCTGAGGGATTAGTGGGATGCGGCTGTCACCGCAGTGCCCTCCCTGTCACCCCCTGCCTTTGGTGCCTTTGGTGCATCACCCATGTTGAGACCTGACATTGGTCAGTACCCTGGTGGGCCAGGCACCCCTTGGGGGGCCGATGCTCAGGTTACATCCCTGGCCATCCCTGTATCACGGGGGATTTGTGGTAGGACTGGGGCTGGTTGGCCTCATCCCCTCAACTCTTTGGGCTCCCCCAGGTCTTTGAGTTTGGCCACATCAAGCGGGTGACAGAGTGCACCAACCTGAACGAGCACAGCTCTCGCTCCCACGCCCTCCTCATCGTCACCGTCCGCGGCCTCGACCGTAGCACGGGGCTCCGCACCACAGGTGGGTGTCACAGCGAACCCTCACCGAGGCACCTGGGCTGTGGCATCCCAGGGGTGTGTAGGGCTGGGCGCTGATGCCAGCGGTGGGGTTTGGCCGTGTGTCCTCAGGGAAGCTGAACCTGGTGGACCTGGCGGGCTCGGAGCGGGTCGGGCGGTCGGGCGCGGAGGGCAGCCGGCTCCGCGAGGCGCAGCACATCAACAAGTCCCTGTCGGCACTGGGCGATGTCATCTACGCCCTGCGCTCCCGGCAGGGCCACGTGCCCTTCCGCAACTCCAAGCTGACCTACCTGCTGCAGGACTCGCTCAGCGGTGACAGCAAGACCCTCATGATGGTGCAGGTAGGGGCTGGGCACCCCGTGTACCCAGGGGCTGTGTCCCCACAGCCAGTCAGTGCCATTTCTGAGTCCCTTCTCGCCCCAGTGCTGAGGCAGGTGGGAGGGAGGCTGGAGGCAGGAAGGCTGGAATCAAGGGACGGGGCTTGCCCATGGGTCATCTTCTAGTCTGCAATCATGGTGTCAGCAGCAGCTTTCTCCCTGTCTCTGCACCCTAGACAAGCCAAAGAAATGGGGAGTTAACTCAGAGCTCCACAATCCTGCCCTCTCTGTCTCCACAGGGATGCTATCCCTATGGGCACAATCTCTTCATATATTGTTATCCCCCCATCCCCTCTTTTTCTGGGAGGATTTTAAGCTCTGGCAGCTTCTCCACCCCTGCCCTGTGACCCCCCAGTCCCAGCTGCTGGCACTCCACACTGAGCCCTGGGGGGGTCTGCCTGAGCCCCTGCACCTGCCACGGCTATTCCCAGCTGCTCCTCGCACAGGGAATCCAGCTGGCTCAGACACTGGCCCAGGCATGGATGGACGGGGCTAGCCTGGGAGGGGCAGGTTAATAATAGCATCTCACTGGCCAGCAGCAGCAGGTTTTCTATGGGGGGAGCCCCCGGGGTGCACAGGCAGCTGCCAGGGTGACTTTGTGCCTGCTCCTCCCTGACCACAGGTCTCCCCTGCCGAGAAGAACACCAGTGAGACACTGTGCTCCCTGAAGTTTGCCGAGAGGGTTCGCTCTGTGGAGCTGGGTCCTGTCTCCCGCAAGGCTGAGCTGGGCTCCTGGCCTAGTCAGGAGCATCTGGAGGTACTCAAGACACTGCTGGTGCCCTTCCTCTTCACCTTCACCCCAGGAATCCCCCATTTTGCCCCCACACATGGTCCCCAGAACTGTTGGATCTGTTCCCTCCCCTAGAGCCACCTCCATTGGGGGCAATCACCTGATGGGATGCAGGTAGTTCCCAAAGTGTAGTGTCCAGCCAATGCTGCCACCGTAGCTGTTCCAAGCCCTGTTTTACAGCAGCCCCATGGTATCCACTGAGAACATTTGGACACCACTACCCAGGCACGCACTGTCTGCCTGCAAACCCACCGGCATTCCTTCCCTCTGGGTCCTGGCCTGGGCTGACCCTGGGGCTGTGTCCCCTCTCCTCCCAGGGTGACTCGTCGGGTTCTGCAGCTCCACCTGGCCGGGGCCACGCATCCCCCAGCCCGGGGCAGCTCTCCAGCCGCTCTGCCTCCATACGCAGGAAGCTCCACACCTCAGGTGGGTGGCGGGATAGCTTGAGAGCCCAGACAGGGTCCCTCCATCCCAGGAGGCTTCAGCTACCAGCCCATGGCAAAGCCTGCAGCAGGGAGTGAGCAGCTCTGTAGTCAGCTCATTAGCTAATGGCTAGTTAGCCATGGTTAGCACATCCCCAAGAGTGGCCTGGTTCAAAGGCACTGCTGATGGCTCGGGGGGCAAGGGGAGGGCAATGCCACTAGGCTGAACATCTTTCCCCTTCGATTTCAGCCTGACTTAGGGGCAGCCGTGGCTGCCAGGTGAGTGCCTGCGGCCGGTGCTGGTGGAGGGCTCTGCTTCACCCTGCTTCCCAGGCAGGGCAGGGCTGCTGGACTGTGCAGGGATGCTTCTGGGAATGGTTGCGGTACCAGCTCCTGCTACAGTGCCACCAGACAGGGCTGGGGCACTGGTGGCTGTGCCTCTGCCTGCTGTAACCCATGCATGTCTCCCCTCAGGGAAGCTGAGGCCAGTCCCCTTGTGATGAGTGCCAGCCACGGCATTAAAGCTGCTGCAGGAACCAGCCACTCACAGTGACACAGAGACAGCTGCTGGAAGACATGAAGGCTTTGGTGCCATTCCCTTGGCCACCAGGACCCATCATCAGAGGGTGATGGCACCTGTCAGCACGAGTAGCATGGGATCAGGGTCTCCTATCAGCCAGGCCCCCCTCTTAGGGTAGGGGACAGTGGTGCTGGGCAGAGATCTGCCCCTTCAGATGCTCAGCTCTGTGAGTTTATTTTTGCTGGACAGATGCTTTTACCCAGAGCAGGGAGCGGCTGGGTGCTCCCTCCATCTCTCCAGCTTTGGTTTTACAATGAGATTGGGCTGGAAGGGGTGCACAGAGCCAGACCAACCCCTGGCCCTGCCTCTGCTGCTGTCACTAGGCACAGCTCGTGCAAGACTGTGTCTGGGCAGCTGCCCCATGTCTTTCAGAGCAGCGCTTCCTCCACGTTAAGCCACAAAAAGTCCCAGCAGCTCCTTTCCCTGTCAGTTTCTCAAGCCCTGTTGTTGCATGAAGGCCCCCAGTGCTGTGCATGAGCCGAGCTGCCGTTCCTCTGGTGCTGGTGCTGCCAGGGCCCCCATGGGTGCCTGCAGTACATGGCACCCGGGGGGATGGAGCAGTCGTGAATGAAGCTATTGTAAAGTTATTTACCAGTTGTCTTGTCAAGAGAGATCACAGTGTGGTCGAGATGAAAGTGTTTGAAATATTTAAACCTGTTAACATGGTCTTGGAATGGAAAACTAGTGGAAAACAAAAGAAAAGACCCCAGATCTCCAGCCCAAAAGCCTCTTGGGGCTTTTGTATGTATGGGGATGGTAGTTGCCAGGGGCATGGGAGGGGATGGCACTGCCCTTGGACCTCTCAACACCCACCTGTGGGTACATTTGTACTTTACCTGTGCTGCAAACCCCTGCTGGATGCACTGATGGCTCTTTCCACCACAGCCCTCTCCTCCCGCGCTTCCACGGCGTATTCTATTTAAAAACAAAAAAGGGAAAAATAAATTTAGCCTTTTGTAATATTAGATGTTTCTATGTATTTTAATAATTAAAAAATATCCTGTTTTGTAACAAAACTTATTTTAAATAAACTCTTAAAGCCAGTCCTCCTGCGCTGCACTGTTCTTGAGCCCTGCTTGAGGTGGGAGGGATGCTTCTTCCCTCTTCCCAGCATCTCCCATAGGGCTGGCAAAGCCCATCATATCCTTCTCCTTGCAGCTGCCCCCGGGGCTAGCCTGGCAGCACAGTCCCCACCCCGTCTTGCAGCTGTCAGGCTCCTACAATTAGCAGAGCAGTGGTTAAATCCAAGGTGAGTCCCAATGCGCCCATGTCCTGCTCCACCTTGTCCTGCCCCACCTCACATCCCAGCAATAGGCTGGTGGCTGGCAGAGCCTTTCACACCTCATGGGGGTCCAGGCATGGGATTATCATCAGATAAGGCAGGAAGCAGCTCCAGAGCAGGACACACACCCCGTGAGTGTCCTGGTGCTTGAAGCAGGCAGCACTCAGCACTCACCATCACTCCTGCAGTGGCTCAGTGCCAGGGCCTCTTGCTGTACAAGCCACCTTTGAAGCCACCTCCTCCAGAGCCACGGAGCAGGGCAGGCACTCGCCTTTGTTCCCAAAACTTGACTGTTTGGATGAAGCATCAGCAATGTGGGGACTGGCTTTAGCTTTCCTGATGGCCCCACTCCACCTCCCCAGGACAGCCTTCCAAACACACTCCCTGGCTCAGGAGCTCAGAGGCAGCATTGCCACTCCGCCCGGATCTGCTGGAGAGCTGGGGGAGGGAGATCCGTGTGCAGCCAAGGAGAAGGATGAGCCCTAAATGATGACTCTGCTCCTTGAGCTGGGAACGACCCAGCAGAGTGAAACCGCCCCCGGGATTTCCACAAGCCACCTGGCAAGTGCTGGCTCTCCTGTTGTTCACCACCGCCTCCCAGCAGGAAGGGTGAGAATGGTCAGCTTCCTCTGGGACAGGCAGGGAACAGAGCCCTGCTTTTCCTGGGCACTCCCAGCCAGGAGCCATGCCAAGGTGAAGAGCACTTCAAGACAGTCAGGCATTTACCACAACTTTAAAAAAAATTACAAATATTTTAATAAAATTCATTATAAGTTACAGATTCCTGGAGAACAGGCTCCAGTGTATAAAATGGGAGACAGGCTGGGAAGAGCAGGGAAAGCACCAAGAGGAACCTCTTTCCCCAGAGGAAAGAAGAAAGAGGGACAGAAAGGTTCTGACAGACATTTATTGGGGGAAAAAAAACCAAAAACAAACCTCTAAGAATAGTCCAGTGGATGTAGAAAGACATAACTCAGTCCATGTCCCTCTGTTCCTCCACCCTTCCAAATCCTCACCCCCAAAGGCAAGCACATACGACGAGTCCTGTTTAAATCACTTATTTTAACAGGTCCAGGTAGACCTCAGATCCAAGGACAGTCTGAAGATCCTGATCTTTTGCAGCCCTGGGTGCCAGCAGGGATGTCTGAGAAACCAAGAGAAAGTCTCTTGGTTCAGGTCCTTGAGATGCACTGGCACAGTGGCACAGTGTCCTTGCCCATGTCAGATGAAGCCAGAGGGGCTGGTCCCCCTTGGCAACTGAAGTCCCTTCTGTATGGAAAGGGCATCCACCCCACAGCAGGCGTTTGTGGGGCGGTGGCTGCAGTCCTCAGCAGCTGCACAGCGAGAGCGGGGCCCTGGCCCACAGGGCCAAGCGACAAGAACCGACAGCACAAGCGGGAAGGAGGGGTGACAGCAGGCTCAGAGCCCTCCTGCAGGGACAGGCCAGCACACAGAGCAGCCCAGAGCTTGATGCTGAAATGAAGAGCTGAAATGAAGCAGCTTCCCTACAGGGCTTTGTGGGGCCCTTCACCTGCCAGGGCCCCTCACACAGCACGCACGTCTCTCCACTCGGGTCCTCCATCCAGCCCGTAAGGCACCAGGGCTGGGTGGGCGACCAGCCAGGCAGATTCCACTTCCCTACCATGCTGGAGAGGGGCAGGGGGAAAAGATGGGCACACGGAGAGATCTGATATCCAGCCAGACCATGAGCAGGGGAAGCTTGACCACCTGTATTTGTACATGAGGAGGTGGTGGCTGCTAGTCCAGGACAGCCATGAGGAGAAGCAGTTCCCGAAAGGCACTACCATGGCGGCCGCTGAGCCCTGACTTGTTCTTGACAACATTGCTGATGTTTTTCAGCTGCTTGTAGCACAACTTGCATTTGTGAAGCCTGGAAAAAAATAACAGCAGACACAGCATGAATCTTTAGTTGCCTGCAGTGTGACTGTTCCTGCAGTGCCAGAAAGGCTACTCAAGCAGGAGAGAAAAGCCCTGAAAATGGCCTGGAAGAAGCTGAAGTATGAGCACAGCTCTGCAAAAACATCAGGCATTCGGCCCACGTCCTGATGAGACAGGAGAATGGCATCCACATAAGGGCTCTTTCACCCCTCTTCCCCCTTTGGCATACAGTCCAGGGAAAAAGGAGGTGCAGTTTTCCAAAAGCCAATTCCCAGAGAGGAGCTATCCAGTGAATGAACTCAAAATCCAGGGCCTGGCTACCAAATCATGTTTCTTGTGAGGCAGAGGGAAAAACCACAGGGTAGTTTTACTCCCAATACTTTGTTAAGGTATGACTCAATGCACTGAGGCAAAGGGAAAAGCAGTCCTTGGCCTTTTTCTCTGAGCAGGAGGGGTTGGTGTTTGCAGGCAAAGGGAAGGCATGTCCAATCCGGTATCAGAGCCCTGATGGCAAGGACAAAGCTCACCCAAGACTGGTCCCAGGAAGGAGTAAGTGCCTCACCTTTCCTCTCTGCTGATGTCCACTCCAACAGAAGGTGGTGCAGCGAGGATGTCTGTGATGAGTGGCAGGAATCTCTGGAGAATGAGTTTCAGGGATGTGCAGCCAGTCTGCACGTAACTGAAAAACAGAGAATTGGGTCCCACTTGAATTTCATTCCTGTCCCCCCAGCACACAGCCTTCAAATAACTCCACTCTACCACCTGTAACCAGGGAGGAGAGCAATAGCCAAGTACCAACAACACATCAGAGATCCAAAGCTTTCACAAAGTGAGCCTGTTCCAAAGGTCCTGGCACCATACCCCACCAAAGTGGGACCTCTCTGCTCAAGGGCAGAGATGTCCTGCCAAGGGAACCTGGCAGGAACCTCTTTCCAAGAAGAAAGGAAGAGCAGAAACTCCATCTTAAGAGAGGCTGCAATTTTTCCCCCCCTAAAGATGAGACCCCAGAGCTGTTGCTGGACTTCATTTCCTTGGTCCCAAGCTGACAGCTTCACTCCCAGTAGTGTGAAAAGCCCATTTGTTTTACATGAACCCCTCCTGGCTGCCAGAGCTGTCTTCAATCCAACACACCTATGACAAATCCCACTATCCTGCCCATGAATACTTTCTGTATCTTTTCCCACACACACCTGGCAACTCCACCATTCTTTTTCAGGCGTTGTATCAGCATGATATTGTATCTGCAGTGATTTCTCAGGATTTTCCTTCAGGTATAAAATACTCAGCAAAGCTCCTCTATCACTACCTACAGCCTGCCCCCCAAGCACACCATGTTCTTGAGGCCTCACCTTTCATATTTACTTTGGAGTAGCTTTTCTATCTGTGGCAGGACTATAGTACACAAATCCAGCTTCCAGAGAGACCTGAAAAGAAAAGGATGTATCCTGGGACTGGAGACTGAGGCTTTACAACATTGAGCCAACACAAATAAGACTTCCTGGGAAATGCCCAGACAGAGACACTCAAGTTCACAGAGCAAGTTCACTGACTCCCCCTCGTGAGACAAAGTGGCAGGTTCAGACATATTTCTTTGACTCTCAGCAGAGTCACTTCATAAAGCACCAAGACTTTGATTTCCTTGGCCCCAAATAACTCCAGCAGATACTGTAACTGCAGGCTTGAAGATGTGACTACAAGCACATGAATTTCTCACTGCCATGGCCAACCAGACACAGGGCAGGAACAAGGCAGAGCTCACAACTCCCAGCCAGGTGCCTCTTGTGCATCCCACAGGCTGACCCCATCCAGGACTCACGCTTTTTGGTTGACAATATTCAAGAGATCCACGACAACAGACAGATCGTTGATTGCCACTGCAGAGTCCAGAGAGTTCTGAGAGAGAAAGGGAAGAAAAAGTCATTTATTGCAGAAGTCAAACTGGTTAGGCTAATGTAAATTGGTATCTAGTGCTGCTTTTCCAAAACAAGGTAGAGGAAACATGAAGTTGGCTAGGGAAGAGAACTCTCTCATGGGAAAGTTTTCTCCATGTTTCTTCGTGACCATTCAGCTGCAGCACTCTGTGGTGCACCCCTGGGGACAAAAGCTGTGAGTCCCTGTGTTTAGTATGAGGCAGAATCAGCCCCAGAGAAGCAAAGAGAGCTGCTCAGCTGCTCCCCTCAGGTATGTCCACACGCTTGCCTTGATGTCACTGGTGCTCCACACAGCCCGCACGGCGTCCAGGTTCTTGTGGCGGCTGGTGAGCACCACACACATGGTCTCGTGGCCTTTCCTGATCTGGGACATGGCTTCCTCGTCCACCAGCTCCGTCTGGCTTTGGTTTTTCACAGCCTGGAAGTACAGACACCAATAACAGAGCAGGATGGCACAGAAGGGTGGGAGCATTCTCTGGCCTAGGTGAGAGCCAATTTTGGTGCAGAGAATGTCAGCATCCTTGCAGATGGTTGTAAAAACCTTTTGAAATGGAAATGCTCAATTTGTTCTGATTTCAGTTACTTATTTCCTGCTTCTTCTACTACATCAATCACAAACATGTTTAAAGGTTTGGAAAAACTCTCAAAAGGTGAATTTACAGTTAAGTTTTCAAAACCAGTATGCTTTAATGAAGAAATGTTTTCATGCAAGCCAAATTTTTTAATGTGAAACACTTGCCTGGGAACTGCAAGTTTTATTACAAAGCATAAATCTTACGTAATTCATTAGACTCTCAATTTGCTTCCTGCCCAGACCATGGTAGAACCACTACTACCTTTGCTCACATTTAGAGTTTGGGATCATCAGGATGCTCTGGTCTTTCCCCCTTTTTAGGATAAGGGAATACTCTCCCCAAGAGAGATTAAGAAACTTCCAAGATGCAAGAGGCAAAGATTCCTGTGAAATTATTATGTACATGTAATGGCAGACACCAATTTTTTATATGAACCACTGTCTGGTACATGGAATAGTTCAGTGACTGTCTCACCCCTTGCTCTCTGCTTTGGTTACAGGTTCTTCATGAGCAGGGCTCAACTCTGCTGTATTCATACCGATCACAATGGGGCACCCCCTTTCTGATGCCACCCAACACAGACATTGGCTGCAAAACATTGTCCAGAGACACTTACTGGGAGAAAGTCAGAGGCCTTCAGGCCAATGGGCTCATTCCTGGCTGCAGGAATCACTGAAGGCTCTGTTCTGGCCAAAGAAGTTGAGGAGGCAGTTGGTGGCCTCTGGACTGGATCAGGCTGCAGGAGAAATTGGGATAAAAGCTCTAGCAGGAACAGTCTGGCCCTAGTCTGATGACCTTGATTTCTGACCTGCTTTCTTCTCACAGCATGGTCCTAACACAGAAGCAGTCTCCAGTTTGCTAGCATAATTTAAGAGGCAATAAAGTGTCTCTCAGGTACACACCACAGTGTAATTAAGGTTTGTAAAGAACATGGAGATGCCCCAGCAGAAGTGCCAAGTGCTGTTATTGTTATCTGAAATCAGGGCAATGGGCTGTGGCCAGCCTGAAGGCTAAGAGAGAATTCTAAAGAAGCCAGTAAAATGAATACTGGCCCATCAGCTGCTTGCACTTTTGGCAACAAAACAGCCTCTGTTCAAGCATTTGTAGAAACCTGGCACTTGTTTCTCTGGAGTGCCCCAGTTTTAAGATGCAAGGAGAAGCACCACTGCAAGCACAAGCAGCAAACAAAAACAAAAGAGCCTGTTGGAGGCTTGGTTCCACTGCTAAGGCAAGACACTTGACAGCACAAAGCCAGGAGCTGCACTTTTATTGCCCTTCAGTGAAGGAATCAGCCTGAGTAGAAATCAAATTCTCCAGCTCTGCACGTCGTTCAGAGAGGGAGCAGGAACAGCGATTCACAGATCACACAGTACATACGAGCTCCTGCTTTGGCAGCGAGGTCTGGACATCAACAGCTTGGCTGGGCTTCACTGCTTCCTTTGCACTTCCAGGCTCTACCAAGAGGGAGAGAAGTGGGAAAGCAGAAACTGATTGTTACTTTCAAGAGTTGAGAGCAAAGGTTCTGTTTAGCTACACTGCAAGGAATAATTTCTGCCTTCAGGCAGCTCTCCCTCTTTTGATGGCCATTAACCCCATCCCCACCAAGGGGTCATTTCCATACTCACCATCCTCAGGAGGGGCAGGAAAAGGCTCATTTCGAGGAGGAGTTCGGCCTGCAGAAAAAGATTTAAATAATAAACAAATGAAGGAGCATCCAAGGCTACAGATAAGTGGTAGGACAACCTTGGAGCAGAGAAATCTCCAAAGACCTCACACATGAGGGTAATCAGTGATATAACAAGCAGTTATGTCCTTTGGACCTTGACACTATTGTTGAGTTTAGCTAAAAGCTTTCAGCTTTCATGGATAGGAGGGTCAAAACTGACCCGTGGTTCACTGCTGCTGTAGAGGTGTGAAGCGTGAGACAAGGTACTGTCACAACAAATGATACTAGGAAAAATCCACCTCCTGTTATTGATTCATATAAGTAAATAAAAATAATTGCTATGAATTCCTCTGAAAGAGAATCTCATTTTTATCATTTGCATAAAAAAGAGATACAGACACTGAACAATGCCTCCTAAACAACAGTCTTTGTTTTAACAAAATATTTTGCCTTTTCTCCTTTAACGAAGACTGCTGAATATCAAAAATCTGAGCTAATAAAATTCCCTTAACACTCTCATCAGAATAGGAAGGCAGTACATTTAAAATAAAGCTCTGGATTCTGAGCCAGGCTTCAAACAGACATCACTGTATCCTAGTAAAGGTGCCACCTTTAAGCCCTTCACCAACAGGATCTGTGTGTCAGTGTCCAAGCACAGAATACTAAAGAAAAGCTTTCTAAACTCTCCAGTCACAGTCTCTGTTATGGTTCTATCAAATCAATTTTGCACCCTGACCTCAAACCCAAACACCACTCCAAAGCACCGTAAACCCTGGTACTGACAGATTGCATTCTTGGGCTGGAAGATCTCTTTGTAATCCTCCTGGTTCTGGATCTCAGCCCTTGATTCCTTCTCATCCCGGTCATCTTCACTGCTAGGACTGTGCCTCTCACTCTCCGAGTTGTGCTTCACTCTGCTGTGAAAAAGAGTTGTTGTCAGGGGAAGTCATATTGTCAGAAAGAGAGAGAGAGAGAGAGAGCACTGAGTGCCTGGGATGTTTCCTTAAAATCTTGAAACTCAACAAGCCAGCAGACTGCCTCACCTCTGTGGCTTGCTGCAGCTCGTTGAGGGCCTGTCATAGATGCGGCGAAGGGAGGACCCTGAGGGGGTAGGTGGCACAAGAGGCTGGTCGTCCCTGATCAACCCGTGAGGAATAGAATCTGACTTTGGGACTCTGCTGAGATCCACAACGAAGGAAGAGACTGTGCTTTGTGCAAAGGAAACTCCTATCTGCAGAGGCAAAAGACCAAGATAATTCACCAAGGAGTGGGGTGCACACGAGCCCTTTTGATAATAGGCTGGAGTGACCCTGAGCAACTGTGCCTGAGGACTGCTCAGCTCAGTGCTGCGGATTTTTCAACCTGAAGTTGCCAGCGATTTATGAAAGGTTTGGATAAAACTTTTGCCAAGCATAGCTTCCAAATACTGGTCAAACTAAGCTCCTGTTCTGTCTTTCAGAAGCCAGAGACACAAAGTGGAGCACAAGGCACACGGCCTTTGGGCATGCTGCAAGCCCTGACACAAGCTTACAGGTCTGAAGGCCTGCAAGGAGGCAGCAGGATTTTATCTTGTGTTTCACAGCTGCCTACCCCCGCCTCAGGAGCAGTGGCTTACCAGCTGGTTGTTGCTGATAGACAAGTCAGCTACTTTTCCCCAGTTCACCAAGACCACATCAAAACAGCGCTCTGGCTCCCAGCCGTACACACGCAGCGAATCCTGGAAGCCGCTGTACAGGCAGCAGCCATCCGGGCTGAAGAGCACGCACCTGGGAGGAAGGCAGGAGGACAATCAGGCACAGCAGCACCACCTTGCTCAGTCCTTGTGGATCTCTGACTACACTGAGCAGCTTCAGTTCTAACAATGAACCTTGCAATGTGGTGTTCACCTGTGCAACCTGGTGGGCCTGTGCAATATCTCTAGCAGCCCAAACTTCTCCCCAGTAAAGTCTCTCTCTGAGGAAATCCCCCCTTCACCCCACCTTTAGTCTCTGCCTAGCACATTTCAGTAGGAGTTTAATGTACCTGACAGGAGTTGCCTCCTCTTCAATACAGCTCACAACTTGAAACTTCTCCAAGTCCCAGAACCGAACAGTCCTGCACACACAACACAAGAAAATTAATTGTTCGTCGCTCTAGAAATCACATTAGGATCCAGATTTTAAACAAAATGACAGTTTTTTTCTAACTACCAGTGAGAATTACTTTTGCTGTTGTGCACATACAGTGACCCTACACAGAAGGCTAGTCTAGCTAAGATCCATGAACCCAGAGAGAGATCCTTAGAAGCTCTAGACACAGACAGGCATTTAGAGCTGACCCAGAGCTAAGAGAACACCCTGCCAGCTGAGCAGGGCTGCCTGCTGTTCACACAGGATGTCAGCTGGATTAGTGAGAGGCTTGGGGCTACACATGGGTTTCTAGTGTGGCAGAAGGTGCCATCAATTTTGGATGAGAAGGGAAGATCTCCATGTTCTGCTCATCACAGATGTCATGTCCTGCTGTCTAGATGTCTGGCTCTTGCAATGGCAGGTTTGAGTTGTGTGACATTCCTCTTTGTCATGTTCCTATGAGGAAAGGCATCAGGAAATGGAACACACATACACATTTCCCTTCTTTCTCCCTCCCCTCATGTACCTGTCAGAGCTGCCAGAAGCCAAAAGGTATTCATTGGGATGGAATTCAACAACGTTTACTGGGCCGGTGTGTCCTGTAAACTCAAACATTAACTTCCCAGCAGTCAGATCCCACAGCTGAAAGGAGGAAAGAACAGACTCTTGAAGAGATTTAATGTTAAGAGGTTTCTAATACACTTGGGACTTCCTTGTACTGGCAACCCCTCCAAGAACAGTCCCAAGTCTGTCAAAGAAGGCAAGAATCAGGGGAAAATTACCATCCAAATCATTTAAGGTTTTGGTTTTTTTTGTATTATCTTTTATTTTCCATGTAATTTGTCCCCTAGAAGTTTCTGGTTTATATTTAGACACTGAGACAAAATATAGCAGTTCCATCTGTCCCCACAGACTGTATCTCAAAAGTGAACAAACAAAAATCCAAAAGCTCTGAATCCTTTAGGACTTCCTTCTTTCTGTGCTCTAGTCTCCACTTGAAAACACAGTAAAAGAATCGATCAGTTAATTTCATGTGAAACTGAAAATAAAATCAGTCCTTCATCCCCATTCCTCCATACTCCATTTGAAACAACTGAAGCCACTACTTCAGCCAATACTTTCATTAACTCCTTATTTTCCTCTGCTCAGTCCTGGCAGCAATTTTCAGACTGACAATCACATGTAAACTGCATAACACAAACAGAGCCAGAAATTACTCTAGTGAAACAATGTGCTGTGGACAACTCATTCTACAAGGTTTACTAGGGCCAACATTCAGGTATCACGACTCTACTACCATCAAAACATCGATTTTTCTGTGCACAGTTTCTCCTGGTGTGTCTGCTGGATAAGGGCATTTCAACCCATACAGCTCTTCCATGGGTGTTGTGGGCCATCAGACACAATCCCCATAAGAAAACCGGTCTCTGCAAAACCACGGGGCTCAGCCAGCTGCCAGAAGAACTAAGGGTATTTATGACTGAGTGCTGGTAATGGCTGGTAAAAAGACAATCCCAGCATTCCTGTGTGCCACAAGCACATAAGGAGAGTGTCACAATAAATTACCTTTACAGTGTGATCATCAGCAGCAGAGGCCACCCATTTCCCATCAGGGCTAAAGCGCAGACACCGAACTGCTTCTGTGTGACCCTGAAACAAGGCAAACAAGCAGCATTCTGGCTTTTGTCTTTCAATCCTACATAATATAATAAACCAAAAACAATTAAGTGTTTTACAGAGCTCACAGCTTGCAGAACACAACACTGTACTCAAGATGCTACATCCAGCCAGACTAAATGTGTGTAACCCCTCTCACCCAGTCATTTATGACATTAGTTGAAGTATGATAAATACAGATCTGGCTTCACTAGTAAGAATCAGTTCTAAATTACAGATTTACATATTGTCAGATAGAAGGGCTGTGACACTTAAGTCTCTGGTTTCTACATGAAATTAATACACAGCCAAGTTCTTCAGGTAGAAAAAGGTCCCAAGAACAGAACCATCTCAGTGCAGAGGTAATACCATTAAATATATAAAGAAACCCTCATGGATACTCTCCATCCCCCACTGAAGCCATCCACGCTACAGCACATGATACCCATTGATATCCCATAATACCCATTTCATATTCCCATATAGCTCACAGAGGCCTATTGAGGTTTGCCAGGTCACTTCACAAATCATGCAGACCTTATTTTCATGCTGGAAAACCAGGAAGTTCACTGTACATAATCACGTTTAGGTTTGCTCACAAGTCATCAAAAGAAATATTTCTCCCCTCTGCCTGAAACCTAATGAAACATTTTACCTTGAATGTGAAGATGCAGCCTTTTCTTCTTACATCCCAGAGCTACAAGGAAGAAAAGCAAACAAATTATATGTTTAGAGCAGTATGTTGGGAGCTCAAGGGTCCTGCCAGAACAAGGGATCTCTGTGTCACCAAGCTAACAGACATTGCTGAATGAATGAACCTGCTGAACCTCTGCAGGCCTTTGGGGTATTTTCTAACTCCCCAAATGAGAATCACTCCTGGAAGGTATCTCTTACTACAGCAGCTCAGTTCTGACAGTCAAACACCAGCCTGAGGAAGCAGATACAATCCACAGCAACCAGGACATCTGTGCTTGCTGACACCAGGCTGGCACCTTACTCAGAGCCACATTCCACACCAGAGGAGTCACATCCATGAGCTGGCTGTGAAAATACAGGCACAGATTTCACAAGCACTCACAAACACACCTGCCCACACATGGAAATGATCATGTGCAGCATCCACCAACAGCTTGACATAAAACATGTTCTGGCATTCTTCAAAACAAAGACACTGCAAATAAAGAGGGAAATCTCTAGTGGAAGCTGGGTTTTACCTTAATGTTGGTGTCCAAAGAGCCAGATGCCACAAAGCTTCCAAAAGGATGGAAATGAAGGCTGCAGATGTTGGCTTTGTGACCTGGTAGGGTACGAAGAACTGGGAAAAGGAGAGGTAGAACAGAGAGAAGGAATAGGGGAAAAATATTTAATAGTTCATTTCCACCAGACACCACGTGGAAGTGTAGCCATACTATCCCCACCATTATTTTATGAAAATATACATTATTAAGTGGAAATGCCTCTGACTTGACTCCAGCAATGCAAAGAAACTGCAATAGAAAGCCCATGATCAATGAACTTAATGACAGTTCTGTCCTTAGGTATGGAAACTACAGATAGAACTCCAAAGATCTCCATCCTGAAAATCAGACAGTGCATCTTCCCATTTGGTACACAGACTGCAAAATGGGCTGGAGGAGGAACATTTTTATCCAGGAAGTGAAATGAGACAGTCTTGACTGCCTGCAGCATTCACCTTGCAGTTATTAGACAGACCCTTTCCCAGGACTCTGTGCCCCATCCAGGCACCACCACTTAGGTTCCAATATTCACCCCGGACTCCTTCAACTGCCCCTTGCAAGAATCATCACAAAGACAGGAAATGGATGCTCAGGAAGCAGGAGACAAAGAAACGATCAGTGCTTCAGCAAGTCATCAAGTAACACCCTCTGTAATTCTGGGAACCAGAAAGGACCAGTAGAACTGGTACATCGTATCTCGGCAAGCAGTGACAAATGCACAACTCAACTATAAGAAAAATTGCTCAGATAATAACAAGGGCAATCCCTAATCTGTCATCTGGTACAAGCTGATGATTCCCCTGGCAGAAATTAGCTCTTGAGCCAGAGCTGGGGTGGTCATTTGCACAGACACTGGCTCATAGGTCTTCAAATAAATGCAGCCAGATCAGCTACTCCCCACAGGCAGAGCCAAACTATTCCATAACTGAACTGATTCTAACTGTCTGAATGACAAAAGTGCTTTTCATTATTGATGCTGACTGTGGTTTGCCTCCTTAGCTCAGCCAGTGTAAGTCTATTTTCCTTACACATTCCTTCTATGAACAAGTAGCAACCTATAAGAAATATTCAGTCATTTCCTGGTATTCCTGCTGGAATGCACCCAAGTGATTTATGATACCTTTGCAAACTCATTCTAGGATTTGAGGAAAATGCAATAAATAAAACATGACTCAACAGTGGCCTCTAAAGGATCAGAACTTGATGAGTTCATACCTTTTACAGTTTATTAAAAATTAGATCTTTGTCTATTTATGAGGTCATGCAAGAGCAGGAGAGTAGAAAAATTGCTTGAGGAAAGAAGAAAAGTTAGAACCTCAGAACAGGAAGTCAACAAGCAGATGATTCCTGCATTTATGCAGAACCTAATAAACCTAAAACTTCCAATCTAGTTTGGAATCCTTTTATTAAGGTTGACAATTCTAAGTTGAGACTCTGAATACAAATTCTATATGCCTAGTTTCTGTACATGCATGGAAACTGATCTGGAATATAGATTTTGACACACTCAGGTCAAAACCATAGATACTAGTTCCTCAGATCTGTGTCCCCAATACATGCCCAAATTTCTGCTCAAGGATGAATACACAGCTCTATAGCCATAGTAGAAGGGGAAAAAAAGAGATGCACATGAAGAGGAAAACAATGCCAGGTTCCTGCTCCTTCTTAAATCAGGAACCTTCTGGGTCAGTATAGGCATTTAACATAAGGATTCCCCAAAAAGTGTGCATGAACAGAAGCAAAAACTCATGGGCACATACCTTTGGCAGCTTCCAGGTCCCAAACTCGAATGGATCCTGACCGAGACCCTGCAACTATGAGCTTCTCATTTGGGTTGACTTGTAGGCTCTCAATGGGGGTTGTGTGGCCTGTCAAGCTCTGCAAAGAAAACCATCAGTCTCAGACAGCAGCAATGCCTGCATGAACCATGGCACTGCTCATACTCCAGGGGTAACTCTTCAGCCATCAGCTGGGACCACCTGGCTGTGCCACAGTTCTTTTCCTTAGCAGCCACCAGGATGGCAGAGCACTCTAAAGCCCATCACTGCACCCAGCATGGCACACCTGTCTTCCCACATTATTCCACTTTCTAGGGCACACTGACTAAGTTTTAAAGGATGCATCAACAGAGACACAGGTAGTTAAACATTAAGTGCAGATGCTCAGACAAGGCTGACACATTCTTACATCATAAAAATTATGCTGTGGTAGCACAATGGCACCCTGTTTGCTCCAAATGGGTAATGTAAGTGTCATGAACCAGTTACAAAATCAAAGCAAGAGCAAAAGCAGGGCTACTTTGAAACCTTCACACAAGCACCCAGCCATAGGTCGCTGCCAGCAATGGATGTCACAGTGACAGCATGGTGCTAACACTGAAATACTGACTTGAGGCATAAGGTGGTAATTCACATGTATGAAGTTCCTTTCATCCTTGAGCACATCAGCATTTTAAATAGGCCTATATTTTAGTAAAACAGAAGAATATTTAAAACTAGCTCTAGAAAACAAATTCCACCATTGCAGACTTTCTGCTTGCCAAAAAAGCAGTATTCTCTGCTGTAGTCCATCCTCAAATGTCTTTTTAAATAGCTACACAAGCTCTGTGCCTCCCACACGCATACAGAGGCTGGGAATGCCAGCTGGAAGCTGCCTGCTCTGGTGGAGCTTTCTTAGGAATCCATGTGCAATTGAAATCCTCTGCTAAATGATTACTTAGTGAGAACTAGAGCTCACACTTAAACTAAGTTGCAACGTTACTTGAAAAGTTCCTCTTCTCCCTCTTTCCCAACACAAACATCCATAACCATTATAATATAAACACCAAAAATGAATTTCAGAAGACAACCCCAAAAATCAAGATTCTTTTGATATATAAAAATGGCACAAGCAGCTTCAGTCAGAGCCTGCCTCTCAGAAGCAGCAGCTGTCAGTGTCTGTGGTTCCCAGGAAGTGCAGGAGAGGGGCAGCTCTGCTACCACAAAAAGGTACAGAGTCCTTCAGCCTTCTTCTCTAGTAAGGCAATAGTCCAGTTTCAGACTGGAGTCATGCCACCACCAAGGGCCTGCAAAGATACTGCTTAACTACACCATGCAAAAAGCACAGCCCTGCCAAAGGTCACTCTTCATACAAAAATAATGAGGACAAATTCTCCTTTTAGCCTTTTTGACTTGACTTTCCTGATTTCTCTGACACAAGGCTCACACTGGCTGGAGCAACGCCTTCAATACCACCACAGTATTGTGTTGTTAATTAAACAACTGACAAGAGATGTGCTAAAGTTGGTTCTATACAACACCCACTCAAAGCAATGCAGGATAGAGATCTGTTAAATATATATTTATGGTGCTCTTTAGTGCTCACTGCTGGGGTAGCCCTACCCTTGCTAACACACTGCAACCAGAGTTACTCCTCCCCAGCCTACAGCAAACTGTCGTGGCAACCCTTGTGCTGACAGTTAGGGACAATGGCACAGGAGGGAATGCATCCTGCTGGGAGATATCTTCTGCTGTGACTGCAAACCCCAGGGTATAAAACTGGCCCCTCTAGCCTGCACTATAAAACTAGCTGTTCTTGTACAAAACTTTTCCTTTAATTATTTGTAGACTGGTAATATAATAAAGCACATTATTTATTATCTGAGTAAGCAGTGGTGCAGCTCAGGCATTCCCACAATGTCTCTAGAGCAGTGGTCTCACCAGGCACCCAATTCTGTCCCTATCTTTGGCTAGAATCTGGTTACACAGCTTTGTGTTGGCAAACTCTATTCAAAAGTCCCACAGGCTCCACCCCAACAATCTTCCCCCTCATTCTCTACCCTCCAAACCTCAGAATTAATATTTCCATCCCTCAAAAGCTGAAAAGAGGCCTGTTCTTACCATGATGCAGTTGGGCTTGCTAACTGACCATATGTTGACCCGACAGTCATCTCCTCCAGTGGCCAGCATCCGGCCTGAACCTTTCCCCAGGACTACTGAGGACACATTGCTGCTGTGGGCCATGATCTCTTCTGCATAAAACAAAGCAAACACTTATTACACATCAGTTATAAAAATTTTCATCACATCCCTTCAAAAGGTCTAAAAAAATAGTCTTTCTCCAGAAACACTTTCCAGTTTCCACTGGACAAGCTGCAGTAGCCCACTGCTCAGATAAGAAGTCACACTACTATCTTGCTTTGGACAGTCCTTCTTGGCTCTGCCTGCTGCACTTAAAACATTTGCTGGCCAAAGTTTCATGACTCCAGTGCTCACATGGCTTACAAAAAGCATCTTCTCTCACTTGCAGCAGCTCAGGAGCTTTTGAAGATTTGCTCAAGTGCAGCAACCTGACCACAGAAGGTACTTTACCTGCAATAATGCACAGCAGCCAGAGTCATCTAGTGAAAGGCCCTCTAATCCTGTTCTAGAGAGCAGCAGCAGACAGCCCAGCCTGAAAGGAACTGGCAGAGGAGCAGCAGTACAGTTTGTTACCTTACCCAGAAAAAAGCCAGACTCAGCAGCAGGGAGAGGTGGAGCTCCCTTCCTGGAGCTTTGGCAGAGGCTTTGCTACATCCCCACTAGGCAACACGGGCAAAACTGCACTGCAGGGCATGCAGCTGGGACAAATGAGGGTGAATATCCATCCAAATGGGCAGAAAATAACAAACCTGATTGATGCTAAATGACTGATAAAAAACTGGGAGCTGAGGGGATGCTCTGACACTGCAACAACAGAATTCTATGGAAACCACATCATAAAGAAACCAATTTGGGGCAAAAAAGAAGCCAAATGAGCATCTTTGCTTAGACATCTCACAGTGGAATTTTAAATTCACACAAAATTTTGGCAGGGGCTTTTGGCAGATACATTTACCAATATCTTCATCTTACTGTTCTCTTCCTTGAATGGTCACAGGATTTACATGTCTAAGAGTTATGAAACTGTAAAAATAGTTATGAGTCTGTAAAAAGGCTAGGTAGCATCAATTCAGCTTCCATTCAGATTGTTTGGCTGGGAGGAGCAATTTGATAATTTTACATGCAACACTAATCCAAAAGGATTTTAGATGGCTGCAATAGTAATTACAGGTACTTTGATCTCAGACTCTCAAAAGTGGTTTTTTGAAAGCAAAACTGTGCAACTTTCACTTGGGCTGGAGAAACACCTTCCAAATTACAAAGGTAACTGGACCATAAATTACAAGTGAAGGGTAAATCTGAAAATACACCTGTGTTGTGTTGAAAGACCAAACTTCCACATAAAAATGCTAAAACAAGGCCTGAATGGATACACAGACTAGAAGGTAAACAAAAGTACAATTAGCTTTACTAGACCAACTCACTAGTTAAAATTGCAAGGACAGATGCTGAGCATTGCTGCTGAAACAAGATTGTCAGCAGCTCTACTTTTTCCTCTCTTGATTTCCTTCTTAATAATATATTGTAAGTTTAATAGTCATTGTGGAAGCATCCAACTCCTGCTCCTAAAAGCCAGGTGATAAACTGATGTCTGGCTTGGGCAGAGAGGTTCATTTGCTCTCCCACAAGTCCCTTGAACCTACAAATTTTTTATTTCATTAAGTTCTTGTCACCAGCTATCACCCACCAGCCCAGTAACACTCAACTCCTAATTAGCATTGCTGAAATATCCCTAAAACTCAGAATGCTTTTCCCTCTAAAGAGGATGCTAAGATGGGGCAGAGCACAGCAAAAATGAAGATCAAGAATCTCTGCCCACCTAGGGAGAATGGAGATGGATAGACTACCAGCTTTTCCTGCAATTGGAGTTTCAGGGATGGGAAGATAACATAGCAAACTGGCTTTCTGCTCAAAAAGATACAAAATTCCTAAATCAGTAATCTCAGATGACTCCATGAGTTACCAGTCAAGGACACTATTTCTGACAGCCAGTTTCCAGAGTCCACTCACTGACCAAAGCAACTGATCACATCCCATGGCTTCTAAGCATTCCTCAACAGCCCCTATGAAATAACTCATCAGTGAACAGCCAGAAATTTACAGTCAGCAACTGTCTACTGCTCCTTCTGAGGAAGAATAATGGACATGAAACCAGCAGATTCTTACTGTCTCTTCTAAAGCAATTTCAAGAGGGTGGGACACACAGGCCCTGCAAAGATCACCTCATTCCTCCTGCAGCAGAGAGCTCAGTGAACCTTCTGTAACAAGTGAGCACCAGGGAAGGACAATCCCACAGAGGCTAAGTTTGGGGGCTTCTCCCTGATACTGAGGGAATGCCTCATCATAACCTGGCTCTCAAGCGCAGTTTCCATTGAATGACAGAATATTCTGAGTTGGAAGGGACCCACAAGAGTTATCAAAGTCCTACTCCTGCTTGTCCATCCCAGGACAAGCCCCCTCTTTGCCTGAGAGCATTGTCCAAGCACAGGCCCGGCGCTGTAACCACCCCCTAGGGAGCCTGCTCCTGAGAAGGTGAAGAACCCTTTCCTAATATTCAACCCAAACATCCCCAGGCACAGCTCCAGACACTCACTCAGGTCCTGTCACTGATCACAGACAGCAGAGATAGGTGCTGTCCCTCAACACACTCATGAAGAAGCTGCAGCTTCTCTGCCCTCAGTCTCCTCCAGGCTGAACAAGCCAAGAGACTCGATCACTCCTTTGCATGGCTTCCCCTCTAGACCTTCATCATATTCACAGCACTTCTTTGGATACTCTCCAAGAGTTTTATTTCCTTATCAAACTGTGGTGCCCAGGACCAAGGTGAGGCTGCACCAGCACAGNAGAGCTCAGTGAACCTTCTGTAACAAGTGAGCACCAGGGAAGGACAATCCCACAGAGGCTAAGTTTGGGGGCTTCTCCCTGATACTGAGGGAATGCCTCATCATAACCTGGCTCTCAAGCGCAGTTTCCATTGAATGACAGAATATTCTGAGCTGGACGGGACCCACAAGAATTATCAAAGTCCTACTCCTGCTTGTCCATCACAGGACAAGCCCCCTCTTTGCCTGAGAGCATTGTCCAAGCACAGGCCCGGCGCTGTAACCACCCCCTAGGGAGCCTGCTCCTGAGAAGGCGAAGAACCCTTTCCTAATATTCAACCCAAACATCCCCAGGCACAGCTCCAGACACTCACTCAGGTCCTGTCACTGATCACAGACAGCAGAGATAGGTGCTGTCCCTCAACACACTCATGAAGAAGCTGCAGCTTCTCTGCCCTCAGTCTCCTCCAGGCTGAACAAGCCAAGAGACTCGATCACTCCTTTGCATGGCTTCCCCTCTAGACCTTCATCATATTCACAGCCCTTCTTTGGATACTCTCCAAAAGTTTTATTTCCTCATCAAAGTGTGGTGCCCAGGACTCAAGGTGAGGCTGCACCAGCACAGAGCAGAGCAGGACCACCACCTTCCTCAATGCACCCCAGGGCACAGCTGGCCCTTTGGGCTACGAGGGTACACTGGTGACCCACTTTCAACTTGATATCGACCAGGAACCCCACATCCCTTTCTGGGGGGCTGCTCTCCAGCCTCTCATTCCCCAGTCTCTCTGTATATACAGGGTTGCCCCTTGACAGATGCCCCATCCCTCACTGCCTCGGTTGTTCTTGTGCTACAGTAGAGTCAGGTGGGGCTAGACAGGCACTTAGCCCGGCGCTGCAGCAACTATCCAGAAAAAATCAAGACCTTTGAAGATAGCACTGACAAGGCCACGTTATTCACTGCGCCGCTATGTTTTCCAACAGGACTTCCAGGAGATAAAAAATCCAGTCAGCGATGTAGAAAGAGGGCCGGGGCACCATATGCAGGGCAGGGCTGAGGTGGTTCCTATCCCTCCCCGCTCCCAGCCGGGGCGGCTCCCCCGCCCGGCACTCACGCAGCTTCCATGCCGTCTTCGTGGTGACGGCCACGGCCATGGCTCAGCGCGGCGCCTCTCGGGCGGGCAGCGCCTTTNCTTCTTGGCGGAGCCGCGCGGGCGCGGCCAATGAGGAGGCGGCGCTCCGGATGGGGGCCGCCATTTTGCGGGGCCGCCCTGAGGGGCGGGGGCGGGATGCTCGTGCTCTGCGGCCGCTCCGCAGCGTCCGTGAGCGTGGCCGGGGTCCCCGTCGGGCCTCTTAGCTCACGGCTAGTTTGAGGCTGTCGTGTCCCATTAGGCGGTTCACGGGTGTCACGGGCACAGCCCCGGTGGGAGCGGGACTCCTGCGAGGCTTCCGTGCCCCTCGCCACCCGGCTGAGGTCCGGTCGCGCCGCCTGTGCGCGTTTCTCGCGGTCTTTGAAACCAATTACTCCATCAACAGAGAAAAATCAAATTAATTTGACGCTACTCCTTGATAATGACCCAAAAATGCAGGCTGAATTTCAAGGATTATAACCTTCAAGCTCAGGAGCGATGCACGCCGACAAGAGGGAAACCGGGCGAGAATGCTGGGAGGCCTTCGTGGATGCATGAGGAGCTGCTGAACAGCAGAGAAAAGAAATAGAGAAATGAATACTTTTTTCCCCAGAAAGGAAAAAGAAACTTTCACGAAGTGGAAACGAGGACAGGTGGCCTTGGAGGA
>VYXF01007291.1:36789-50835 GCA_013397295.1 Polioptila caerulea
CCGGGGTCCCCGTCGGGCCTCTTAGCTCACGGCCCGCCGACGTTTGAGGCTGTCGTGTCCCATTAGGCGGTTCACGGGTGTCACTGGCACAGCCCCGGTGGGAGCGGGACTCCTGCGAGGCTTCCGTGCCCCTCGCCACCCGGCTGAGGTCCGGTCGCGCCGCCTGTGCGCGTTTCTCGCGGTCTTTGAAACCAATTACTCCATCAACAGAGAAAAATCAAATTAATTTGACGCTACTCCTTGATAATGACCCAAAAATGCAGGCTGAATTTCAAGGATTATAACCTTCAAGCTCAGGAGCGATGCACGCCGACAAGAGGGAAACCGGGCGAGAATGCTGGGAGGCCTTCGTGGATGCATGAGGAGCTGCTGAACAGCAGAGAAAAGAAATAGAGAAATGAATACTTTTTTCCCCAGAAAGGAAAAAGAAACTTTCACGAAGTGGAAACGAGGACAGGTGGCCTTGGAGGACTTCAGGGAAATCCCCTGCCAGGGGCTTGGGGCTAGGTGATCTTTAAGGGTCGTTCCAACCCTGTAATGTTCTGATTCTCTAATGTATTTGCTGATGGTTTGGCAGCTGCTGTGTCCCTAATGCCTGTAAAAGGATTTTAAAATTAATTTATTCTGGTGTATTCTCTGGTATTGAATTAACACTGATAAATTCATAACCACAGTGTTATATGGGGCAATGTTTTGTCATTACAGGGCTCTAGATGAGGTCAAAGAAATTTTACATTTGTAAACTCACCAGTTCAAAACCTTAGCTTATGCAAAACTGAATTATGAATTCATTAACATATTATGTTGGAAAAGAATCAGTATTCCCAAATAGTCCCACTCCTGCTGCCAGCAGCTATGGAGCAGATTTGGAAAAGAAAAGCCCTGAAAGACTGTGTGTGGTTTGTCTACCCTTCTGAAGCAGACCTTAGGGCTAAGGTCCCATTCAGACTCAAACATGATGGAATTTCATGAGGAGACAATTGATGTAACTGCAGATGGGCCTTAGAACAAAACAGGGGAAAGGAAAAGGTACAGAATGGTGCAATTTATTGAAGTCTCCACAAGATAGTGAAAGATTTACTGCAGGCGGCTCCAGAAAATCAATGAAGAAATAATTTGAGGTGCCCAGCCAGGCAAGGATTCCTGAGCAGCATCTCTTCAGGAGAAGGTTTTTTTCTACTGTGCCCACTGCTTTTCCCTAGAACATGAAGGGGGATATCAGAGGGAAGCTGCAGTGGCACATGGACCAGAGTATTTTCCAGAGTAGCTTCAGTGCCAGGTTCCTGAGGGGCTGGCTTGTAAACCTCCCCTGCTCAGGCAGTCATTGCCAGTCCCTGCAGTCTCTAGAACGTGGAGCTGGTTGCAGTGTGATGGGCAAGGGATCCCTCCTCCCCTCCAATGTGCTGACTCTCGTTCTCCAGTGAACTCTGGGAGCTCTTCTGCTCCTCTTCCTGCAAGGGAACAAGCAACCACAATTCAGGGAAATGGAAAGTGAGGAGCAAAGGCACACAAAAGCACAACTCAACTCACAGAGCTGAGATGGAGGAAACCACAAACTGGAGCTGATTTATTGGGGGGGGAGGGGGGGCAAAAAGTTTGAGATGAAGTCTTAGGAAAAGCAAAAAACAAGGGGAATCAAAATGTGGAGCAGGAAGAGGTAGCAAATCCAAGTGTCTTGCCTCACTAGAGTCAAGAAGCCCTGGAGAGTCAAATCATCTGTGATTAAGATAAGGACTAAATCTGACACTGGAGCTATTTTGTTCTTTGATCTCACATGCTAATTACAAATAAAAATACACATATCTATATAAAGGCATATTTATGGCTCTTTCAAAATACTCCCCTGCTAATCCCTATTATCAACTAATCATTCTGAATTATTTTCTTTATTAACTGAACAAAATGACACAGTAATCTTTCTCAGTGAGGCAAGATTTTCCAGAAAGTCAGAAGGTGACCATAGCATGACCATGTTATATTTCCCTGGGAAGGCAATTGAAACTGTGCTGACTTACACCATACTGTGATTTGTCCCAATATATTTTAATAATATTAAAAACTCTTCAGAGAGAATTCCTGATAGAGAAGAAGCTGACTCTGGATTTCTTTGAGTACATGTATTGAATGACATTAATGAAGTTTACTTACCATGGCTTCACGATGTTGTTCTCTCTTTGCAGCACTGTACATTGAAACTGACAATTTAATATTGGCTTCTTCATCCTCACGGACCATCAAAATATTTAACATCTTCCAAGAAAGCAAAAGAAAGACCCCACAAAATGACTGCACCTTTACAAGCTTGACCTGCTAACAGAGCAGATGCTGCATACAAGAATATGGTTAAATATAGTGATAGTAGTCTTAATTTTAGATTGATACTGTGTATGAAATTCTTGAATGCAATTACTGATATTAACTGATAAAAGAGCTTTTCTGGAGTCACAGTTTTGGCACTACTTCAGAAATTGCACTGATAGCTTTGGCTTATTCTTTGTCTTATACAGGACATGCAGCACAAGCAATAGGAATATTTTGTCTGTTAATACATCAAGACTGAGGAATTTGGCAAGGTAGTTCATGAGGTCACAGTGAACCAGCTTCAAATTTCTGAGGGAAAAATGTGATTTTTGCAGAGGTGTTTTCAATTATTACGAATATTCTGGGATAATATAGTTGAGCATTCCCTCTGCAGCTCCTTCAGGGATTTGTTTTCCTCAAAAAAACATTAAAAGAAATCCAATAGCTGTGCCTCCATCTACCAGAATGACTATATTTATCATGAATTACAAAGAACACGGATCTGTTACACCAGTCAGTGTGATTAGCAGTACAGCAAAGTGTTTTGTGGAGTATTTCCCTACAGCTGCTCACGCAGCAAATCCCTTCAATATTTTGTCTAGGGTTTCTTCAATGCCTAGCAGCTAGATATAGCATTACATACAATATCCTTTCTTTTTTGCCTCATTCCTGGGCAAATAGCAGGTAGGCTTCCAGATGCCCCAATTCATATATTGTCATTTGCTCTCTGAAATGTTTCCCCACAGGGAAGGAAGACTAAAAGCAGGAGCAGGAGAGTGTGTGACTCTCCATAAATACGTTACAGCTACATCTTCACTGAACAATGAGTAGCAAACATGATAATTCAGCATGGAGACCAGCTTTGTCTTTTATCACAGTTTATGCTGAGGAGGCTTTGGCAACCAGTCAGCTGAAACTATTTCTACACCTCATCAGCTGTGACACTGTAGTCACCTCCCTTTACCTCTGCTTCAGAGTCCCGGACTTGTTGCTTCAGATCCTTCTGTTCTGCTCTCAGCTCCCACAGCAAGTCATACAGATGGAGCATGTTCTTGTGTTTCTCTGAGGACCAGGGCTGGAAGCAGAGTGGTCAGTGAAATACAGCAGCACTCTCTGGGTGCATAGGATCAGGTACTCTGCTGGCAGAAACTAGCACAATCCTGCTACAGCCAAGAAAGCAACACTAATTTCCATCACTGAAACATCAAAACCATGGTCAGCATGGGTTTATCAGGCTTCATTTTGATTTGGAATCCATCAGTAGTGTGAGCCAGATGGCACTTTGCTGACGCTGCTGTTTTATAGTTGGAATGAAATGAGATGAATAAGAATGTATAGAAATAGAGATGAAAAAAATGGGATTTTAACAATGGCATTCTGTGTATTCTCCCCAGTGGGAAACAGAATTTTTTTTTAAAAAACCCCATAACATTAAAAGAAAAAAATCCCTATTTGTAATCTCTGTTTGGTTTTCTTAAGTGTAATTGTGCAGCATCACTTCAGAATTTATTGGCAGGCTTCTGCCTCTGGTTACAGACTCACTGATGCTGTTAGTGGGGTGACTCCTCATCCCTGATAAGATCATTTGGCTTAATGGCAGCACTCCCCTTCTTTTGAAACATCTTTCATTTAAAGCTGGCTATCTATCTATCTATCTGCAATTTATTAAGCCTCAGCATCTTGCTCTGCATCTGCAGGGTAAACCCTGGAAGATTTAAGGAATGACAGGACCCAAGAAGTCCATGACAGAAACAGAACCAGAACACAAGTGTCTGCCTTTGCTGCTCAGTTCTCACTCTTCTTGAAGAGGGAACAACCGAGGAAATTTCAGCTTCCCTGCTATGAATCTGCAGAACTGAGCCCAACAGCTGAGGAACCTGCATTCTGCAGGATCCCAGGGGATGTGGAGTCTGCCTGATGACCAGGTCTGAGAAGATGACCTCGGACATGGCTAGAGCAGGCCTGTCATGTCACATTATGTCCTGCACTCCCAGTCACTCCCAGCATGGCAGAGCATCTCCTGGGCTGTTGAAGGCTGGAGGTGTGCAGGTGGAGTAGAGGGACAGCATGGAATATGTCATGCTTGTAGTTCTTTCACTGACATTTCACCTTTGTGTCTTGTGAACTTCATACCTGGTATTTGACAGTGTTTTCTCTGCTCAGGAAGATTTCATCTTCTCTCTTCTCCCTCCCTATTACTCTGCAGAAAACCACCTTTGAGGCAATGGTGTCCTGAAGCTCGAGGTGATATGTCAGCTGGATGACATCATCTATGACCATAAAGACACGTTCCTCTATATCTTCATCAGCAGGCTTTTCTGGATTTCTGTGGAAATACTCCTTGATTTGCTAATGGAGAAAAAATGATACAGAAGCGACTTAGACAACACAAAACTGGCAAATTTACAGATTTGGGTAAAACCTCAAGGTAAAAATTGTGCTTTTCTACCTAGACTTGCATGTCTTGGCCAATGGTCCTACTGTTCTTGCCTGTGTCTTAAAAAACCCCAACCACAAAGCTGCTTAAAGCAATACAGAAGTTTCCTATTTGTGGAGCAGAGTATGCTTTCCAAGCTCCAAGTTAGCTTGGGATGCATGCCTGCCTGAGGAATTGCAGGAAGCAAGGTATTTTGGAGAAATACAGTTTCCCACATTTCCTAACACAGGGAAGGAAAAGGTAGCATATTGGTGCTGGTCCAAAGACAGGCCACTGCATGGCTCTGTCTTGGCAGGTGAAATGTCTGAGTCAAACATACTGCCAGATGTCAGATTTCCTCCTCCTCCTGTTCTGCAAACCAGACCTGACAAGAGGAAGAGGTAGATTACCTGCCTGTAACAAATCAGAGTGATGGAACAATTCATCAGGAACCTGAAATGGTATTAGTTTGGGCTCAGCACACAAAATAGTTTTCCTAGTTTTGAATCTCGTGAAAATTTTGTTCCAAAATCATAGTCACTTTTATTTTCTTTTCTCTGACACACAATTTCCAAGCCTTAGTTTCCTAGTTTAATTCTAGCTGCTCAATGCAGTTCCTGACAACTGGTCACACTGTAGCTCTCTGTCAGGCAAGCAATTGTGAGACACAGCAGCTGAACAAGGCTGGGATGTCTCATCTGGAGTTTTGCCTCAGCCATGCTCACTGAAAATGAACTGAAGCCCCAGGCAGTTTGCTTTGCATAGTTTAAATATCACAGTGACACATATTTTTCTGTTCCTGCCTTGGCCATACCACTATAGGCCGGGGGCTAGTGTCAGCTGTGATGCCAGCCTTTTCCATTTTCTTGTCTCTTTCACCAAACTCTATGTGCCGCGTGTGCAGGAAGTCCTCCCGCCCCACAAAGTGCTCTGTCATCTCAGTAGCATTTTCAAAACGTTTCCAGAGGCCATCAACTCGTGCCGTGTGGTAAAACTCCACTGTGTGCCCAGTCTCAGGTTCCAGTGACGTGTAGGAGTGAGCTAAGGACAAATCACACACATTTTCAGAGTTAGCAACTGTAATACACTGAACACAAGCATGTGCAGGGGAGGTTTCATTTTCTTCAGCTTTAGCTACAGACCTGACGCAGGACTTATCCCCAGCTGCACAACACTGAGAGAACAAACATAATCCTAAAGAGAAAGTTTCAGCTTCTATCAATTCTACTGATAAAGGTGGAAATGTATCACCCTGATACACATAATAACTATGTATTTTTCTAATATATAGAAAACTACATAGCTGGGGGAATACTGCCCAGGACTGCAGGCTACCAACCCAATTCTCTACTCTTCACTGGAGACCATTTTATTTGTCTAGACAATCTACCCCACAGGTGTCCTGTTCCCCCTGCCTTTCAGCTTTGGGCTTTTGCCACTGCTACAAGGGAGTCCTGTGAAATCCCATCAGCTGCAGTGGCTGCCCAGAAGAGCTGGAATACCTTTGAGAAGGAGGGGATGTCCTGGCCTGAAATGGTCTGTGGTCAGCTGTGTTTGTTTATTCACTTCTCTCATATACAACAGGTCTTCTCGGTGTTTGAACCATTCCTTAACCTCCAGCTCTTCAGTACCTGGCAGGAGACAAGTCATTTTGCAACCTTAGGTGACCCTGTTGGAGGTGGCAAAATTCTGATGAGCTCTCAGTGTCTGTGCCAGCACTCTGTGCTCCTGACACAGCCTCAGTGGACACAGTATGGCCACTGGAACTGCCCCTGTGCACAGGGGAATTTTGTATGTGAATCCTAATGTACATTTGAGTAGATTAATTATTCCCTAAGAGGGTCTATTCCTCTCCATCAACCAGAAGTAGAGTAATGAGCTCAGGAGCAGAACATGGCACAGCTAAGGGCTATGGATAGGCAAGAGAAATTCCATCCCAAATACTTAATGATGGTGTCAGGAGATTAGAGCATCAAACTATCCAAGAAGGCTGAGGGCAGGACAATGTATGTCCAGTTAGGAATCTGCATGGTTTCTTGGACCAGCTGTTAAAATATAACGTTTTCAAGTACAGAGCTATCTTGAGGCTGTAGATGCCCTTTTCTATGGCCCCTTTTGACACCAGTGAGGAAAGGAGGATAGTGACACTATTGGATCAAATTGAACCAGCCTTCCATTTCTCTGAAGACTGAAAATCCAAGCAGCTGACCTGTGACACTGAACAGTTTCACTGGTGTATAAAACAGATTCAAACTCTTGTGAAACCCCCTAGCAATGCTGGAAAGTTCAGGGACTCAACAGACTAAGCATGATGAAGAGCTTGAGGATATGGTAAATAATTCCCCCACAAAGGTGAATGGAAAATGAGAAAGCACAAGAGGGACCACCTCCCCCTTTGCATCAGCATGCCCCAGGCTGTTTGCTCAGTGTGTGGAGTGTGTTTATCCATCTCTCTTACGGTCTGAGTCTGCGTAGACCGTGAGGCGTTCCACCAGCCCATCTCCATTCGCGTACGCTGCCCATTTTTCCAGTTTTGCTTCATTGTACAGGATCTCCTTCTTCCCCCGGGAAAAGGGATTCTCATATTCTGTAGTGGGCAAGAGAGATGTCAGACAAATTGACTCCCCCATACTCAGCCCCAAAAAAAAGAATTTAAGAGGGAAAAAACCACTGTCTAAGGGACATTATGCATTTATTTATTATGTTCTGCTGGCAATAAAACCTGATGCCCTTTAATATTATAACGGTATAGTAATTTTTTTATCTCCTCAAACAGGTAGTTGATAATGCAAGGCCAGTTCCTTGTGCATAGCAGTAACAGAAAGACCACCCCAGGCAAAATTCCCAGCTGGCAGGAAAACACAGTGTGGGGTGTGTGTCTACAGGGAATGAGACAGTGCAGCACTGAGGGCAGCCACTTGAACCAATAGCTTTTGTGGCCTTCATCTATTGTGCTTCACTGTTACTGTTTGACCACCTTGAAGGGAGAACCCAGTGAGATAGACAAATGTCCCAGATCCACTGAAAGGTCAGCTGGCGGTAAGCAAAAGGCAAAGGAGGAATACCTACCTCTGTAAGACACCCTAATTTGGGCTACCCATGATACTGGCATCTCAAAGCTCATGTCTATTTCCCCCGTTTCCTGCTGAAACAGAAGCAGAGATTTGTGGTTTTGGCAGCATCTCTTACTGTACCAGGAGGCATTTTGGTCCTGGTGAACAGCAGTGATCAGAGCTCAGCTCATGTGAGGCTGTGCTCTGGGGAGCACTGGGGCACAGTTATGACAGTACATCCCTTCTTGAGCCTGATGAAATTATCTTCTCCTGGCTACTGCTCATGCTGGCAGGGAATGAATGTGGCAATCACCAAAATGGCCAGATTATTTTATAGAGACCCTGGAGCACTCTTTGCTCCCTGGTTATGGGCACAGGCTGAGATGAGTGGATAGCAGGAGAGAATTAGTATTCCTCTGTCCTGCTGAGTGGGTGCAATGCCTGTTTTATCATGCTGTCTTCTCCCAACAGAACAACATTTTTTGCTTCTAGTACAAGGCATTTTTTGTATATTAGAGGACACACATTATTTCTGCATTTGGTTGGCAGGTCCACCTTGCAGCCAGGAGGGGAGGATGACCAGCATAGAAAAAATGTCCAGAAAAATCTCATTCTGGATTCTTAAAAATTATTACACCACAAAGGTCAATGCACTGGAGGCTTACAGAGACCCCTAGCCACTTCTGGCATCTAAAGTACCACTAGTGGTCCTGCTTCAGAAAGTACCAGAACTCTTCCAGATTGAGTAGGAATCTAAACCAGGCCAGTGTAGAAGGGATCTGACCTGGAGAGGGCAGCAGGCAGGCAGATATTCACAGGCCTATGGACACACTGGTTCCATACAGGGTCCCCACTGCTCAAGAGCATTGCTTGGGTCACTCACCGTGTCATCTTTGTCTTTATTGGGTGACTCTGTGGGCAACTGAGAGGGCTCATTGCTCTCTGAAAACATAATTTCCCAGGAGACAGAATCACTCAAGTCAAAGCTGAGATCCTAGAGCATACAGGAAAAACTGTTGTAATTACAGGGCATTGTCAAGGGCCTGACACTAAACTTGACCACTGCATCAATTTTTCTGTGGTGCTCTGGACCTGCCTGGGTGTCAGAGACTTTAGGAACTCTAAAGATCTGGTCCCCAGTGAGGTGAGCTCCCTAAACCCTTGGCTGGCTGGTGGGACCCAAAGACTGTCCCTGTGCCTAGAGGTTGCAGAACCCCTTCCTCATGGTTCCTTTTCCTCAGATGAGTGGAAATGCTTCTGTCTCCTTCCTCGGGGAAAGTATGGCCCCAAGGGCAAGCTGATCTAACTCAGACCCTCACCTCCCAAACTTTGTGTCTGCTGGGGACTAGCTGAGGTGTGGGAAGAGTCTAATCAAGATCTTACCTGCCTTGAGCTATGCCTGACAGATCCAAAACATCCTCTGCCTCAAAACCTGTTGTTTGAGAGGAGGAGTGTCTAGTCAGCCTTAAAAGCTAAAACTCTTGCACTGTAAGGATTTTATAGATGTGATCTGTATTTGCTAGCTCAGAGTCTGGGATGCCCTGGAGTAGTTCCATAGTCTATGTAATCAGAGCAACATGACCAAAACCAACACAAGGAATGGTTAAGTGGAAACTGGACCACTGCTCATCTTGGGCTTCCCCAGGACTCAGGTTAGCCCAGCTGTCCCTCATGTGCCCAGGGTGCTAAGGGCTCCCTACCTTGCAGCCATTCCGGCAGTCCTGCATGTTCACCCAGTAGTTCCTGTGGTTCCAGATGCTCTCAATCCCAAGGAAGCACTCATCTGTGGTGCTGTGGTGATTTCCCGTGAAGGGGTTGATGAAGAAGGTCTCGGGAACCTTCCTCTTCCCAGGCAGAACCAGAACCCACGCGTGCACCCGCAAGCCATGCAATGGGTCTCGCTTGGGCTTTCCCACCTCCTGGAGCACAGAGGATAGAGCAATAATTATTGCCATTTTAGTGACACTTTAATCCAACCCAAGGACAATCTTATCCTTTCCTCTGCCCACATCTAAAGAACTCCAGCTCCTAATGCTCTTTAAGAATGAGGTAATACATACCCAGCACATGTTCCTGTGCCAGCACACATTGTGCTCCTGGAGGCCAAGTGCTCGTGGCCATGATCAAAGTCGTGTTGTACTTCACCGAGGAGGGTGTGAATTCCTCTCTTTGGCCAGCCATTACCTGTCTCAGCTCTTCTTCCTGGAGCTCACAGGAAGGTGGACCTTGCTAACTCACCGTGGCCACCTGCTCTTCTGTTTCCTCCTCTTGTGCAGATTCAGTTTCTTCCTCCTTCTTGGCCTTCTGCTGAAGCTCAAAATTGCTCTGTGGCTCTAAAGGGTACTTAATTCTATACTTGTTGGGATTCTCCTCTTCTGGTTCCTGCAAAAGCAGGGTATTACTGTGAAACCCAGCAGAGATCAAGAGAAGGAAATAAATTTATGGATTACAGGTATCTCCCAACCCCCAACACTTAACAGTTTGCAATATTGCACCTGGTGAGCAGAAATTCAGTGAAGCCAAAAAGGCCTTGTAGGGAGCTGTAGAAAATCACTCCAAAAATTCCTTTGGTGAGGTCCCTGGTACAGACCAGCGTGGACCTGAAGCTGTTTGTTCCCCCTAGCTCACTGGACATGAACAGGCTGAGCATGTGTGCTGGGCTCCTCCCTGCCCAGTCACTGCAGGTCTCACCTCTGGGGGCTTCCTGAGCCGTGGGCACAGCTCCTGAGTCTGGTCCAGGGAGCAGATCTCGAGGGTGGCATATCCATGTACACAGTAGGCATCGTAGCCAGCCCCGATGAGCAGGGAGCACAGCAGCACAGTGAAGTCAAAGCAGTTCCCTCGCTGGTATTTCAGAATGGTGGTTGGGGAATAGAGTGAGCTGGGCTTGACAGAGAGAGATGCATGTTCACAGTGCTTGTCTTGTGGAGCTGAAACTTACACCAGGCAGGGAGCAGGGGAGAGAGGCATTGCGCACATCCCTGGGCTCTGCACCCTTAGGGAACCTGTTATATAACATCCCTTTAAAAGCCACACTCTGAAACTGCCCTCCAAAGTGATCTGGGGAAACTCTGACCCCAAATCTGGTGACAAGTTTAACCACAGGAAGGGAAGGACATGACAAAGTCATTAAACTGCAGAAAACCTAACAGTAATCACAATCCTGGAATGGGATTTCCCTCTATCTCCTGCTGTTCTGTCTCCAGTACTTTCAAGGAAAACATCCATAAGCTAAATTATAGTTCACAGGAGGAAACATATTTCTTTCTGGCCCTCACTGGTGAGCAATAAAAAGTATCAGTACACACATACTGCATACAGAGAGATTCTACTACTTAGTTCTCAGACATCACCTAAGGTGAGCAAGGCAGTCTCCATCTGCTAAATGGAGATACCTTCTGTGTGGTCACAAAGTGCCAGAGCTCCTCTTGAGATCCTGGGACTCTTGGGACAGCCTGTGGCTGGCATAGATTGTTTAGGTCACTCTGCAGTCCTTGCTAGCAAGTGTATTCTCTTAGCTGATTCTCATCAAGAACTCTGGCATCATCTCTTTTTGCTAAGCTGGAAATCTCCCTTCAGCCATCCCAAAATATCCCCAGATATGGGAACAGAAATGTCTAGAAGTCCTAAGAACAGCTAGGGTTTATGTGCTCCTGTGTTCTGAGGTGTCTTGGTTTTTGGAGGGGAAGCTTGTCAGCCATTGCCTCCCACAGTGCTCCAGCTGCTCATCTGGGCTGGCTGAAAGCAGGGTCTGGTCTTGAAGAAATGATGCTTAATTACTTAAAAAGTACCACACTGAACATGCACAGGGTCTGGGAAAATCAGGGGATTGCCTAAACAGTGAGGGGATTGTGGAAGTATCAAAGACCTTTGTGATCCCATCCATTGGGACTTCCCCACTGTGCCCTGCTGAAAGGCCCTTCTGTCACCTCTGTTATGTCCCTCTTGGGGCTGCAGCCCCTTTCTTACCGGTGTGATTGGGCACTTGAGGGGCTCCATGATGAGGTAATCACAGACAAAGCTGGCACAGCCTGACCAGTAGTACAGGTCTGGGTAAGGCAGCAGGGTTGGCCTCACTGTCGTGCTCACAAACTTCTGTAGGGCAACAAGAGGAGTTTGGTTAGCCAGCAGGCCCTTGGCACAGTCTCGTGTCCAAAGCCATCCTCAGATCTGGATGTTGCAGATCAAATTCAGGATCTTTCTACAGCACATCAACAGCATCAATATCCCTTCTCTCCAGGTCCAAGATAGAAATTTCATGGGGTTGGGAGGCTGTCTGCTTGCCTGTGGCTAAAACTTCAAGCTCATCTCAGGCACATTCCAGATGTGAGCCAATTCATAATTTCCAAGCAAGTCAAATAGCTCCTGCCTTTTCTGACTTTTACATCCTCCAGCAATTATTTTTTTTTTTTTGCTTTGCATGTTAATAATACAACAAATTTGGGGGAAAGCTGGTACAAAGTAGCAATTCCAGGTGCCCAGGTGAGATTGGGGTGGGGGGGAGTGGGAATGGGAGGGGGGAACATCAGGTCCATAACTAGATTGTGCAGCTTGGACCCAGAGAAAACAAAACCAGACCACAAACTTCCACATTTACTTCTTCCCTGTAACTTCTGTGAAGTTCAAAGACCTAACTTTGGATCCATACTCTCTATCTGTGGCTGAGCCTGAGCCTTATCTCTTTCATGTGTTTCTTTTCCTTCCCCTTATGTTTCTGTGGTCTTTCCCACTTCCTGAGCATCACACTGCAGCCCACATGGCAACACCAACACTTATATGGCTCATGGATTTCGACAGCCAGGGTGTTCCTGGGGTTCTGTGTGCCCACTCAGGGGCTGTGTGTTCAGCCAGCAAGTTCCCATTCCCTTTGGCCAGGAGGGGCTGCTGTTTTTTCACAGCATTTGGCACTGCAGAAGCCAAGTGCTCCCTGTGCTGTGTCCCACACACCACCCCATACCTGCACACCACACTCATTGACCGGGTGGATGAAGAGCGGCTTGCGGTCAGGGCACAGGTGAGTGTACTGCTGGGAGAAATGGTCAGCGAGCTGCAGCAGCTCCTTTTCCTGCCAGGAGTTTGTCTTGTACGAAGATGGTAACTGGGACGTGTCAATGGAGCTCCAGTCAAAATCACTTAGGTGGCAGGAGGAGGCAGAGAGACACAAGTAATAAGCCAGGAGCAATACAGGCAGGATGACCTAATATCAAAACAGGGCAGGGCTTCCTTGTTTCACAGGTAAGAAATGGGGGCCATGCCCAAGGATATGATTTTTGACATAGCCAAACATCTCTGGAGCAATGGCAAACTGACATATACCCAGAGTCTCAGAGGATCTTTATACAGTGGTGAATGGATGTCCAATCAAATGAGTTACCTTGTCTTACTTGCACAAGCACACTCTTGGACAAACTCATCAGGCACAAGAAACTCGCTCACTCCCAACACTGTGCCAGGGGACCACATGTGCCATCCACACGTGTGCAGTCACCCTGTGGGGCCCAAAGGGAGCATCTCTGCTCATGCCAGCCATCGGCAGAGACTTACGATTTATCACTTGTGACAGAGGCATTCTCCACAGTTTCATCTATCTCCAGGTCATCGAGGAAATCACTGATATCCAAAGAGATCGCGTCTTCCGGTGTTTCCTCCACTTCCTCCTTCTCCTCCAGGGCCTCCATTCTGCCTGGCACTACAGGAAAGCACACACCAGGGTGAATTCAGGGGTGGAACCCAGCTACACAGGGACAGAGAAGCACTCATACTGTGGCTGCAGTGGTTTGGTACACGAGCATGGCTGAAGCAGCCAGGACCATGAGAGTAAAGGGAGAGCACTGAGTTTGGGCTGGGTTTGGTAAAGAAGTGGCTCCATGCTCCTGGGCACCCTAAGCGCGGCAGAGCAGGTAGAGCCTGGCTCGGTAGGGCAGAGCATGTCCCCACATTCTGACTGCGTGCCCCGTGCCCTCCCTCCTGCCAGGGCTGCTGCTGGCGGGGCAGCAGCTCCATCAATCCGCTGGGCACCGGCCGAGCCCCGTCCCGCGGCCGCCCAGGGGCCTTGGAGGGAGCGGGCTGCTCCCAAGGGCAGCGCCTGTCGTGGATCACCGCCGGCGCGGGGGGTGCCTGCGTGCCGTCCCTGCGGTCAGGCTGACCCCGAGCGCGGCACACAGCGGGCACAGGGAGGCGCAGACCTTGCCCGGGGGGCCCCGCACCGCCCCCGGCCCTGCCCCGCCCGCCCGGCCGGCCCTCACCCGCGGCTCCAAGGGCGGCGCGGCCGCTCCC
>VYXF01007291.1:50937-83144 GCA_013397295.1 Polioptila caerulea
CCGCCCCAGCCCCCGGCCCTGGAGGCTCCTCGGACCCCTCCGCACCCCCTGCGCTGCCCCAGCCCCGGCACCGCCGCCAGCACCGTGTCCCTGGGAGAAGGGGACAACGGGGAGCAGAGGAGGGGATAGCGGGCAGCCCCTGCCCGCCACCACGGCTGAGCCGCCCCGCTCCGAGACCTGCTCCAAAACTCACGAGTCCGGCTCTCCTAAAATAAAAGCCACCCCCAGTCACCCTTTGTTGCAGAGGCACTTACCCAAAAACTGGCACCAAGGGATAGCAAGATACCGTGTTCATTTTTCTTTTCTTTTTCTCCTTTCTCTTCTCCTTTACCTTTTTCTTTTCCTCTTTCTTTATATTTTTCCCTTTCCTTTTTATATTTTCGTTTTCCTTTCGTCCCCTTTTTTTTTCTTTTTTATTTTTAATTGGCTGTTTATTAGACTGTTAGCAGGGTGAAATGCCAGACACTTTTTTCTCTGGTTTGTTGTTGTAGTTTTGAAAAAATATGGATTGATGGATGGATGTTCACATTAGGCACTCTGTTAAGGGAACCGTAGCTTTTAAAGATCTGAAGATGCACAGACTGCAGTCAAAATATATCAAGAAGCATCATTTTGAGTGATTAATGTGGTTTGCAGGTGGTTGCTGCTGCCCAAATGGCATTAATCTGTATTGAGGGCAGGGGGCAAGGGTTTAGGTTGGATATTAGGAAAAGGTTCTTCTCCCAGAGGGTGGTTGGGCCCTGGAACAGGCTCCCCGGGGATATGGTCACAGGGCCCCAAGCTTGCCATTGTTCAAAGAACATTTGGACGATGCTCTGAGAGGCACAGGGTGGGACTGCTGGGGTGGTCCTGTGCAAGGGCCAGGAACTGGACTGAGTCCTTGAGGGTGCATTTCACACCTGGATATCCTATGAAGCAAAGTGGGGTAGGACGCTCCATCTCTCACCAGTACTTCTCAGCAGTTCTTAAACGCCAGAAGTCAGTAAAAAAAAAATAGATAAGGCAAATATATGTCGTGGTTCCAAAACTGCGTGTACCCAGCACTCAAAGTTATCTGGCCTTCGCGTGTGCCGCTGTGGTATTTGTTGTTATTGCTGCTGTTATCAAAAACAGGTACCACAAACCCAGCTGGATGCACAGAGCCCAGATTCCGGAGGGTTTTGCTGATACTCCCTGTTTGGGACCCTATCAGGGCTGTGAATCGGGTCAGCACGCACAGGCTGTCGGCTCCTTGGAACGGCCGGCCGTGCCGGAGGATGGACTTTCAGAGTCCGGTCCTCCCCGGCCTCCGAGGGATGCTCAGCAGGCTCTTGTGCAATCCCAAAGGCAGCGTGTTTGCGTGGGGGAGAGGGATGAGCTGCCGGAGCGCGATATAAAGCACCCAGCGGGAGGCACGGAGCGACCCCGGGCACGGACCCACCCGGCAGGGGAAGGAAGCGGGGCAGCGGTGGGTGGAGGAGCCGAGAGCAGCCTGGCAATGGTAAGCGGGAGGAGAACAAGGTGGTGGGGTCTCTCAGGATTGCTGCAGAGAGCAAGGAGCAGAGGGGGAATTAACTCTTCTTGTCCAGCAGTCTGGTGGTGGCAGCTGCTCAGGGTCAGGATCAGGGGGTGTGGGTGAGCTGTATGAGGGGGCTTTTGGCCCTGGCTTTGCTCTGCTCTCAGAACACTGTCAGAGCATGTCACCAGTCCTGGCTGACATGCATCCACATCTCTGGAGTGTCTGGTGTCCAGAGCTAATCCAGCACTGTGCCAATAACTTCCTTAAATAAATTATCTGTACCAACAGAGGAGATTTACTTAATCTGTGTCTTTTTCACATTAATTTTAGTTGTGTTCAAGGCTTTGGGTTTTTCTTATCTCGTTGTCTGCTTGTTAAAGATATGATTTACTGGAACAGTGAAGATCCTTATGCAAATCCTAACTCTTCAAAAGAACTGTAGTGGGAAGAGGGTTACTACTTTCCTCTTTGGGGAGCCCAGACTGATGCCTCAGCTGTGCAGTTTTATTCAAATTGCCACTGAAATGTGGCTTTATCACTGTCAGCACATCCCTGTGGGTCTCAGAGCTGGTTTCTCCCATTTCCTTTCTGGAGTAGCTACCTGAGTTCAGGATAGTGTTTGACCCTTGTGTTAACCTGATGGGGAAAGCTGATCTGGCCCTTTTGGGTGGGAAATTACTTTGGGCCATGGAACTTAGGAAATACAGTACAGAAATTATTGTATCCATTGAGGATTCAGCCTTTCTGAATGACTGCAAAATCTCCAGTGAGCATGATAACAAATCCAAGTTATCCAGAGCCTGCTTGTTCTTCCAGGAAAGGAATGTGAGATGTTTGCTGCTGCTCTCTGTGCTCTGCCTGGCTGGCTGTGAAGGCAACAAGAGTGAGTCTCCCTGTGCTCTGTCCCTGCTGGGTCATCGATGGGTAGTATGGAAAGGAAAGGTCAAACCTGATCCATGTTCAAGTTCCTCATTCAAAGCACTGCTGAAGGCTGCTAGGAAGGAGCAATAGAATAGGGCTTAGTGAGGCAGGAACTGGGGTCCAGGAGACAGAAAACAGGCAGAAACTGCAGGCTGTCCACCCCAGGTATGAAGGGTGTGTAACCTATGGAATTGAGTGTGAGTGCTGCAAAGTGCCATGTACTCCTTGGTGACAGTGACAGGCCCCATAGCTCTGGTCCAGATTACAGCCAGGCTGAGGGGGGCTCACAGCCTCCCAGCAAGCTGAGGCAGCAGATTCTTCCTCAGATGTGTCTGCTCTGGCTCTAGGCGAGGATCCCAGCCCTTGAGAGCTGTGCAGAGCTTCCTGCAGTGGGGTGAGTTCTCAAATCTCTCGTCAGGGAGATATTCTTGCTGCATTTCATCTTTTGTGCCTTTCCTTGGCTGCAGGTGAGCTGGCGAGCACCCATGGCCTGAGGCCAGGGGTTGCCCTCCATGTCAAGAGGAGCCCAGATGCCTGCCTGCCAAACCCATGCCAGCACCAGGGGCAGTGCCAGGTGACTGTGGACAGACCAGTTTGCAGCTGCAAGCCAGGCTTCACAGGGGAATTCTGCCAAGGTAGGGCTGGGAATGCTGGTGAGCCCTCCCCAGTCTGCCAGTCTGTCCATGAGCACAGTTGGGAAGGGTGATGGGCACAGTGCACTGGTGTTACCATTGCTCTCCCCTACTGGAGCACATCCCAGCTCCTGGTTCAGATGTATTCTGCACCACTACAACCATGTCCTGACTACATGCTGGTACAAGACTCAGCCACAGGCCATTTTCTTCTTCCCCAAAAGCCTGAATTCCTTGGCTGTGCTATGGTGTAGCAGGGCATGCTGCAGGGCACAGCTGCCTCACAGTTTCAGAACAAGCACACGCACCCTGGCACAGATACAGTGAAGCCCCTTCCAGACACTGTCCAAAACTGTGTCTCCTTCCTCTGAAAGAGAGGGTCCCTGTCCCTCTGGTGCACTAGAGAGACTGTGGGGGTTGTGTGGACAGCCCTCAAAAGGCACCAGACTGTCTGTTGCCCAGTGTCTCTGAACTGCCCTACAGCAGCCTGCACCAAGGCTGGGATGAGAGGCTGCTGAGCTCCGTGGGTCTGTGCCACCCTCCAGCTGGCCTAGGGCTCCTCCAGGCCTCTCCCTTATTGCTATTGCAGATGGCTTTTTCCCCAGATGTGGTGCTGAAGTTGGCCTGTGAGGAAGAGCACATGAAGATGATGGTGAGGAAGGAGGTGTTTGAGCACCTGAAAATCCCACTGGAGCTTGTCCACTTGAAGAACCAGGCATGCAAGGTCTCAGAGAAGGAAGAAGAGGGTGAGCTGTTTTTTGCCGCCACTCTCACAGGTGAAAACCACACTACCTGTGGATCAGTAATCCAGGTGAGGATCAGTAGCTGTGATGCCAGGACAGGAGCAGACATGGTGAGGTGGGACAGCAAAGAGCAACCTCAAAGGATTTTGCTTTTATATCTGGGTGCCCCTTGAAAGTATTCCCCAAGGATGTCAGAAAGCTCTTCTGCCTCCACCAAACTCCTGCTGGCAGCACATTTTGTCTTAAGTAGGAGAGCTTGGAAGTCTCATTGTGCACTGGTAACAGCCCTCAGCTTTCTGGAGACATCCTCTGAACTCTGCAGCCCTGTCCCCTTGGTCCCTGACTTGCTCCATGGAGCAGGAAGGGTGCAGACCAAATGGTGCTCCAGCTCTACATTGCACAGAAGAGCCCTGTGCTCACCTGTGCTCACTATACTGACTCCTGTGGCAGCAGCCCCCAGACACAAGCTGAGAGCCCAGCAGATATCCAGGCCTGGAGCAGCTACAGCTGAGTTGCACCTTCTGAACTTGCAGCTCTCTGTGTGGCTTTAGTCATGGTCTGGAGACTTGATTTCTGTGTCGTTCCAGCAAAACAGCTCCCATGTCTCATACTCCAACGTCATCGAGTCAGAGCAGGAGGCCCCCAGGGCCATGATCTCCCGGAGTTTTCAGCTGGAGGTGCACTTCTCCTGCATCTACGCCTACGAGCAGGTTGTGAGACTCCCCTTCACTCTCACTGCTGTTGACAAGTGAGTGTCCCATTTCACCTTGCTGGTGACATGGTGTCTTTGAGCTTGGAGAAAAATAGATTTGGTGAGACAATCTGCAAGGGCCCTGGGGAGCCCTAGGGAGCTCTGAGAGCAATGCCTGACACTGGTGGCTTCACCTGTGCTATGTCCTCCTGCCTCCTTGTTCTGTTTGCAAGCTCTCATCCTCTCCTCTCCTCTCAGGCTGGTGACGTTTGTGGTCAGAGAAGGACACTTCAACGTCAGCATGAGACTGTACAAGTCCCCCTCCTACCTCGAGCCTTATCACCTGCCAAGCGTGGCTGTCCCCCTCACGGACACACTCTATGTCCTGCTGAAGATAGAAGGGCAGCACCAGCTCAAGTACTTCCTGCTGAGTGTTTTGGACTGCTGGGCCACGCCGAGTGCGGATCCACAGCAGGACACGCAGCACAAGCTCATTGAGCAGGGGTGGGTGGAGTGTCCCCAGCACATCCAGTCTCCTTGCACCACAGTGTGTCAAGGACTGACAGAAATAGGCCTGTTCAGTTAAGCCTGCGGGCTGCACCCACTCCCTGTGGGATGTGGTATCCCAGGCTGGGATGCTCCACCTCGTTTGCCACTCACTGATCATGTCCCAGGTGTCCCCATGATGAGACGGTGACCTATCTGAATGCCATTGGAGAGAGCACTACTGCCAAGTTCAGCTTCCAGATGTTTCAGTTTGTTGGTTACCCTGAGGTGTTCCTGCACTGCCGTGTCCAGCTCTGTCTCCCTGATGGCCCAGAGCCCTGTGCCAAGGTGAGCTCCCATGCTGGGCTGCACCATGCCCTGGCTGGGTGTGGGACCTCCCTTCACTGGCTCTGCTTGGAGAAAGGACTCTGCTCCAATTTTGGGTGCCTCACAAAATAATCTCCAGAATCAGGAGCTCAGCCCAGTGCCCTGAACCAAAGGTACAAGGGCCTGAACCCACCAGAGACCTCCTTTCCCTCTTTCCTGGGAAAGGAAGGGAGATCTACAGGATGGCCTGGGTGCAGGGTGCTTCTCCCCTGCCCTCCCATCACCCTTCCTTTGGCTTTGTTGGCAGCAATGCCCCAGGCACTGGAGGAGCAGGCGGGCACTGGCAGATGACTACAATAGGATTGTCTCCTACGGGCCCATCCTCCTGCTGGCTGCTCCTTCCTCGGGAGCAGGGACCCATCATTCCAGCACTGACCAGCAGGACCTGGCAGGTACGAATGTCCTCCTGAGCACCGAGGTCAGTCCAGGAGATCCAAGCAGCAGGCCAGGAGCAGGGCTGGGGGCAAGCCCACCTACAGCATGGCCCAGAGCAGGCATGCATGCTGAGCTGTAGGCAGCACGGGTGGGTGGAGGCCATCTGAGGTGACTGAGTCCTGTTAGTGCCCTCAGGATCCCAAAGTACCCGCAGCTCCTGTGGCTCCTGCCCATCACAGGACATGACCTCCCTGAATCTATCCCCAGTCAGGAGATGCCTCGCCAGGGCTCAGAGCTGGCTCAGGGCACCCAGATACACAACCAATCTCTCTCCTCTTTGGCAGGACCCAGCCCGTGGCTCTCTGGGACTCTCATTCTGCTGTGTGTGCTCGCCGTGCTCGCCGTGGCTGCTGTGGCCATCAGTGTGGGGCGGCGGATGGTTTAGGAAGCAGCTGTTTCCCAATAAACATAACAGGAGCAGAGAGGCTCTTGCTGTGTCTTTGTGGGTGTTTTGGGGAAGGGGGTGATGGGTGGATGCAAACAGTGCTTGAAGGATGAAGTGCATGACAGTGTTCCTGTTCCCTGCAGCGTCTCTTGGACCTTCTCCCCTCCCGGCCCATAGTCTCTAAACCCAGAGTATGTACCCAGGGATGGGAGAGTCCTTCCTCCTGCTTCCCTCTTCCCCATAGAGTCACCCTGGAGTGTAGGGAGATGGAAGTAGCCCACTCTAGATACCTGCACTACCAAAGCTGGTCTTTCTGTGCCACACAAATGTTAGCGGAGAAAGGGCTGCTTTGTGCATGCACACGTGTGTGTGTGCACCCATCTGTAGTGATTTCTCCCTTCATTCATGACATTTCTCTTTTTATTCATGTCAAATTGCCAGTAAGACTTTTCCCATTTATATGATCCCTAATATAAAGCAAGTAGCAAACAATATTGTAGGTATTAAATTCACAGTGATCAGACAGCTGGCAGGGATTTAATACCAAAACACAGATCAGGAGAAGACAGAAGTTGCCCTGCAAGGCAGCTGTATGTGCATTTTGGCTAGAGCACAATGTCCATGAGGGAATTGCTGCTGGCCCCAGAGGCTGTTTTGCAGGAAGGACATGCAGCAGATTTCTGCCAGAGAGCAAGGAGTTTTGCAAAGAACCTAATGAGTTTCCTCTTCTTTTTGCTGATTCCCAGATGCCAATCTCCCATATTTGGGCTGGAACAAGTCAATCCTCTCCCTCCAGTGGCAGGAAACTCATTGCCAGGCTGGTTCAGCACCAAAAGCCACCTTTAGCAAAGGGGCTGATGGCTCCATCCTGGCTGAAGGCAGGTGCTTTGTGGGCTTCCTCCTTGTACCCTTGTACCCAGGGGGACCTCAAGACCATGGCACTGCAGCCTGGGGGGACTTTGCAGGAGCATCATCTCTGGAGCCCCTTGCCCAGGGCAGCCCACATGGAATGAAAGGGACAAAGCTAAGAGCCCTGCTGAGGTGGATCATGCCCACTGAAGGGTAAACTGAGGCATGGTTAACTGATCTCTCCCTCCATGAGGAAGCTGCATCTGCCAGGATTGAAGATTGCTCTCAGTGGATGCTGAGAGCAGGTAGAGAGTGGCAGGTAGAGAGGTGCAGCCAGGAGCTTGTCCAGCCAGGAGCTAGTCCTGGGAGGCTGTGGTGGTTTTGTCATGTCTGATGATGTAGGAGAGGGAGCCAGTGGTCTCCTTTGTCTTTGGGTAGTACAGGACAACCAACCAGATGAATATGAAGATTCCTGCAGGGAAAGGAAGATAAACACTCAGCAGCAGCAGGAGACAGTGGGAAACATCTTGCCAGGATGCTAATGACACTTTCCTTCTGCTACCAGGGGATTCCCTCAGCTCACTTCTGCCTCCCCCCTCTTCCTTCACATGAACCATTTGGTGGGACATGCCCTGAGTGGATAACATCCCTAGTCCTCTGCTGAGGAATGTCTTTCTTGGAGGAAAAGCCCCACCGGTGGAGTGGGTGTAACTAGGAGCCATGAGTGGCTCCATGCTGGTGGCTGGGACCTTCTGCTTGATGTGCCCTGCCAAAATGAAGGGCATTACAGTGCTGGGAAGACACTGGTGCCTCGGGATCCCTGGTCAACCCACAGCCACGCTGGCTCCTGCCTCCTCCATCTCCCCCACCCAAGCCCAGGGAACCCAGCTCAGAGTGAGTGCTGACCTTGGAGGGAGTTGAGGATGGTGAAGAGGTAGAGCATGGCTGCAGAGGAGATGCCATAGGTGAGGAATGCCAGGGCCCAAGTGGCTCCCAGCAGGCAGAAGAGCCCTGCTGCCACCAGAGCCACCTTCCAGGGCTTACGGTAGCCCTGCACTGCCCCGGTGCCCTGCAAGCTGCAGCTCTTTTGGGTCACCACCCCAAACACAACCATGTTGAAGAGGAAGATGAGGCCAAAGTAGCCACAGTTGGTGATGTAGTGGACCAGAAGATGTTTGGAAGTGATCCAGCACCTGAAAAGAGACAACCATGGTGCCTCCAGCAGCCCTGCAAGCCTCAGCAGCACCCACGGGAGCCTTCCCCTAGGGGGATTTTCCAAGGCCAGGGGGAAGCAGGGGGACAGTGTCTGCTGCCCTCATGTTGCTCAGCTGGGAGGTAGCCTGGACAAGCTCCAGGTGGACCTTGGGCATCCCTCCATGACCTGGAGGGCTGCAGGCATGACTGAGAAGGCTCGGCATGAGAGATGGGGGTGGCTGATGTGTTGCAATCAGGAAGGAAGCAGAAGCAGAAGCACAGCACAAAGCCAAACCAGACGGGTGCAATCCGTGACCACTGCACTCCTGGCAGGACAGAGCTGCCCCTCCCTGTGCCAAAGGGACACCTGAGCCCTGTGGGCAGTGGCACACGCACAGGTGGGCTATGACCTGGTGGTCTGTGGTCTGGATGCTGTATTCTCCATAGCTGCCAATAGCTCCTGCCACTCCCACCACGAGAACAGGGAAGCCTGGAAGAAGGGAGACACAATCACAGAATTGTTTGGGTTGGAAAACACCCAAGTCATCAAGTCAAGATCATCAAGTCCAGCCATTAACTCAGCACTGCCACATTCACCAGTAAACCATGCCCCCAAGTACCACATCCACACATCTTTTGAACACTTCCAAGGACAGTAACTCCATCACTGCCCAGGGCACCCTATTCCAGTACCTAGCCACCATTTCAGTGAAGAAATTTTCCCCAATATCCAATCCAAACCTCCCACTGCCCCTCTCCCCCCCATCTCCCATCCAGGCTGGTGGTGCTCACCCCAGCCAAGCAGGCACAGCTTTGCCAGGTAGCGGTGGATGTAGATGCCGAGGACCTTGACAAAGAGGAGGTAGAGCTGGCAGCCCTCCAGCGCTGTCCAGGTGAAGCAGCACAGCAGGCAGTAGTGGGTGAGCCCCCCCAGGAACCTACAGGTCCCTGGGTGGGTCCTGCCAGAGATGCCACTGTTGAGCAGGAAGGCCAGGTTCAGGAGGAACAGGCTGCCCACGAGGTTCACGTGCAGCCCCAGGTTGATGCGGACGGTCTCCTCAAGCCTGAACCTGCACCTGAGTGTCCCCAGAGGGACCAGGAAAGGCAGGGCTCACAGGTGAGCAGGACCACAGCAGGTCCATGCAGAGGCACTGGCATTGCCTCACATCTCTCCCAGCCTGACAAGCCCCCGTGGAGCTGCTGGCACATCCCACCTTATGAAGATGCAGAAGGCCATGGTGAAGATGGAAAATGCCATGGCTACCCCACAGCCAGCGGTGGCAACAGCCATCACAGCTTTTGCTGTGGAGCCATCCAGAGCTGGGTTCTGCCAAACATGCAGATGTTGGGTTAGACAGGCCCTGGACCAGCCTAGAAAACCTGACTGCAGCCACCAGAGCCATAGGGCTGATAACCCCAGTGGGCTGCTGCAGAGACCACCCCCACCAGCCCCCAGAAGATCTTCAGGGAAAGCAGGGCAGTGGTGGCTCAGAGGAGATGCTCTGGGGTGGGGTGAAGTGTGGGTGAAGTGGACCACCACTCCCCTCCTGGGAGTCTCCTCCAGGGTATGGGACCTCAAGCCTTGCTGTGCCAAAGCCTGCACAAGGCCGGGACCTTTTCCATCCCATCCTGCTCAGCTGACCTGGGCTTGGGTTTGGGACCAAGAACAACTATAATTATCCCTGTGTGGCTACTCATGACACCAAGAAGCCACAAAAGTGGACAGGCACCACTGCCAGGGCACAAGCAGGAGCTGCAGGAAGAGAGATGGTCACCAGGAGGAGGGTGAAGAAGGTGAGATGGTCACAGGAACAGACTGTCCCCTTGTCCCCGGGCTGTGTGACACATCCACTGCTGCGCCAGCCTTCTGCCTGCCCTGCAACAGGCACGGGGGAACGGCTGTGAGTGCTGGTACAGCACCTGTGCCCAGCCCCACACCTGCCCCGACCAGGGTGTACCTTTTCTGGGATCCCAGAAGACACATTGTGGGGTGACACCCTGCAGTGGGGGAGAGCAGCATCAGCCGATGCCCCAGGGAGGGGCACTGGAGGGGGATGGAGGGCAGCAGGGCTGACTTACTTGAGGCAGGTCCCTGTGGGCAAACGTGAGCTGCACAGGGTCCTGCAGCCCCGAGATGCTGCTCTCTCCCACTGTGATGCCCACCACGGTCTTGTCCAAGACCTGCGCGTTCTGGTTGACTTCCTGTGGAGGGGGAACACTGCAAGAGCTGAGCTGGTGGGTAGCAAGTGCTGGTGGCAGCCTGAAGGACATTGGCAATGCCAGCCTGTACCTTGAACATGCCAAGCTGCTGGATATTGAGGACTGTCACCACCACACGCACTGTTTGGCTACTCAGGGACCGGAATATCTCCTTGGGGAGGTGGATTTTACCTGTCTTCCCATTTTCTGTGGTATTCAGCTTGCTGGGGCCCTGCAGCAGAGAACAGTGAGAGGTTGATGCTGCTGGGTCACATCTCTTTTCAGAGATCTTGCTCCAGGCACAAATTCAGCCCTACCCAGGTGGGTTTGCTCAGTAATGTCAGCAGGAGCCCTGAGGGCAGAAGGGAAGAATCTCATCCCCAGCACCTACGCAGGCAGAGCTGGGAGTGGGACCCAGCAGATTCTTTACCACCATCACCCACACATGGACCCCTGGACATCCAGAGCCTGGGGGAGCCTCTGGGTGGCCAAGAGGCACAAGGTCACACGTGCCTCTCCTCCTTTCCTACCTCACACTCCCCCTCACCACCTGGTCTGCTGGGATGGCTCCTTGGAGAGGGCTCTTTCCTCCCAAGCACCACTTCACATGACTCCTTGCCAAGGGATGTTGATGTGGGCTGGTGATGCAACCCCACAGGGAGGAGGAAGAGCACAGCAGGGCACACCAAGCCCTGGGGCAGGGGCTGAGGGATGCTTGGGAGGTGTGGGACCTTCAAAGCACGGGAGAGGGAGGGGCACATCTCACCGCTGTGGGGGAGAAGGTGATGAGGACATCACAGGAGTCAGCCCTGCTGACGTTAAGGAGCAGTGTCTTGAGCCCGGCCATCCAACTGTGCTGCCCTGACTGCACGAGCCTGTGGGACAAGGGGGCTGTGGTGGGCACGAGGACTGAGCCCACAAGCCCTGTCATGGCCACCCTGGCCACTACCTGAACCAGTGCTCCCTCAGGCAGGCACAAGCACGCCTCTCAGAGCGCCGCAGCTCCAGGCAGTCCTGGGGCAAGGGGAGGATGTGGGAGCTGCTGCCTGGGTTCTGCTGCTCCACCGTCACGTTGCAGCACTCACGGTGCTCGTCACCCCGAACCAGGTCTGGGGAGGGTGGGGGCAGGTGACCACTGGGCGCCACAGCACTGGGTGGGCACTGGGAGCAAGGGTAGGAATGGGAGGGGACCACTCACCAGAACAGCTGTCCTGTCCTTCGGCAACACCTGGAAGAGGAGTATATGGAGAAAGGGGGAGCAACACCAAAATCTAGGGTCAGTGCTCCCCCTGTCCAGAGGGAAAGGGGAGGAGAAGGCAGGAGAGTCTGGCAGCCACCAGGTTTTAAAGGAACAGTCCTGCAGTTACGTGGGCTTCAAAACCACCTGGACAGTGATCGGAGCTGGTGAGGGCAAAACCACTGTGTCCAGCCTGCCAGAGGGGCTCACAGAGGAGACCCTGGACTGCTGATCCCAGGTTTTAAAGAAGTCCCCAGCAAAAAAGTCCCCAACTCTGCTCACGTCTGAACATCCCAGTGGGGATGCTGCCCTCTGGCCTGTCCACATTTCAGTATGAAATCCCCACATGGTCTTTTGGTGAACACCTTCCCATGGGAAAACCTTCCCACAAAGCCCCTGCACCTCTTGTGCTAAGGATGCCTGTCCCCCCTTCACCTGCCACTCACCAGACAGCAGCAGGAGCAGCAGGACAGTGCCCAGGAACAGGTTCATGCCATTTTGTGGGGTCTCCTGGCTGCCCCTGGCCATCCCACCACACTCTGCTCCCCTTGTCCCAGCAGCTCTGCTCCACCCCAGGCTCCCCCAGGGCTTGTGGCCACTTCCGAGGCAAGAGCTGTTCCTCATTTCCCTTCTGGGAACCCCTCACACCTTCCTGTGGGCTGGCAAGTGATGTCCTGTGCCAGCCCACAGCAACGGCAACAACCACCAGAGCCGCGGCGTTTCCCCCGTGGCTCCTTCCTGTCACCAACTCAGGGCTTTTTGCTTTTCCTTTCTCCCCACAGTCCTGCCGAGGGGTTGATGGCCCTAGCCAGCCCAGCAAATGCTGGAGCATCCTTATCCTAAACTGGGCATGACCAGAAGCCACCAGGATGAAACATCTCCTTCCTGGCAAGGCACCCCTGGCCCAGCTGGGTGCTGGAAGCTGGGTGGAGGGGGATTATCTGCAAACAGCTGGAAGGGGAATGGTGGGATGGGAAATGTGGTGCTGTGTTTGCAAGAGGCACAGCCAGGACAGACAGATCCTGCCTGGCCCCACAGTCACTGAGGGCTGTGAGCCACTTATCCTTTGATGTCTCCCTCTTTGGATAGTGACAGTCCCCAGAGACTTCCCAAGCCATGGTATCTCCCTCCATGACTCCCACAGCACCAGGCAGCCAGCACTCTGCCAGAAGCACCATTATGAGTCCCAGTTCAGCAGGATCCTATAGGGTGAAATGCTGGGTCCTGCCCCAGAAATGGGATAACCCAGATGAGAGATGGATCCCATTGGAGAGCCACCAACACACCAAGCAGAGACCCCAGTGAGCCACACTCCAAGAGGAACAACTTTAATGGGCAAGAGTCTGGTGTGTAGGCATGCTCACTGAACTCCTACATCACCCAAAAATAGACATTCAACAAAATAACAAAAATAGATCATTTCAGCTGCCTGAGGTTGTGGTGGGGCTGGAGTCATTCTGGCTTCCCTGGGGAAGGACCCTCACGGTGACCACCAGCAAGGTCTGAAAATGGGGCCTTTCCCACCCATCATCCCTGGCCTCAGGATGTGGGAGGGGACATCCAAAGGGACCCTGTCCCTGCCCCTTCCACTTTTTACAGCCCCTATTGCCCAAGTAAGCATCCCTCCCTCCTTCCCTCCTGCCCCAAGGGTGCTAAGCCAGTCAGCATGGAGTGGGTGGGAAAATTGGGGAGGGGGCCAGCAGGGCTGTGGGATGGCCGGCCCCTCTGTGGGTCCCTGGGCTCCTTGTGGCGCTACAGGGCAAGTGCAGTAGCAAAGCAGATGGTGTGGTCCTTCTTGTGGCTGTCCTTGGCGTGGCGAGCTCTGGCACGGCACGGCAACCACAGGGCTCAGCTGCTGCTGGGCTGCAGCTTGGCACTGTCAGAGCTGCTCTGAGAGTCAGGGGACTTCCTCGCCTGCAGCACCATGGTCCAGTACCAGACGAAGATGAGGAAACCTGGCAGAGCAGAGAGGAAGCGTGGGTGAGCCCCCTTGAGGGACAAACTGCAGTTGTGAGTGAGCCACTCAGCCTGCCAGAGCTCCTCCTGTGTACCTTCATCACCCCACCAACACCCCGTGAAAATCCTGGTGCCCTTTAGAGGTGCCCAGAGTCACAGGCTCACCTTGGAGGGAGTTGATGATGGTGAAGATGTAGACAGAGACCAGGCAGAACACACCCGAGGTGAAGGAGAAGAAGATCAGTGCCCAGGGGATGCCCAGCAGGATGCTCAGCCCAAAGAGGGCCAGGACATGCTTGAGCTTGTGACCTTTCTTGTTCTGCCGGAGGATCTCCCGTACCATGGCCCCCAGCATGACTGAGTTAAAGAGGAACACCAGGCTGAAGAAACTCAGGTTCACGACGTTATGGACCAGAGGGCTCGTGATCCAGCATCTGGAGGGAGGAGAAAGGGCAGAGGGTTGCACTGTGTCCTCCCACAGGGTCACAGGGAAGGGCTGGGAGAAGCACAGGAATGTGGTGCCAGCCCAGTGCCCAGGGAGGGGGGATCTCCCTGGCACAAAACCCCAGAAAAGCCCCAGGCCATGGTGAAGGTTTAGCCAGCTGCCTTTACCTATGACCAGAGACCAGGTAACCCATCTCCCATGACTTACATGGTTGCGTTGGTGGTTCTGCCATCAATGGATTCATAGATGGGAACAGAGAAAGGGCCGTAGTTTGTCCAGCTAACCAGGAAAATCAGCATCACGCATAAGAAGGGGAGTCCTGGGTGCAAAGAGCAGAGTGAAGTGGCTGCCCTACTCCCTGGCCTTTGGACCTTCTGTAAGGACCTGTTGCCCTTTTCTCCCTGCATAGAGCACAAGCCAACATCCTCCCTCCCAAAGGGAAACCAAAGATAGAACACACAAGGGCACCTGGCACTAGCCCCAGCCTGGGAGGGAGCAGTGCTGGGCTGACCCCAGCTGGGCACCTCCCTGGGATGTCGAGATTTAGGCCATAAAAGATAAGATCTTCCTGCCATGACCTCCAGCCCAGAGCATCGCAGAGAAGCATGGGCACTTCCTGCATCCTGCCCATCCCATCTCTCTGGGCTGTCCTGGATGTTTCTTTCAGAAAGAAAGGATCCTATTACTATTTAAAGATCCCAAGTGGTGGCTCTCACAGGTCTCCATTGCTGGGTGAGCCCCCAGGATGACCCATCCTTGCTCTAACACCAGTTTCTGCTCTCAGCCTTCAAGTCTCCTTCTCCACCAAGGCTCTTGACAGACAGCTGCTGCCCCACAGCTGTGTCTCCATCCCCATCCAGGCATCATATTCAGTGGGAAAGACCCACCTGAGTGCCCCTCCACCCCGTGGTGTCTCTGCCTCCCCCATGCTCACCCCAGCCAACCAGGCAGAGCTTGAGGAGGAAGTGGTCATGGTAGGCGTTGAAGACTTCGATCACGAGCCGGTAGAGGTTGTAGCCCTCGATGCCCATCCAGGTGAGGCAGCTCAGGAGCGAAAAGTGCAGAAACAATCCCCCAACTCTGCAGATGGCCTCACTGCTGCTGGCAGCCAAGTGCTCGGAGATGAGGAAGGTGACGTCCAGGAGGAAGATGGCGACCAGCAGGTTCATGTGGATGTGCATGCTCGTGATCTGGTCACGCTGTTTGCTTCTGGAGAACCAAAGGGAGCAGAACTCAGCACCAAGGGTGCCCACAACACCACACAGCCCTGCATGGGGCAGCTTGCCCCATTAGAAGAGCGAGGAGGCTCTTTGGTAGTGGTGGGGACTGAGGGACCAGCCCCACAGGTGGGACCACCCATCCCACGTGCAAATCCACCCCCTGCAGCTGACCCCACACTGCAGATGCTCAGAGGGCTGAAGCACTTCTAGGGAGGCAGGTTGAGTGAGTTGGGGTTGTGCAGCCCAGAGAAGGCTGAAGGGAGACCTTAAAGCACCTCCTAGTGCCTAAATAGGGGTGGAAAGGGACTCTGAACAAGGGCATGGAGTGACAAGACAAGGGGGAATGGCTTCAATCTGATGGCAGGTTTAGTTTAGAAATTCAGAAGAAATTCTTCCCTGTGAAGGCGGTGAGGCCCTGGGACAGGTTGCTGAGAGAAGTTGTGGATGCCCCATCCCTGGAATTGCTCAAGGCCAAGTTGGATGGAGTTCTGAGCAACCTGGTGTAGTGGAAGGTGTCCCTACCCATGGCAGGGCAAATGAAATTATTTTTCAGTCCCTTCCAACCCAATCTATTCTATATTTTTATGATTCTATGATTTCAGCCTGAATCATCCACTTAAAATCAGTGACATGACTCAGGAGAAGACACTCATGTTCTCCTCCAGGTCCTTGAAAAGATCTTTGCAGACTTCTGCTTGCTGCATCCATAACAACCCAGAACATTTTCCAAAATCCTTGAAAAGAGATGGTGTTTCTGAGCACCCTGCAGGAGACCTGACCAAGAGGGTGGATCCTGGACAGGAGAACTCTGCTTTCATGAAACAAGGCTCCTTCATGATGCTTCTATCCAGGCCACCAACTGCTTGGAGAGCTTGTGCCCACCCAAGTGTTCATGGCCAGGGACACAGACAGGGAGTGTGGGGTGAACCATCAGACTGTACCTGAAGTAGAGGAAGAAAATGGTGCAAATGGATGCCAAGGCTGAGATGAGGCAGCCAACGTAGGTTATGATACTCAGGTAATTCCTGTGCAGGGAGCTGATCTCTGGAGAGGATACCTGAGGAAGAGGAGGAATGAGAGATGGTGAGGAAGAGCACCAAGGGAATTATGTGAGGGATCCAAGGGAAGGTGTTACCCACCATGAGCACAGCGAAGTAGGTGAGGTGGTTGCACCTGCACTCTGTCTGGCTGCTCCCTGTCACTGTTGTACACCCACGGCTGTCCCAGCTCCCAGAACTGGCTGTGCAAGAGAAAGGGAGAGTGTCTGGTGAGCAGCAGGAACATCTGCAATGGGCTAAAGGATCTTCAGGGCAAGGTGTCCATGGAAAGTGGGAGAACAAGAATGGGGGCTCCCAGCTTGTCCCAGGCCAAGCACACATACTCTAACAGCCCCCTCAGCACAAGAACCCATCCCTAGGGAAGGGGAAAGCTCTTAGGTTGGCTATGGAGGGAAAAAACTGACATCAATGGTGTGGGAACGGCTGATGGAGATGGAGGAAGGGAGGTGCAGAGCAGCCTTCATCCTGCTGATGGGGCTGTGGTACCTTGGAAAGGGACCTGACTTCAGACCCAAGGGCAGGGGCACTCACCAGAGGTGTCCTCCTGCCAGAAGACGCACAGTGGGGTTACGTTCCTCTGCAATGACAAAACCACAGGCCCTGGTCAGGATGCAGCTGTGGGTTTGTTGCCTGTCCAGCACTTTTGATAGGGGACAACATGGGGCAGGAAACAAGATGGTCTCGGGAGACAAACTAGAACTTGGGTAAGCCAGACTCCCCCTGTGATGGGAGTGGGCTCCAGGCAGAGACCACTCTGTTAACAACTGGTGGAGCAGATAGCTCCTTCCTTCCAGACCCTCTTTTCCAAACAAAGGGTTCAGCTTTGAGCAGGCACCTGACAGAGCCACGAATGAGCCAAAGGCCTGCTAACACAGAGTGTACCCCAGCCCTGGTGACAGTGCTGGATATGACACATCTGCCGTGAGGCATCTCCCGGAGAGGGGAAGGCAGTGCCACCACCAGTGCACATAGAGAAGCCAGGGTTGTGGTACAGCCCCAGAAAACACAGCAGACCCTGGGGATGGGCATGGACCTGCTGGATTGTGACCACACCCTAAGCTGGCAGGGTCTGACCCCTCCTTCCCCCTCCACTCCTGGTGGGATCAGGTTCTATGAGGCTGCTTCCCCACCTACCGGCAGCTGGTCATGGAAGAAAGTGAGGATCACTGGGTCGGAGAGGTTGGCCACCACTGTGTCCACCAGGGAGATGCTCACTACCTTGTCACCCAGGACATGGCTGCTGTTTTCATCCTGTTGGAGAAGAGGAGGCAGTGGCAGTGTGGGAAGGGAGAGCTGCCAGGTGAAGCTGAGGAGAGTGCCCAAGAGGAGAGTTCCATGACTTTACCCATCAAGCTTTTAGCTCATCTTTGAAGCATCTTCTCCCAGTGAGCACCAGCACCCTGATGTGGTGGCATCCCTGCAGACCAGTACCACAGACACCCCACCATGCCATTCATGTGGGCATTACCTGGAACATGGTCTGCCTGTTGATGTCCATGAGGAGCACCCTGTGCTCCACCACCTCCTCCCTCTCCTTCACCATCATGAACAGGCTGCTTGGCAGGTCCACTGTGAATCCCTGGACCTCTCCACTCTCCTACAAAGAAAGACTCATCAGGAAGGAGGTTGGGGGAGAGCATGATGGGCCAAGAGCACTAGGCCGGGCTTTCCAAGACCTACCTCTCTCTGGGAAGCAAAGCTCAGGTGCTGAGGAGCCCGACTGGGCTGGACCCTCAGGACAGTGGCGTGCACAGTGGCCTCCCCAAAGGTCTGGTTCTGCCCTTCGAGCTCCACCTTGGCCAGCATCTTCTCCAGCTCCCCAAGTTTGCTGTTGGGGAAGGGACACAGTGAGCTGGATGCAGCGGGCAGGCGTTGGCAGCAGCAGGAATGGGGCGAGCTGGGAACTCACCGCCGGAGCCTCTGCTGCTCCGTGGCTCCCGTGGTGGGTGCCAGGGGCTGGGCAATGAGGTGGTCCAAGGCAGTGAGCTGCTCCTCCACATCCTGCTCCCAGACAGGCATGCTCTCTGGAGAGGCTGGTGGAAAGGAAATGCCATGAAATGCATGGGCAGGACTGGCTTCCTCATGCCCCAAACTAACTGGCAGAGCCCTGGTGGGAGCAGAAAGCAGAGGGATTCAAGGTGACCTCAAGCCAGGAAAGCTGATAGTGACCCAACCCACAGAGCTTTCCTGCCACACAGAGCTCAGCTCCCACTGAGGCCATGGGGACTTCACAGTGAAGAGTGGACGCTGAGAAACTGCTGCAAAGGCCCCAATTTTCTGGGATTTTAGGCAGTATTTTGAAAATCTCCACCTTTAGGAATGCTGGATACCAGGCCTGTCTTTGGGCTGCTTCAAGAAAACCTATATCCCCTTCAATCACCCTTCAGCTATCTTCATACCACCAGGCTAAACCACACACTGGGAAACAACCAGTGCTCTGATGATGACCAGGGAACAGGCTGGGGGTAAACCAGCCCTTTAATTTCCTTAAAACAACATTAAATGGCACTTACCAGGGAAGAAGTATTTATTGCCAGCAGCCTGGGAGGTGTTCTTCCCGCCCTTTATGATATAGGACACATTGAAGATGTAGGCTTTGGTTCTATCAGTCTTCTGACCCTCCTGTCCCTGGGGGATGCTGCTGGATGGGTCCCTACCCAGGAGGATGTTCTGCTTCCCATAGGCCAGCCGCAGGGTCCTGTTGGACTCGAACCAGAAGATGCAGAAGCGGTACCTGCCCAAGGTGGGGGGCAAGCTGTACTTGTAGTAAGAGTTTCTCCTGTTTGGCAGAAAGGGCCTTTTTATTATCAGTGCCTGGGCCGTGTTCTCGATGGAGATGGTGGGGGGCCCGTGCTCGTAGATGACAGAGCTCTCCTGGGTCTGGTTCCGGTCGCCGCAGAAGCGGAAATCCTCTTCCCTGCGGCCGGTGGCTCCCACCCCTGCATTGTACAGGCACACAGAGACAGCAGATCAGCTGGAGGGGCAGCCAGCCCTGGCAAACATTGCAGCCCTGCAGCAGCTGTCACTCTTGGCATGCCAGGCTCTCCACCCCAGTTATCCCAACCCTGTCCTACAGGCTGTGTGACACCGGCCACGTCCCCAGTGTCCCAGCCACAGTGCAAGGATCTGCCAGGGCCCCTCAGGCAATAGGACCTCCTGTCTTTCAGGGACACCCTCTCCCATGTGCCACCACCCACATCAGCAGACACTGAAAGAGGACCTCTCCATTCCCAGAAGGGATGGATGGAGACCATCTCCTGTCCCTGGAAAGGACACATTCTGCCCAAGAGACCCACCAGAGGCACATCATCCTATGGGATGTTTTACTTCTGTGGAAGCCTTGGTTGCATACATCTCATGGTGCCCCCGAGCCAATGTTTTGGGCCTGCCAGTCACTCCCAGCAGCCCAAACCCAGCCCACCATCCCAAGGCAGGACAGTCTACCTTGGAGGGGGGAGAGAAGGAGCAGGAAGAGGACCTTCATCCCAGGCAGCTCTCTACTTCAGCTTGGCCTTCAAGGAGTCAGCAGAGCCTGAAAAGGTACAAAGGGAAGGGTCCACATGAGAATTTGAGTATCGCCCATGCCATGAGGGCAGGGATGGAGGGCAAAGGCTGTGCAGGTGGGACACCAACAGCTGTCACAGCCAGGTCCCTGCTACCTCTGCCTCCAAGAGGAGCAGGATCACTGGGTATCCCAGCTGGCTGTGGGCTGGAAGGATGGCAGAGGCTGGAAGCTCCTGAGCTCTTAGCACAGAGAGGGTGCCCCACCACTCCAGCACAGGCTCCAATAGCCAAAGAATCCACATAGGAGGGGTCCCCCTTCCGCTCTCAGCCCCACATCTCAGTTAACGCCCTGACTTGTTATCATAAATGATAGGAACAGAAGGAAACTGTGGTTTCCTAACTTTCCTAACAGCCCTCAACTTATTTTCTTATATGCTTTCAGCTCCTGCAGATTAGCTGAGGAGCTGGGCACATTGCAAACCAGTCCATCATTTCAGCCTGCAGAAATGTGCTCTTCCAGGCACATCCTGGCAACACCAGCACAGCAGCCATGGCTGCCCAAACCTGCCACTCACAATCAGCTGGGCCACATTCTGCTCAGCCCCTTTGCCCATCCCTTCATCTGGCACTCTGCTCCACCACCCTTTTCTTTGTCTTTGCACGAGGATGAGGTCTGTGACCTACACCCAGGCCAGCACTGAGCACCCTCAAGTGCTGCCACACCCCTGCACTCACCCAGCCACAGCCTTCGCACATACAGCCCGTTTCATTGTGCTTTCTGCCTGCCCCAGGCCGCAATCTGCATCTCCAGCGCTGCTGGGATGCACCAAGTGTCGCCTCCTCCTCGCCCTGCTGTCACTTCAACCATGGGACACACCCTGCCAGGGTCTGGCAACCAGCAGAAGCCTCCCAGGGCAGGACAGCGTTGGTGGGTGCTGTTGGAGAAGCTGGCCCAGCCCAACACTTGTCAATGCCCAAAGTGAAGCCAGCACCGTTTGCCACTGCTGCACCCCACTCCTGCACTGCTCTGGAACACCCCCTCAAAACCTACCAAGCAGTCGAGTCCTCTTTTTTTTGCTGTGAGCAGGTGCCAAGGCACCAACCAGCATCACCTGCGAAGGCTTATGAGCTTTCCCAGATGCTCAAGGGTCATCAGATGCTTAAAAGCTCATTAGCAGATTTCTCCCAGCAGCAAGGCTTTGTCTGGAAGTTCCTCTAGCCAGCACAGATCCTGCACCAGTGTTCAGCCCACTCCCCGTCCTTCCCCGTCTATTTCGTGTGGCAATTTATCATCAGAAGACGGGGGGGCTTCGGGTTGTTAATTAACCTGCTGCCGTGGCCGTAACCAAGTGACACTAAGGTCTCCCTGCATGAGCTGGGAGAGTCTGGCACAAGCATGACTCGGAGTAAACAGATTTGGATGGAGCTGGCATCCTGGTGCCTTGCCACACACTTAGGAATCACACATACACATCCGAAAAACACGGACCTGGGGTGGCAAAATGCTGCTGGTGATGGGAAAATACCTGGATCACTTAAAAGCAATGGAGCTTCACGTGAATGCCAATGAGACAGCACAGAGCTGGCACGACAATAAAGCATCGCCTCTGGATGGGGAATGCTGAATCCTAATGAGGCCTCAGCCCATCCCACTATGCTGACACCTTTAAGGTTTTATTGGGATGGCTGGAGGAGAGGATCAGCCCCTTTCAGCCATTACTCAACTGAGACCAGAAATCCCTGTGGGAAAGAGGGTGGGGGAGCCTGTATTTCCCCTCTGAGCCCTGTACGATCCCACTCGCCCTGACTCCGATTGCCGTTTCCTGAGCCGAACAATAGCAAGAGAAAATCCCCTGAAAATTATTTTGCAGTGAGAAACCACAGCTTCCATCCATGCTGGCAAAAAGCACAGCAAAGGTAGCCGGATGTGCTGAGTTCTCGTCAGGGCTGAATCCTGCCTCGTCATCTTCCCATACCCGGATGGCAGTGGGGAAAAATTCCTAACTTGGCCTCAAAATCAACCAGATTATGTACAAAGAGGTGGCAGACATGCTGCCAGGGTTGCACAGCTTGGAGCAGGCTCCCTTACCAGCAGAGAGGGAGGCTTATTCCTGGGCACCTATTCTGGGCACCAGTTCTTATCCTCCCATCACCATTAACATACTGGTCTTGGAAAGAAAAGGCAAAGCATTACATTGAGATCTCTAAGCCGTAGGTGAATGGAAGGGGGGAAAGACTAAAAACCCCAAAAACAAAAAGCCTGGTGTTTACTACCACCGTACTGCTTTCTGGGTGACTTGGCAGGTATTTAAGCTTTTGGAGGTGGCACGTGGCTTCTGGACATGACGATTTTTCCAAGGAGAAAGGAAGATGCTCTGATGACTCAAACAAACACCGGAAACAGGGGGATCCAGGGCCTTTTATCTGTTTTCCTTCCAGGTCCATTAGGAAAGTGACGCTCTGTTCCTCGAGATGTTAATGAGTCTGGAGCTCGTCACCGCAGTGGGTTACTCAGGCAGCGACTCAGCAGCATGGTGAGGAAACTGGCACGGAGAGGCAAGCCAGGACTGGCTCCCAGAGATGCAAAACAGCTTTGCACAACCAGCCCCCCATCGCAGGGACCAAAGACACTGTGCCCTGGGGCTGGAGCTGTCCAAGGATGTGAGGACCCCATCGGGGTCCCCCTGCAAAGGGATGCCCCAGTGTCAGTATCTGAGAGCTTCACAAAGTGCCCTTGTCCTTGGCCAGTGGTGCGTGTCTGCAGGGCCAGCCCCACGTTATTCATGGCATTGGCACGGGATTCCCGGCACGGTGGGCGGCCGGGGCCGGCTGGGAGCGTTGCTAATGGCCAAGGAGTCGAGGGGCAGCTGCACTGTGCTGGCAGCCCGGCGGTGCCAGGCTGTGCCACAGGGTGCCTCAGCTTTACCCGGGCCATGGCACTGCGCAGAACACCCAGCACCTTCAAGATGAGTCTTGCCAACAGGATGGAACCAGATCTGATAGTGATTCCCACGGGAGCAGCACAACTCCCTGCCAGATCTGTTCTCTGCCAGCCACTGGCAGCCAGCCCTTCCCACAAAGGCGTGGGGAGAACCAAGGGGAGGCTGGCAGAGGCGCCTGCCAGTTCCTGGGGCTCCTGAGATGGAACATTTGCTTAGAGCTGGGTATTGACATTCAAAACTTTTTAAAAAGTTTTCCATTTCCTAAAAAACACCGCAAACAGAAACATCACAGTGAACTAACCCAGCACTTCCTCCAGTGCCGGGGCAACGCGGCGCCTGGCTCGGTGGCATGCGAAGCCCTGCAGCTTCAGCAGCAGCCACACACACTCTGCAAAGGAACAGGTACACCTACACTGGACCGAGGCTGGCGTGACACAGTAACAAAGTAGTGCAAGGACATCTCTGGCCACACGGGGTACAGACAGTTGTCCCTGCCACACCCTCCCACCGCACAGTCTTCTTGGAGAGCAACCCCATTTCTCCCCCTGCACATCCCCCTTCCAAACCACTCCCTTGGGTTTCAAATGGCTCCCAAAACAGCCTCTCCACTCCCAGGTCTTATCCCCCTTCACATGAGGAGGATCCTCATTGCCTGCCTGTGCTGCAGGTGCCAGGGATGGGAGCAGTGAGAAGTAGCTCAGGACCACCCCAAATCAGGCTCCCAGCTATTTGGCACAGAAAGCAAGGTTCTGGAGCCTAGCGAGGGCAAAGTCTGCAGCACCCAAGGAGCCAGGTAAGAGACTGTGGGCCTCTCAGATTCCTGCCAAAGCCCAGCTGTCGTGTGAGCTGATGGGAAAGGAGTTGGTGAGTCCAAGCGCTCCTGGAAAACAGGCGCCGGCTGGCTGTGCCCAGCTGGTCCCGTGCAGACGCTGGCACGCTGGGAGCGACCCAGCCCGCTGCCTGCAAACCACACAGCTCTGACCCTGCACCCACGGGTGCCACCGCAAGGTGGAGGGATGGCCAATCCCAGCGATCTCTGTTCAGGAACAGACAGTTGTTCGCAAACCTGTTACTCTGCGAATAGCAGCCCCCAGGCCGCAGGATTAAGAGTTGGACTGCAACCAAGTATGCAGCATTTTCAGCCCTTGGCTTAATTCACATGGGAGCTGCGAACCCAGCAAGGGACACGGCAAACCCCAGTGTGGCTGCAGCCCCAGGCTCAAAGGATTTGTGCCTCCCTCATCTCCAAAACACTCCTGGCTCCCCGCTGGCGGTGGAACTGGGGAGGGGGGTTGTTACTGCAGCCCTCAGACCATGAAATGAGCTTTGGCTGCCTTCCCTCCACAACAGCCATTCGGACTTGCTGCCAGGAGGTTATTCCAGGAGACTTCATTTCAGTTCTCCAGCTGGTATCACTGAGTTTTGCTGGTCTCTCTGGAGGGGCAGCACAGACAACTCCAAGCAGAGACCACCCCAAGCATCCTACATCCCGTATCCCGCAGCAACATGTCGGGACCGGCAGCAGCAAACTGGGATGTTGCAGGAGGAATCCCCCCAAAAGGCATTTTAGGGAAGGGAGATCACCCTGTCGAGACATGCAGGCGATCCCACGGGATGCTGCACCCTCCGCCAGGAGGGAGGAGAGGAAGGAATAAGGTGTGCTGGTGGTTCCCATAAAATGGGAAGCATTGGCCACACACCGGGCCGACGGTCGGAGCTTCGTGGAGCTCTGTCGCTGGCAGCAGCCCGGAACAGCCGCTCCCGGGCAGCTCAGGGGGCTTTATGGCTCCATGGCCCAGGAATCCAGCCTGGCTCCGGGGCAGGCGAGTGCGAATCCCACGGAGCAGGGATGAAGGATGGTTTCATAGATAACTGGCACCATGGCCACGAGCAGAGTCCCCGGGCCCTGCCCAGGACGCATCACAATCACCGCTGAGCCCCCGCACCCACCGGAGCGGGGTGCTGCTCATAGAGACCCCTCCGCCCCATCCATCCGGGCTGCTCCCTGCCCGAGCAAGCCGGGGCGCTGCCCGGTGCCACCTTCCGCGCGGAGCCCCAGTGCCCCCCAGTCCCGCTGGGCTGCCCCAGCCCCGGCTGACGCCCACCCTCTTCACTCCCCTCCCGCCCTCTGCCCGCGCCCGGATCGCCGCAGCATCCCCTGGGCTCCCGGAGCCGGGCAAACGCCCCCCAACGCGGCCTCTGGGACCCCCACGGCGGACACCGGGCTCCCCGCTCCTCCCTCGTCCCCGGCTCAACCGCTCCCCGTCGCTCCCATACCTGGAGTCGGGGCGGGCTCGGCCCGGCACCGCTCGGCTGGGCTGGCACGGCTCGGCACGGTTCGGCTCAGCACCACTCTGCACCTCGCAGCCCGGCTCGCTCAGCGCGATGCCCCGGGACCAGCGCCCCGCCCCGTCCCCCCCGGCGGGCGGTGACTCAGCGGGGCGGAACCGGCGCTGCTCGCCCCGCACCGACCCCTCCGAGACCCCCGCTATCCCTGCGGGAGCCGCGGGGTCACCGCCATCGGTCACGGCACCTGTCCGGTTCGGCTCGACCCCGCTCAGCCTGCGAGCACCGGGCTGTGTCCCCCCGCCCGGCCGGCACCGGCACCGGCACCACGACGGGCTGGGGGACCTCGGCTGGGGACAGCCGGGCGTGTCGTGTCCCGTCGCCCTTCAGCTGCGAGCTGGCAGGCATCCAGCGGCGGGCCGGGGCCGGAGGAGCCGGAGCCAGGAGGCTGCACGCCTGACTGCCAACGGGATTAAAAAATAACAATTAATGGGAAAGCAGCCGGCACGGAGTGTCCCGGTGACCCCTGTCCCGCTCCCCGCAGGGTTTGAGGGAGGAAAGGAGCAGGGCAAGGAGCCCAGATCCCAGGACAGGGATATACAACACTCCCCTGGAGCAGGTGGGCTGGGATGAGGGGTGTAGAGCCTGGATGCGACCGCAGGACCCTCACCACCCACCCCAAGGCTGGAGAGGGGCACCCTGGCCCTCAGTGGGAGCTGAGGCGGGAAGCGGCGAGGCAGCGCTGTTGGAGTGGGTAAAGCTGCTGCCAAGTAGCGCCTGCATCCCTTTGTGTGTGCCCCGGGAAACAGCCGGGCTGGAGAAAGCCCAGACGGGGGGAGGGCTCCGGGAGGTGCCCTGGGTAAATAGTTGCTCTTGCAGATATTTTCAATGGCTTGAATGAGACTTTTCTTTCTGCTGGGGGAAGGGTGGAAACAACTTCCCGTTCCAGCAGGAAAGGTGATGGACCTTGTTCCATAAGGATTGTGCCACTACAAGTGCCATGGCTGCGTTGGGATCTCTGGAGCAGGGGACATCCCGCAGGTTAGCATCACCCCACTGCTTGGTTTAATTTCCAAGCCCCCAGTTTCCCTGGCTGCCGCGGGACAAGGCTCCCACGGGAAGCAGCTCACATGGCCGGACCGTGGCTAAAGCGGCCGGACCATGGCTAACAGAGCCGCCTTTGATGTCCGGCAGTCCCCACGCCTCGGGGAGCTGGGGCAGCTCTGAAACGCACGCTCACAGCAGCCAGAGCCGCGGGAGCATCGCGGTGAGCCAAGCCTCCCACTGCGGGTCATCCCGACCGGCTCTTCGGGAAACGCCATAAATCCACCTCCCGGGAATAACGCTGCTAAATCCAGGATTAGGCTCTCCTGCAGAGGGGAGTTAGGTGCAGACCCCTCGGACCAGCGAGGAAAGGACTTTTTGCTGCTGTTCGTGGAACAAAGAGTCTTTTGTCCGCATTTGACGTTATCAGGAGTTATTTTTAGGTCAACGCCTGCACTTGCTGGTGTTGTCGGGATTATCTGTAAATCGACAGACCTTCAAAGACACTGCCGGAGCACGAAGAGGGAGGAAATCCTTGTGTTCTCTCTTGTAAGGGACATTTGCCCTTGGGCTCAGCCTGATAAGGGTTTATTGCTCAAAGTGAGGAATTCCTAAGAAAGTCCTGCAACTTCTCAAGAGTCCTAAGAGCTTCTGAATCCATTAGAACTCCTAAATATGCTTAAAGTTCCTGAAAGTCCTAAAAGATCCTGAAAGCCCTGAAAGCTCCTAAAGCCCTAAAAGTTCCTGAATATCCTTGAAGTTCCTAAAAGCCCTAAAAATTACTAAAAGCCCTAAGAGTTTCTAAACACCTTAAAAGTTCCTAAAAGCCCCCTAAAGCCCTAAAGCTCCTAAAATGAGCGCAATTTCCCCAAAGCCCTAAACGCTCCAAAAGTACCCTAAGACTTCCAAAATTCTCTAAAAGCCCTAAATCTTGCTAAAAGCTCCTCAAGGCTCCGGCGCCGGAGGCGGGCGGGAGGGATCGTGCCAGCAGATCACGGCGGCGTGGCGATGGGATGGGCAGACTCCGGCAGGAGAGGGCACGTCGCACCAGGCTGCTGCCAAACAAGTGAGACAAGTGTGGGCTGGGGAGCCCTGGCGCCGTTTGCAGCCGAGGGCCCTGCCAGCCCCACTGCTCAGCTGTGCCAGGGTGCCCAGACCCCCTGAAAGCCGCTTGGGTGCTCCCAACAAAATGCCACCATAAACAGGACTCAGCCCAGCCACAGTGGGTGGAGAAGATGAGGATGAGGAAGGAGATGGGTGCTGGTGGGAGGGGATGCCCCTCGATCTCTCATCCGATTCTGGTGAGCAATGGCAGGACAGCCTTGGGAATGAATCTCGGAGGGTGGTGATCCTAGGGGTGTGTCTCAGCTACCTTTGAGCGGCTGTGGGTGCTCGTGCTCCCCCGTTGCTGCTGCTCCTCCTCCCTCAGACTTCCTCCTGGAAAAACATCCGGCGGGGAGGTGGGTGGACCCCACCTCACGTCGGGATTTCTCCCTCAACGATAACAGCGACTCAACAGGTGCCAGGGCAGTAAAACCCGGACCCGTAGGCACAGCAACAAACACGGATTATTTGTTTAGGCTCGGCTTTGCAAATAAACCCACGGTGATGTCAGGGAAGTCTGGAGGAAAATTGGTCCCTGCGGGTATCTGCACAAGCACCAGGTGAGGATGCTCCCATGGGATGCAGTAAATAGGTTCATCAGCTCCCCAGCAGACAAGTCCCAAAGGCAGATTCCAAAATCGAGTCAAAGTCTTCTCCAAACCTTCCATTTCCCCCGTGGATTTAGTGTCTTTCCTGGCTGCTTGTTTCCCCAAAATCTGGAGCATTTGCTAAATTCCACAGCTTTGCTCCTGGAGCCAAGGCTGGCTCTGGAGCCTGAAGGCACTGTGGTGCCACCAACCTTCCTCTCCTGGGGAGAAAAGGATGGCACAACCCCTGCAGCAGCCTGACCCTGGCTTCCTGCCAGGTAAGGTGCCCAGAAAGGTAAATGACACCATTTCTCCTTGAGAAGATTATAGGGGCCAGGCACTCTCCTGCCCATGCTGCCAGGTGCTGGATGGCACCGTGGCACTGGGGGTGGGAGGCTCGACCCCAATCTGTACTCCCCGGGGGCCTCGGGGAGTGCTTCAACCCTGCTCCTGGTGTGGCAGGGTGGGAAAAGAGTGACCCCTGGGCACCAGCAGTGGGCTCAGCAACCCAAGAACCAGAATGTCCCACCAAATGTCTCCAAAAGGCTCAGCTCCCTGGGGACCACCCCAGGGATGCTGTGTTCTCGCTGCCAGGAGGCAACCACCGGGTGATTGCTTTCCAAGCACCAGCGGATACCGGAACAAGGTGGATGTGTGCAGGCGTCGGCAGCCAGAGTGACTCACACCACAAACCCCGAAATGTGGACATGGGGAAAAGGGGCACGGAAAGTGCTGGGATGTGACTCTCCCATGTGGGGCTCATGGAGGAAAGCCGGGCACTTGGCACCTCACCAAACCCGCAGGCCTCTCAGTGAATAGCTGTGAGCGGTGAGCCATGCACAGCTCATCCCCGCGCGGCGAGATGTGAGCCGGGGGCACCGCGGGGCCCGGCGGGCTGCAGGGAGGGGGCACAGAGCCCCGGCAGGACGGGCCTTTGTCCGAGATGCCGGCGGCACTGACGGGAACGCGGCGGCGCTGGCTGCCCTTTGTGCGCGGAACAAAGAACAACAGCCAGAGGCTTCCTTCGCTGTCCAGAAGCGGGAAGGAGCCAGAAAGAGAAACGTCACTCGGCAGAGATGGGCAGCGTGTCCGGTGGCGCTCGGTCACCTGCCAGAAACCGGGCCAGAAACGGGCAGCACCAGCTAATGGCACCTCCCTGGCTCACCCTGCAGGTACACGCTTGGGGGCGGTGGCCACTCTGATGTCACCACAGGTAGATTTGCCATGCTGCGATGCTGGTCTGCATTCCAGCCGGCAGAGTGGGATGTCCAGCGCCAAAACCTCAGGCATCAGGAGAGGCAAAACCCCGGGAACTTTTCCAGGTGAAGTCTGGTTTATGCGGATGCACTACGGGCTCAGGATCGATTCTCTGAATTTAGTCCGTGCGATTTGTCCTGGTTATTTATTTCCACAGGCTGGATTGCTTCAACTCCAGAAGTGTCTGGTCACCTTGAGGAGCTGCACTTGGCGTCTGCCTTCCTCAGTGAGAGCGGGAGGGAAGCCGAGTATCAGTTCACTTACTCACTTCCCATCCTCTCCTCCACCCAAACTCGTCTGCCCGATGCCAAGACAAAGCCCTGCCGCCCCAGGGCTGCAGGCGGCCTCCATCCCTGCGCTGGATTTGGAGAGAGAGGGGAGGCTTCTAGTGTGGTGTGGTCGTGGGTGAAAACCCAGTGTCGGGGTGGTTTTGGGATGCCACAGCCTTACAGACTCTCTTGCCAGCCGGCAGCCGTGCTGGCACCAAATGGATTTGGTAGATATAGCCGGAGACCTCCCCGCTTTGACCGTACCTTGTGAGATGCGCAGTGGCAGCTCCTCAAGGGAGCTCAGAGGTCCCCTCCCGTTTGTCAGGGGACACTTCGGCACCGCTCACCGGCACCGCCGCGGTCCCGCATCGCCACCGGTCGTCCCTGCGGGTGAATATTCCCGAGCTGGGACCATTCCTGCGATCCTTGTGCCATCTAGTGGGACCTGCACCAACCACACGGCGGGGTGTCCGAGCGGCGGCGGACGGCGCCGGGAGCCCGGCCAGAGCCGCCCGGCTCGCCCGGCAGTGGAGGAGACCCACTCGGGCAACCAAAAGGCGCTTCTAAAGAGGAGCAGCGGTCAGCGCTGGTTCCTAACAGAGAGACCACGGGATCAGCCGGGGTCCCCAGGAGACACAGCACCCAGGGTCCCTGAGCTACAGCCCCCCAGCAGCAGCAGCAGCTTCCACCGCAGAAGAGATTCGGGTTTTCGCCCCAGTGCTGTGCCCGGAGTGCCAGGGTGTTCAAGATGTCCAGGATGCACGCTGTGCCCTCGGTGCAAGCTGTGCCTGCATCCTTGCTGTGTCTGCAGTCTGCCCAGCGTGACTGGATATGCGTTGTGCCAGGGATTCCTGGGGTGCACAGGGTGCTGATCTCCACTCTCTGGTGGAGAAAGGAAAGGAGGTGTCAGCGAAAGGACACAGGAAACGGAATGAAGTTGCTTCAGGGGAAGTTTACTTTGGACATTAGGAAGAGGCTTTTCACTGAGAAGGTGGTCAAATACAGGGACATTCTCCCCAGAGGAAAGGTCATGGCATCAAGACTGCCAGAGTTAAGAAGTGTCTGGACGGTGATCTCAGTTATATGGTTCATTTTCAGGTTGTCCTGCAAGGATCAGGGAGTTGGACTCGATGTTTCTTATGTGTCCCTTTGAACTCAAGACAGTCTTGTTATAGGTTTAGCTTAAATTTAAGATTGCTAAAGTCAAAGTTATCTAATTAGAATTTCATTAATTCAGCAAGCGAGACAGCAAATAAAACAGCGCTGGGCGTAGCTGGGCAGGGGACTCTGTGCCTCACCAGCAGCTCTCAGTTTAACTTTTCTCTTATCAGTATTTTTATACTTTTCTGACTTCTGGTTACGTGGCACTTCTTCCTGGACTTTGGTCAGATTCTGGGGGGGGTCGCTCTTCCCAGGCGAGGGATCTCTTCTTTTCAAATGCCCGCAGTCAGCAGCTGCTTCTAAAAACAGGTTTCTCCAGATCACTGCTTATTTGGGTATGTTATCTTTCCTTTGTTGAGCGTTATCAGTTCTTGCTTTGAGGTTTTTCTGTTGTTTACACACACTCCTTGAGTTTCTCAGTCTGATGAACAACTTTATTTGTACCAATATATCACAATCTTGATGAACAAATTATTTGCACTAATATATCACAATTCTGATGAACAAATTATTTGCACTAATATATCACAGTCTGATTCTGTCTTGATGCTATTGCCAGGATGGAGCCAGCACACTCCAAAGATACCCACAGTCACAACAGCACAGCTCTGCAGCAATGCCAGCTGGCCTAGCTGAGGGAACAAAGGCCTTTTTTCCCCCAAAATGGTTAGACTTACCCCAAAAGGCTCCATCTCGTGCTTCATCTTGGCTGCTGGGTCCAGCTGCAGAGATGTGGCCATGTGCAGAGGTGCGGGGAGCAGGGGAGGCTCAGCCACACCAGTGCTCATTGTGGGGCAGCAGTGCCACGCTGTGCTTGCCCAGCGCCTGCAGCCACTCGTGCAACATTTCTAGGTCTCAGTTCATGATGTAGGGCAACCATCTGCTTCAGTCTGACCGGTCCCAAATGGGGGCTCCTTGGGAACAGATTTAAGGCGGCGTTCTGGCCATGGCGAGGCTGGAAACCCAGAACTATAGAAGGGTGCCAAGGCAATGTTGGGCCACAGAAACGGGTCACTGGCCATATCCTTAGGTGACGCGCCCCAGACCAAGGAGGTTTGATTTTTCCAAGGGTAAGCCCCACAAATCCCAGGATGCTGCAATGCATCCTCGAGCCTGCTGGTGTCACCAAGGCACGTATGTCCAAGCAAACAGTAAAAACACGCTTGGAAAAAACTTTGCCGGTTTTAGTGCCGGGAGCGGGTTAAAGCCGCAACCACGCACCCGCAGCTCTGGCCAAACCGCCTGCAAAATCGCTTCACCGGCTGCAAGAGACGGCGCCGGCTCCCCTGGCACAAGACGCTGGGATAGGGGCGTAGGAGAGCAAAGCATCTCTCGCCTCCAGCTTTTTGGGGTTGTTTCCAGCAGAAAACATTCCGATCTTGGAAAGAACACGCACGAGCTTTACAGTTTTGCTTTAATTTGATTTGGTTTTCCCTGCTTCGCTCGATTCTGGGGGAGAAAAAGGTGCTGGTGTCCCATTCGCATCGATTCTAAAAGGCACCCAGCAAAGGGAAAGAGGTAGGGGCAAGATGGTGGTTTGGGGTTTTGCCGCTGGGCCAGGAGGGAGCCAGCACGGGTATGTGGGGGGACGCACCGCTCAGCCGGGGGGGCCCCGTGTCCCCCGCCGCGTCCCCCCCCAGGCACCCTCGCCCCGGGGTACACACGTGTGTGAGCCACGGCAAGGTCCCCACCCGTGCACACGCGTGTCCGAGCCCCC
>VYXF01007296.1:0-5000 GCA_013397295.1 Polioptila caerulea
AGCCCCATTCCCATCCCCCTGAGGTGCTGAGGGAGAGGATTGAGAGAAAATCCAGAGCAAGTGGATCTTGCAGGGAATACACTGTGATTTGCCACCTTGCCCAGACTCAACTTTCATACCTCTGCCAATATATGGGCTTGAAAATGAACAGCATCAAAATAATAAAGGTTGGTGTTCATCCGTGGAAGCCTCAGAAATATCAGAGTTTCTGTTTTGATGTTTACTGCAGCCATATTATTTTCTATGGTTAAAGCAGTAGGACATATTTATGTGTATATTTATGTGCATGTGATATTCATGTTAAAAAATTTTCACGTGAACAACCATCCCGTAAAACAAGCAAAGCCCTGCTGCCATACACTTGACTGACTGTAGCTGACTTTCATCAGTTAAACTCAAAGGTGAGGAGATAATTTAGCTCAGCTTTCTTCTACTGATCTGAGAAACAAAGTTTATACAAACCTTTCATGGTGAAACCAAAAATCACATGAAAAAGGAGGCAGTGCTAGGGAACAGAGCCTGGACATGAGCTCAGCCAGAGCATGACTTATCATAAACCTTGCATCAGACCTTCCTGTGAAATCTAATTTCAACTCTCCTGAAAGAAACTTTGCCAACGCCAGACCCAGTTGGTCACTGATGGTCAGTGAGCCACAGCTGAGGCTCTCATGGTCAGGGGTGTCCTGGGGCAGCAGAAGGGACCCCACAGCCCACTGACACCTTCCAGAGCTCCTGAGCAGCCCTGCAGGGTTGCACTTCCAGCAACTGCCCACAGAGAAGAGACACCTCTTGTCCCACACAGCACCAGCCTCTGTTTGATTTTACTGGAGAGGAGATGGTCAAAAGTGGAGAAACCCTGGCACAGGGCTGGGCACCCCATGGATAAGTCAAAAGCCCAAGGACAGACATTATTCCAGTGTGGTGCCTCTGCACATCAGGTGTTTCAGCAGCTCAGCTGAAAAAATACTTGGTTTTGACCCACGGAAGGGTCAGGAAGGAACAAAGAGGCAAGCAAGCAAAATCATTTCCAGGCTTCTGCATCAAGCAAGGCTCTGAATTAGTAGGAGGTAATTTCTGGACAAATTATCTATTATCCTGAAGCAACACCTTTTTGTGCTCTAGCTACCAAAATGCTTCCATTTTCCAGGACAAAAAGAGTTGACAAACGAGGCCCCAACTTTCTGCCCATTGCAATAGTTTTACAGATGGCAATTTGATTTTTTTACATATATTAGCCAAAATTCCTTCCTTTTACATTACAAGGGACCCAGACAAGCAACCTTCAGCAGCAACAACACCCAAAAAGGGACCAAGGGACCACTGTGATGGCTTTGTGCAGACCTATTGACCACACACTCACAAGGGCTGTTGTTTTCTGTTCGTCAGGTGGAGTCATCTTATATGGACAAATAATAGAAATGATTCAGAATTTAACAATATAGAACAGTGTTTCACTGCTTCCAATCTATCCATTCCTGATGAACAAACACAGGGAAGGCAACAGGGAGTGGTACTTGCTGGTGATGTGAATAAGTCAAATTTGGTCCCAGCTACACTGGTGCAAACCCAGTGTTTGGGATGACTCTGGAATGACATCCAAGTCTCTGTTTTTGCCATCTGTATTCTGCCTCTGTGGATCTGACCTATATTGTTGGGAGGAGAGGGGTAGCACAAGCATTTGGAAGTGATGCTCCTCTATTAGCAATGAGATTAATTAAGACGCTGCTGGGCACTTCTCCACAGTCAGGCAGGGCTGCTAATGGCCATTGATTTTTTTTTTAACAGCATGTACAAGTTTAAATGGTGTAAACTGCCCCAGATTCCTTTTTCCTACCTTCGTCTCCCCTGCTAGGGGTTAACCTCGATGGAGATAGGGAAAAAACAGTCCCCTCCTTCCTTTGCCTGCGGCACCAAGATCAGGAAATTCACTGCTAATCACTTCAGTTGTGATTTCTGATTTCAACTGGCAGCACAGAGAATTGAACTCCAGTCCCCCGAGTACAGCAGGCTGCGCCAGGCAGGCCTTGAGCTTGTTAAAACTGTGGTGCTGCCATGCGGTTATCAATTTTAAATTAATCTCTCCCTCCATGCACACTTATCCTCCTCCACCCTCTCTTAAAGTGGCTGCTAAAAATATAAACTCCAGGATACCCTGCTCTAAGACTTAACTAAGTAAAAATCAGGATACTATTAATTACAGGTTTCCTTCAGCCTCAGCACCTGGAAAAATGGATTTCTGCACTGTCTGAGGGATTTGCCTAATCCACTTCCTGCAGTAAAGCCAACCACAGCTCTGGCTGTCTTAGCATCCTGCCATGCAAATCCTCCCTCCCACGATGAGCCCCTCTCCAGGAGAGCCCTGTCTCTGGGCTGGAGCAGCTGGGGAAGGGGAGCTTGGCAGCACAACACCAGCCAGCCAGGAACTGGAGCTCAGTGGGCTGAGTGTGTGCTCTGCACTCAACCAAATCTGCCCTGCTGAGACAGGCCCGAGGTTCAGGCATCGCTTGCTCAACTGCCCTGTCCCCAAGTCACTGTCACACTGCAGCAAACCTGTGCCCAGAGTGAGCATGAGGTGCTGTGCTGAGCCCCAGGGACAGCCCCTGACTGCAGCCACCAACTGGGCTTGGGAAAATTACCCCCAAATGCTTAATGGCTTGGCTCCCTCCCCGTGCTGGAGTCTGAGTGTCTGGTGCTGCTCAAGAGCAGCCTGGCTAATGTGGGCCAGCGTTTGTAAAGCCTTTGTAGTTGGCTGTGTCCACCTGAAATAACAAATACCTGCGTGCTGGCACAGAGCACGTGGCAGCTCCAGCCCTTCAGGCAGGGCCCTGCAGCTTTGTCTCCTGCAGCTGTGATTGCCACGCAGGGCAGGGCGAGGGGAGCCCACCTGGCTCTGGAGGGGCTCAGGAAAGCAATCAGCTGGCATCTGAGCAGGGCCACACCACCACCTCGGTGTCAAATGGGAAAATCTGGGGAGGTGAGTTTATAAACGACTGCCGGCGTCAGCATCCAGTTTGGAATCTATAAACATCTGAAATCTGTTAGTACTTTATTTGTAATGATACTGCCAACAGACTGCCCCCCCAAAGGTCACAGCACACACTCAGCATTAAATTGCAGTACAACAAATCCTCAGCTATCCATAACCTACAAAATGATAGGGGCAGGCTGGAAAGGGAGACTGGGATAAAGCAGAAAAAGAAAAAAGTCTAGACACACTTTCCTAAAACTCACTGGGGAATCATTTTAAAATCACTTTATGAGGAAATAATTGAGGTTCTATATACAAAATTCCCTTTAAAAAAAAAAAAAGTAACACATTAAACAACCTTAGAAAGTCACAAGGTTGTTACAGAGAAGAATGGGCCTCTGTTTGGGAATTTAAATACTATGTGGCCCAAATTCATAAACATTTAAGATTTTAAAAGCCACTGGGAATAAAAGAGCAAAAAAGGCAAAACCAGCCAGGGCCAACTAAGAAAAAAAAACAACAAAAAAAATCCCCAAACCGAACTGCTGAGTGAATGAAAACCATCTCTGTAGTAAAACCCCCTTTCCTCACTCTGTAATGCTCCAACCCTGAACGCTGCCCTTCAATCCACCACAGAATGAACCCACTGTTGTGCACATGACCCAGCACAAACCCACAGCATAAACCCACTACTGCCTGCGTCCCACTCCACAGCAAGTGGGATTCATTGCAGAGCCACCAGATGCAGCATTAGCCCCTGAAATACAGCAGCTCTTCCCAACCAACAGGGAAGAGCAGCCTGTCACTGTCTGACTGGAGGTGCCCTGCCCACGAGGACCTGGGGACCACTGATCATTATTCCACTTCCACAAGGAGCCAGGAGGTTACCAACTCTATCTGTTTCAAGAGGAACACAATATAGCTGAAAAAATCACTGCAGAAAATAATTTGTTATTCTTCTTACGCCTCTCTTTTGTTATTCTTCATGTCAGAGCTGCTTCTCCATGTCACTTGTGGAGAGAGGTCCAAGCAGAAGAACCACACAGATAACTCTGCATTGAAACTTCACCAAGTTCTTCCTGATAAGAGATTATTTCAAAAAAAACCCTCAAAATGTAAACCCAGGAAGGGACTTTGGGAAATTCTGGCTGTGGATGAACTGACTGGTCAGTATCTCCATGGGACTGACCCAAACTCGTGGCTTACCAATCACTCCAACTTCGGCAGAGTTTGGGTTCTTACCTGAATTTCATGGCTCAGGCCCATTTCTAATTGTGCCTAAATATATCCCTCTGTGCTGTAGAGCCTGACTTCCTGCTGGCCAATCTCAGTTGCCTTTTTGACCTGCACACCTCATGGAAGCACCAAGATCAAGAAAGTTGTGCCTACTGAGGTTGAGGATTAGTGAAAAACCCACCCAGAATGTCAATGAGTTAGGGGCATCACACACTTCTGCCATTAAAATTCAGGAGGTTTCCTGGTCCTTCTGGCCTCTGTGCATTTGCATAGTATAGGGTCAGAGAGACATCCTGATTCCACTACAGCTGCTCTGTTTAAAGGGTCAGAATGGTGACATATGAAAATAACCCAACTTTAATTGACACCTGAGCTGTTGAATTTGAAACTCCCCCTGGCCCCATCTCTTGTATATCTAATGTACAGTACACTCAACAGCAGATGCCAAGAAGGCAGCTTGGTCTCTCAGTTACATTAGCAAAGCTTTAAAAATAAGTGTTGAATTGTCCACAAGATAGCCACCCTACTTTTCAAGCACCTGAATCTCCTGATAATCACCACTGCAGCAGTAGATGTTCTCAGGGCTGGCAAGTTATCTAATTGTGTATCCTAGGTGTAACATCTCAGGACAAGATCCCAGGGAGAAAAAACCCATGTTTTTAGTTCAAGCTTCTGTTATTTTAATACTTTGTCAGAGGTCCGGTTATGGCTCAAACTTTATCAAGAGTAGAAGAGATGTGGGTGTATTTATTGAGTTGTTTTCTGATTTTCTTGCTGCTATTAATTCCCAAATCAC
>VYXF01007296.1:10000-17264 GCA_013397295.1 Polioptila caerulea
TCACTTTAATATGGAATAAAGACAACAGGGCTCATATTTTTGTAGTCTGTCTGACAAACTCCTGTAGCAAGGAGCTACAGCCTCATTGGTCTGAGGTCCTGGTGGTGGGAATCCCTTGGCATCATGTGTACGTACAGTTACACCTACCCAGGCTCATCCTGCCTCAGAGATCCCCAATGGAATGATTGCTGGCATGTGCCAGGGCAAAACTAAAGTCCACTTAACCCTGTGGCACAGGATTAATGGCCAGTACTTTGTCCACATCATCCTTGAATTCAAACCTACCATTGTTTTCCAACAGATACACTAAAAATAAATGTAAATGAGATGGTCTGTAAGGTCTCTTCCAACCCAACCGTTCTGGGATTCTATGAGTCTTTGATTTGGTAAAAAGAAGCAGGAAGGTGACACACTGTTCATGGTGTTTAGTAGCTCTTTCTTTGTCTTTCTTCTTGGAGGATACAAAATTTGATTTCCAAATCCTTTTATCTGCATCTGAGGTCCCCTAATTTAGAAATGAACCAAAGTAAAATATCCATATTTGAACTCAAACACTCTTCCTGCCTTGAAAGCAGGTACATTTGGAAATAACACAGACACAAGACAAACCATTTCTCTGAATCCAAGTGAACTCATGCACAGTCTTGAATAACTTAGGAAGATCTTCCAACAATCTGAGCACTGGTTGCTTCAAACTGAACTTCATCATGGTGCCCTGCAGAAAAAACAACTGCCCTGCTGTAAGAAACAAGAAGGAATATAGAATTCCATGAGCTGCAAGCAGGCAGCTGAGTGTGTGACATCTCCAACAGGTCTGTGTCCCACCACTGCTGGGCTGAGCGACAGAGAAGGACAACCTACAAGACTATACCTCTTTTACTGGTTTTTTTCCCCCCTAATTGTCCTGGTGTGATATAACGGGGCAGGGAAGAAAACAAACCAGCAGCCAGTGCATGTGGCTATCAGCTTAAAAATAGTCAGCTGGGCTGAGGTTTTAGCCTTTATCTCCCTGGCTGACCTTGCTAATACAGTATGTAGATCTCTTGCCAGCTAATCGGCGGACTGTAAAGCATGGTTTCAAGCTGTGGGCAATGATCTGTAACAGGAATGAATGAGTGGGTTTTAGCAGCCAGGATCTGTAGCCTACTATCTGTATCTGACAGCTGTCACCTCCCGACAGAGGCCAAGGCCCAGCCCTGCATTTAAAAGCAGCATGGCTGATCAGATTACTGGGACAGTGTGTCAGGACTCGCTGCACTGAACTTGAGAAACAGAAAGTAAATCTATAAATAGCAGTTTTACTTGTCTCCATGAGCCACTGAAGGATAACCAGTATTGAGTAGTAAATGCAATGTTTAGTCTCTGAAACCATTGGAAGACAGCTCCTATGAGATCAGAAGTGCTGCCTGATGATGAAAGGGATGGACATGGGGAGCTCTGTGGGCAGGGGAGTCACTGTCCTGGCAACAGCACTGGCTGTGTTTGCACAAGGAAATAAGACATTAAGTTCTCAGTCCTTGAGATGCTGAAAGCACCACAGCACAAAGTCACCTGAGACCAAAGGCACCTCTGTGCAGACAGCAGGGGGAAAGCCAGCAGCTCCTGAGGAGTCCCAGCACTGAAACCAATACTGTGATAAAGTGAGAGCCTCTCCATTTGATACCTATCTAGGTGAGAACCAAGTGTTCAGCCAGAACGGATGAGCTTTGGAAGGACCTGAAGGGCAGGGATGTTGGATCCGTGGCTTCCAGAGGCCATGGTGATGGCAAAGCTTGGTTACTGTGTGGCAAGGAGCTATGTCAGCCCTCTGCAGAACGGATCAGCTCTCTGAGGAGCCATTCAGCACTCTGAGAAGTTCCTGCTGATTAAAATAGAATATCTGAAAAACTGTAAACAGATTTGGAAACACAGCCCAGAGATGAGTGGAGAGGAATGGAGAGTGGGATCATGAGCCAAGACAATAGGAAATGAGAACGGTGAGAATAATGTGGGAGATTGCACACCACTGCAGAAATGTCAGGTAATACCAGAGGCTTCTGCAGGCAAAACAGGTCCAGAAAGCTCTCAAAGGACTTGAGGAGTCCTGGGTCCCTTTTGCACCAGAAACCAGGAGATAACTGCAGTTATTTATTTGCAGCCTGCAATGGGGAAGGGGCATCTGCTGCTCTCTCAGCCTACTCAGCTTCTGGTGATGAGATGCAGCTTTTTTACCACAGACAACCAGCAGGGAGAAACAGGACCATGCTTGATCTTTAGGTCAGCCTGGTTAGTGCCAGCTGGACTCTTGCTCTGGCCCCCAAAACCTGGTTCAAGCCTTTATCACGACAGACTCCACAAGCTGAGGGCTGCTCGAGCTGTTGTGTTCTGCCTCCAGGAAAAGACATCACACAACAGCAAGTACCACTGAAAGCACAAAGCATGCATTCAACTACAGAGATTAACTCATTTAATTGAAAATTTAGGATAAATGATGGAACATAAAGAACCAGATACAAAGAATATATTTTTACATTGCTAAGAAAAGAGAAAAAGCCCACCCCAGATAACTCAAGATACATAAATGTGACTGTCTACATAAAAAGTAGCTCAGATGAGTCAGGCAAATTGGTGATACAAGAAGAACACCAGCTCAATTCCCTGTCTCCTGCAGAGACCCTGGCAGCACACCCCTGAGTGCACACACTCATCCCTATCTCCACACACTTGCTGCAGCTCAAGGACTTCTGAGCCAGAGGTGAGGCCTCTGTCATCTAAATGGATGGATGGATCCATGGGATATGGATCTTTTCCCCATGAATTTGAAAATAGAATGGAGATGATATTTATTCCCTAAACTGAAGAACAAATCAACATCTTTCCAGCCCATAAGTTTCAAAATAGCAGTTTACTGGTACCCAAATGTCATGCTCACCCTTGGCCACAGTGATGGATTTCACTAAGAGCTGAATTCTTCTCTCAGTGTGTTTTTCTCAGCTAATTTAGCACTGATGAGATGGTCCTCAGTGACAGCCCTGGCAGGTGCCCCCTCCTCGTGTCAGCAAACCTGGCAGTGTCCTTGCCCTGTCCCCAGCACATGCCAAGCCCGAGCTGCAGGAGCTGTGCCTGGGGTGGGCAGCCAGTCCTGCCCCCAGAGTCCTGGCAAAGCTCAGTCTCTGCCAGGCCAGTCCTGAGCTCTGCCGTGGCCCTGCTGGGAACGGGGCTGGCCCCCCGTGGGCTCCTTTCACACAGGTCAGGACAGCGTCAGATGGTGACGGCTGCAAACCAGTGACCTACATTGCCAGTCCCCTGAGCCATCTGAGACCCCACCGTTTCTCATTAGCAACAGATTCTTATTTATTTCAGATAGTCACTGCCTTCTGCAAACAGATAGTGCACTTCTAATTAAAAGCTGACTTCTTTAGTAACCTACAAAGTCCTTCTTCCACCTCTGCCCCAAGGTGCGGAGAAATGTGAGTTTCTGCGTGTCCTCCATTTAGAGACAGGCTCCACAGACAAAGCAGAGAAATGCATTTTGTTGGGTTTTTTTTTTAAAGACAGCATAAAGCAACAAAGTTTGAAGGACATTCAACATTTATGCTGTGTGCCCACTTAATATCACAAGGGACTTTCCGTGGGACCAAAGGTTTTCTTAATAAAGGGTCTCATTGGCCGGCTGGATCAAATCATGTATACACCGATATCTTGCTTCTGGCAATACCTTAAACCCCCAGTTAGGTGAGTGTAGAGATTGCAGTGGCCTTGAAACTGTAGCATGGTTTATACATGGTGTACACATCTTTGAGGATTTGGAGAAATCTACAAGGGATCTAATGCTTTTCCACCTATTGACATTTACAAAGCAGTTTAAATCATGCATGAGCGGCCTCAGGCACATGTAGTTCACAAAACATAACTCTGTGCTCCCAGGGAATTGGAGCTGACCACGGCTCTTTATTAGAACCGACAGTGAAAGACAGCTCGTGCAGAACCCGAACGAGGGGTGCAATGCAGAGATGACAGACTTAATGCCACTGGATGTATTATGCAGATTACCCAACCCAAGCCTTGCTTGTTAAATAAGTTTCATGCTTTCCTCACTCCCACTGCCCCTCTTAGGAAATATCCTCCCTGGCTTTATCAAGGGAGCTGTTTCCTAAATTCCTTGATCAATCACCTGCTTTCCAGGACTTCAGACACACCGAGTTAGCTCTGAAGATAAGACAGCGATGCTTAAAGAGTGGAAAACGGTTAAACCTTTGCACCCATTAGCACAGCAGTGCCAGGCACAGAGCAGATGAATACCTTAAAAACTTAACAGCTATTTTGCTGATGAAAGAATAGGAGGGATTTTAAGGAATCCATCATCCCTGACAAGTCACCTTGTAGCTGTGAATTCCCAGTGCAATGTAATTTTTGAATGTATGCTTTTGCTGTGTACATTTAAATGAAGAGCAAAATCCTGAAATCCTTGCCCAAGTTTTGACCAGTTTTTAATTAAGCTGTGAAACTCACTAATACAGATGATCTGAGAATCAGCCTTTCTACCAGGAGAAAGAGAGTTTTTTGTCATTTGATTACATCTTAAAGCTTGTAAATGGTACTTAAAACACACCTGTACAGGAGAGCATTCTATGTCCTTCACGTAGAAGTGTTACTTGTGAAGCCCCTCTTTTGGTGACCCCTGTTCAAACTGGTATTTTCACTGAGTCCACCTGGACTCAGACACACACCTGGGAGGTTCCATGCTGTACATAGGGAGTTTGTTTTGAGATGTGAATTTAAACCACTAACTAGTACACTGACAGGCTCCTGGCACTGCATGTTCCAGTGTCCACCATGTAAAGATTGCATTTGCATGCATATATAAAATAATTTTTTTTTTAAATCCACTCAAAAATAATAAATACAAGTTTGTGTATAAAATGCATGCAAATGTACACTCAGATGTAAGGTTTTTTATATATGATATGATATATGTATGTGCTTTTATTTTTAGACTAATTGAAGGAAAATAAAGGTTTTTTTTTTAAAAAATGAGCTTTGCAGTGACATATCTGAATTATTACTACTGGCTTTCCTTAGCAGCAAGCTAGGTCACATCAGGCTTGACCTAATAAAAATAAGTTGCTTAATATCACACTTTCAGGGCTGCAGAAGTGCTACTGGCAAATTGAAATTACAGTTGTTTTTTTTTTTAATTTTTTTTACGAAATAGGAAGCAGAAACAGATGTAGACTAACTACTCTGCTTCAGGGGAACGAAGGGAAGGGAATGCTTTTCACAACACCAGTTTGGTTTTCCTTTAAATCCCCAACTCCAAAAAGCCACGAAAGACCCTCCCAAAAGGCAAGTGATGAACATCAGCACAAACAAGCTTAATATAGGGCCCATTTGCAGCCTGCTTTTGTTCTGGTTGTAGAACACATGGCAAGGCGTAAAGGCTGACACCAGAGGAGACATAGGAGGCATTTAACTCTCATATGTAGAATCATGGAGTGACTCCTCCTCCACAGAAATGAGGCTGAACATACAACAATGAACGTTTCATACAATTCTAGTGCTCGATTCATGGCTGATGGAAACCAGCAAAGAGGTTATAATTGACTTCAGTGCTACAGGATCTGGGCCCTAAATAGAACAGGCACCTGCACATTGTGGAGGGAGAGAAGTTCAATGTGTTCAGCTGCTTTGTTCCCAGGTTTTTCTACAATATCTTTGCCATGGATACTGCAGCTTTCTCACTGGAGAGAGGGTGCTCCGGGTCAGTGCTGGGCTCAGCAGCTCCCTGGGGCAGGGCTGCAGCCACAGCTCAGCTCAGCTCAGCTCAGCTCAGCTCAGCTCAGCTCAGCTCACCCAGCACAGCCCCACAGAGTCACAAAATCACAGGATCACAGCAGCACAGAGTCTCAGACTCACAGGATCACAGCAGCACACAACATCCTGAACTAGAAGGGACCCACAGGGATCATCCAGTCCAGCTCCTGGCTCTGCACAGACACCCCAACAATCCCACCCTGGGCATCCCTGGGAGCTCCTGCAGCTCTGGCAGCCTCGGGGCCGTGCCCATTCCCTGGGGAGCCTGGGCAGTGCCAGCACCCTCTGGGGGAAGAACCTTTCCCTGAGATCCAACCTGGGCAGCAGCAGCAGCTCCCAAGCAGTTTTACTCATTCCTGCACTCACCCACTGCATTGTCTCAAGTTTATACTTCAGTCATTGTGTATGTTAAAGCAAGAAAAATTTCCAATTGCCACAGGTTTTCCTCAGGTAAAAAAATTTGCTTTAGAAATACTGAGTCTCAGTTCACATCAGATAAGAAGCACTAAAATTAATTTTACAGTGCACCTAAACATTATTTTATACATAGAGTGATCACTGTGATACAGACTGGTCTACCAGCTAAATGCTATCATAGCTGACCACACACTTGGGAGAACAGCAGCAAAACACCAGTGAAAGACTGGGATAACTCATCAGCTACTGACCAAACTGCTGCAAATGCCCCATGAGCTTTAAACAGCGAAATTCATCACGCATATCAAAATTCTGATGTTGAACCATTTACAGAGCGTTGAAAATTGGCAGAAAGTAAATACTGAGAGAGGAAAAAAACCCAAAATCAAATAGTCACCTCAAACTGTATGAGGGAGGCTGTGAGCTGATGACTCAGAGATTGAGGATGGGTTTGCATATTATACCAATTCATGCCTCAACTAAACTCCAAAGAACTTACTAATATCAAAACAGTTCATCTGAAAAATAGGCAGAGATTATTTAGCAGAAATAGCAAGGAAAAACTAGCTTGTATCAGTAAAGCTGACATGTCAGCAGCTTCTTTGATCAAATTGCAGCTAAACTCAGTGCAAATGTAGTTGCAATATGAAATAAGCCAGGATTGTTTACCTTCAATAGTCTATAAATATCCTTCTAAGGGCAGAACAGCTGCTTTACTGAGAAGTGCACAGATGCAGTTACAACTCCTCATCTATAATTACGAGAATAAACTATATTTCACATTTCTTTCATTTCCAGGTCTTTGATGTTACATCTGATACAGTGGCAATGAGATGGAGATACCAGCACAGGTGAGTCTGAGAGCTTCAGGTGGTTCAGCTTAGCCAGGCCCAGGGCAGGGTCACCTGTGACCATTGCTCAGGTGGGGACACCACAGGGCAGGGTCACCTGTGACCATTGCACTGGAGGGGACACCACAGGGCAGGGTCACCTGTGACCATTGTGCTCCGGAGGGGACACAACAGGGCAGGGTCACCTGTGACCATTGTGCTGC
>VYXF01007296.1:18162-87647 GCA_013397295.1 Polioptila caerulea
CATCCCCCTGTGAGGGAGAGACCTCCTGAGGGCGAGGCGCGGCCTGAGCTGGAAGCTGCAGACATGGATGCCCCGCGCTGAGGCAGTTTTGGTGCGGCAGCAGTAAAACCATCCCCACAGCAGTAAAACCATCCCCACAGCAGCGAGCCAAGGCCAGGGGTGTTGGGTGCCCTCAGGGCCCGGCCCTGCTCGGGGCAGGGAAGGGCCTGGGCTGCTGCTGCCGCCCCGGGAGTGCGGCTCACGCTGAGGGCAGCCACAGCCACGGGCCGGCCCTGCCGGCTGCAGGCCCCGCCTGGGCGGAGAGCAGCGGCCAGCACTCGGACTCAACACCCTCGTGGGTCCCTTCCAGCTCAGGATACTCCAGGAGTGTATGAAAACCGAGTGTGGCTCTATCACAGCCGTGTGTGTGGGGGAGGATGGGCCAGGCCGGGAGCTCAACTGCATCGAAAGGGCTGCAAACATCGCAGAGCAATGCGGGACGGCTGCCTGCTGCCCAAAAGGCTCCTTCCCTTCCCTTTGATCCAGCAGCTCATTTAAAACATTTCTGTCTGTCCTCTGAGTGCTCCGTTGTCATCTCTGGCCAGTCCCCAGTCTGTCACTAATTGGCACCGCTGTTGTCAGGCTTGGGAATGAGGCCAGGGCCAGAATGGGCAAGAAAAATAACCCCCTGCTCATTCCCCAAAATGGCTGGTTCTCATTGGGAGCATTGCCGATACCCACACGTGGGAAGGTATGAAAATCTGCTGCTGCCCCTGTTCTCTGGGAACTCAGCTTGCTCTCAGGGGATATTGATCTCAATACGCTATTTAAAAATGCATTAAATACATTTTTTCTCTCTCTATTTGATAGATATAATTATGGCAGTCCCTAGAACAACATGCCTGTTTGTAGACTGCCTTCAAAATCATCTAATTTGTATTGCCAGATGGTATGAATGATTGCTACAGATAAACTTTGGATACGTTCCATTATTAATTGACAGAAGCATGGTCACAGCAGAACGCTCATCCCACACTGCCTAGATGACAATTAATGGTTAAAAGATGAAACTACTGAGGAAGAAATGAGTCCCCTGAGTTCCAAGTCCCATTTTATAGCCTTGAGAACTAAATTTAAATAACTAAAATGTATTATGCTCTCAGATCTCTCTACCAACCTCCTTGCACTTGTGCAATTCCCAACCCTGCCAATAGCTCTTTACAAACGATGGGATACAGGCTTGGTGTGCCATCCAGTGGGATGGGATGGGTGGAGTGTGACAGTCTTATGGCAGGTTCAAGAAATCACAGTTGTAACAAGCAAATGTCTCCACTGAGGCTCACTGCAGATGGCTGGTTTGGAGCTCATCTTCCACAGAAAACACAAACGGAGCCATTGCAACAAAGAGCACCAAATGCTGGGTGTTGTAGACATGACACTTGCACTCAGAGCAGTGGTGAAGTCACCAAGAAACGAGAAAATCTCAGCTCTACGTGTTTTAGAACATTGATCTCTAATGATCATGTCCTCAGTGAATTAAGCAAAAGCTGAGAAAAAGCCAAGTGTTTACTGATCAAAACCTTCAATTTATCAAGCTATTCCATACAATATATACAGACAGAACCCTTTTTAAAAAAGGAGACAAGATTTTTTAAAAGAAATCCCCATCTTTGGGATAAAGAACATTCACCAGTGACACAGACCTGAAATACAAATAGATGAAGGATGTGCTAAGATGTGAAAAAAAAGAAAAAGAAATGCTTTTTAGCTTATTTACTTGCAATGTTTTTTCCTCTTGGTACCTACTGAGCAGCATGACAGAGCTTAGAAACAATATTTATACTTATAGCACAACTTTCATCTGCAAACTCTTGCATGTCATACAGATTTGCACACTCCTTTTCATAAACAAACATCCTGAGCATAAACAGCTGAAAAGGTAAATAAATCACTTCTCCTGAGGTAGGACAATATGGCAAGCTGGCAGAGGACACCTGTACTATATGTGACCTAGAGACTGCTGGGAACTCCAGCTGCAGAATCGGTTCTGCAGAGATGGGGAAGGATACAAAAATCCCACATAAAGTCTGACTGGTGCAGGCTGAGAACCTCTTCACTGCCCTCCTGTACACATGGAATGGCTAAATTGATATGCAGTGATCACAAATATCCCAGTTCAAAAGCTGAGCTGTGGATCCAGGACTTTAATGATGGTAAGACACTGATTTGTATGTGTAGGAGGAAAACACGCCCGGAAAAAAAAAACAAAAAACAACTTGTGAAGGGCACAGATTTCCTTTTTGTTTTATTTGAGCTCAGGTCCAGCCTCATGCTATGCTCTGGTGTGTTTCTGACCTCTTTCCTCAGGCCCAGGCATGGCTGCCTTTCCTCTGGCTGGTATCTGTGGCATAAACACAAAGGTGATACCCACAGTCAGCATCGGATCTGACTGTTCCCGACAACTCCTGTGATACAGCAACCTCAGGGACTCGAGGACACATCTGTGAGTAGATGTAGTAGCTGCCATCTGCACGAACTGCATTATTTAACTGCATTGGCACTGATTAACATTTGCTGTAACCTATGGTAATGGGCTCTGGGGGCTTTCCATGTCTGCTACACAGTGGCAGCTGATGTCTCCTGCTCCATCCTTAAAACAGGATGTTTTAATTTTTAATGGAGCACATGTTCGATTGGCTGTACAAACAGGCTAATCTGCAAAGCATGTGCTCAATAACAAGCCAAGCTATGCAGCCAGAATAACAACACTGCTTTGCCATGCACGAGATGCAAAAGGCTCCCTGCTCTGTGCCACCATCACTCAGCACTGATGGTCAAGAGAAATGACTGTGCACGTTCCCTATTTCAACAGCAGCCCTCAGGAATTGCCTGTTCCTCAGCTGCACCTCGGGCTGCCAGCTCATTTCTCATTTGGGAAACCATACTGGAGAGCTGACAAAGTTCAGGTGCCTGAAACAGCCATCGTGGGGTTGCAGCCGAATTGTTTGGAGGCAAAGCTGAGAGGAGAGAGCTCGGACAGGGCTGGAGCACGGGGAAGAGAAATCAGCTGGTGGGCATCTAGGCAGAGAGCTGAGATGTGGACACTTCCCCACTGCTGGAAACAATGCATGAATAAAATCCTACATAACCATTCCTCCTCCCAGATCTCTGGAACCCACAGACACTGTCCTCAGAGCTTGTCTCCTGAAATCACGATGTCAACATGGAGTGTGCAACAGCCCAGGCAGCCCTGTGATCCTGCTCTGGCCTACATCCACCCATGCATTCTGTTCCTGCTCCCAAAGAGAGGAGGATGCTCCAGAGGCTGTAACACAGAGTTTTAACCTGTTTAACCTTTTTAACCTGTTCCTGCTGGGTGCAGGGAGGCTGCCACAGCCCCCAGGGCCCTTCCCTGAGGGAGCATTTCTGGGGTGGGATACAGGCCCTGACTGAAGTCCTGCAGCCAAACAGGGGGCAAAGATCACTTCCACAACAGGCATGTGCTAAGAAAGCAAAAGAGGAGGAAAATAAAGGCAGCAAAGTAAGGGCTGACGTATTTCTTTGGGAGTCTTAAGCAGATGGGTGGGAATCCAGGAATCTTGAGCCTTCAGGGTGCCTGCGAAAGCTCATCAGGGTATTAATTTTCCAGACTGAAGGAGTATGCTTTAGTTTCAGATTTTTTCTTTAAGAAGAATGTTTTCAACACTTTAGTAGGGTCTTTATCTGTTTCTTTGAATCACTTGTTGCCTCTGACCTGATTTGTCTACAAAATATGTCAAATCTGTAACAAGCATGAGCTGATTAAACGATTAATGGAATGCTATTTTAGGAGAGCCTTGTCTTGCTCCAAACCTGTATTCATGACTGTTTCTGACGCATAAACATGAACTGACCTTTCAAAAAGGTCACTTTTATTTTTCAGTTTTCTTCCCTGATGAATTATGCTTTTGAGAAAGACACTAAATTTCAGAGCCTTTCATTAGATGTAAGAAAGTTGGAGGAATGTTAAGAGGAATTTCTTTCCTCTGGTCTTCACAAAGTACATGTAGGAAGCTGTTTCATGACTGCATTAGTAAATACATCTACCAAGCTAATGAACAGCTTTTCCTGCCTTAAGGTATGAATTTTGAGGATGCTAACTCAATTATCCCCCTAATAATTGGCCAGCCAGGTCTCAGTGCAAGAACTTCAGCACTGAGAAACATATTCTGCCTATGGAAGCAATGGGTCCATTTCCAGCAGTGTTCTGCTGCCAGAGAACAGGCCTGGCATTCATCCTTTGCATGTGGTTACTCTGGAAGCACACATGAAAAAATCAGACTGTTATTGCTTATTTTAGGGTTTTGGAAGGTGATGGAATTTACCAAAAAACACATATAAAAAGCATTGTAAATTCTCTGTGAACTCAGAAGAAGGGGTAAAACATCCTCATACAGCAACCTAAAATCTCATTTGGTGAATGCTGCTCGGTCCTGGGTGGAAGAATAGGAGCAAACTCAGTCTGAGCTGAAATGCTCCATCTCCCTCCCAGCAGCGTTATCAGCCTGACCTGAACTCTACAACGAGATCTAAATCAGTGAGGGCAGTATTAGAGTTTCAAGATAAAGCAAGTATTGATTGGTGTGCTGAGGCCCAAGCTTTGAACCCTTTTGATAAGAGACCTTGTCTATTTGAGAAGTCAAAAGCTCCCAGGATTGTAACCAGATTCCGGGCAGGCACAGTCTCCTGCCATGTGAGGGGGAAAACAGAAGATCTCTGGTTACCTTTCCTTCTATCACAACAGCCCTTATCATGAAATAGTCCCCAGCACAGCAGCAATCGTATGAGCCCAACTCTCAGGCAGTCTGGGGAGAGAAAACGAAAGCCATGGAATTCAGGTCTCGGCACAACACACTGAGAAAGCTGACTCCAGCTCACTGTAACTCAGGAAGGTTTAGTCTGCCCTACAGAAACCAAAATGCTCCTACATTAATGCACAAGGGTGTCCTTTCCATCAAGTTACTTAATTAGCTTATCTGGAGAAAAAACTATACCAATCAAATTAAATATTAATCACATATAAACTGCTGATCACAATCAGCTGGGGGTTCACGCATGCAGAACGCAGGGATCGCAGTGTGATTTCTTTTCCCAGAGAGTTTCCTCCTGCTCTCTTTCCATTGCCAATTTAGCAAATTCATATAAGAAACAAAGCCTGAGTTTTCCAAGTACAACATGAACAACAGACCAGAAGTTTTTTTACACTAAAATATTGAACTAAAAATTCAGTTCCTTTAAATCTTTCTAAATCCTTGCCTCTGATTGGGTTCATTAATAAACATGCTGGTTTTGTTACAGGGAGTGACATATGGCATAATCCGCTAACAGGAAGAAGTATTTTGCATTTTATTGTAGAAAACAAACATGCAAACAGGTTTTCACAGATGGCTTTCTTAGCTTCTGGGAGGGAAAAAAAAAAAAGCTTAATAATGCTTGAAAACAATTCTTTTTCCCCCCTTCTTATAAGAAGAGAAGGAAAAAAAATTTTGACTAGAACTGCTTTTCAATTAAAGTAAGTTCTACTCTAGGTATCAGCTGTACCCCAGCTCCCTTCATACTACTGCTGCTTCTTTAGTTATGCATGAAATAAAAGCCTATCAACTTGCCAGTATCTGACAATATGTGCCCAGGAAAAAAAAAAACAAAAAACGAAAAAAAACCCCACCAAACCCTGAGTGAAATTCTTGTCTTTGGTTAACTGCTGAGTGCTGCGAGAAAACCACCAAAGTAACCACAGAAAGCTTTTAATCAGGAGGGATTTGGATCTCAGGAACTAGACCTCTGCCCATATTCCCTTATCACACTGCTGGCTTGATCACATGTGAGGATGTGAAATCTATGGTCCATAGCACTGGAAAAATAGTGTATTATTTAAAATTTAAATTATGACTAAGCGACAGTAAGTCTGAGAAATACTTCTGTACACATTGCAATACTTGCAAATGTAGGGCACCTTTCTCTTCTGGTCATTGTCCCTCAGACTTGCCATGCTGTTCCCTCACCACCTTCTCTCTGCAGCTGCTTGGGAACAGCACAACCTCACCCTGGACCTGTCAGTGTGAGATCTGCAGGATCATTTTGCAGTTCTGCCCAGCATATCCAGCACTGTACAACCCCAAGGCAAACCAACTCCCTGCCCACGGCATGAACACTCCTTAGAGCTAGCATAGACCTCCCTGTCTGTTTGTGAGGACTGTGATGCCTGTAAAGAACCACCAAGCAGTCATTATGGCCCACTGTAGTGCCCCAAAGCTTTTTGGGATCTGATGCTGAAAAAATCCTTTAAAATACCTGCCATTTCCACCTCGTTAAATGTCTGTGTACTTCACCAGAGAGTCCAGCCTAGAGAGGGAGGAGATCACTCCCCACAGGTGACAGTGAGGTTGTCCCTAACAGTGAGAGAAGTGTTTGAACAACTTGTTTGCCTGGGGTTGCAAATTCCAACAGAAAGAAGGATGCAAACCCAGCTGGCAGCTTGGTCTATGGAAGGTGTCCCTGCCCATCAAAGCAAGGTGGACTTGGAGGATCTTGATAAGGTTCCTTCCAACCCAAAGCACTGGGGATTCTCTGACCTGCTCTGAGTACAGAAACCAGGTTCCTTTCCTGCACTCTGCAATGCTGCAGCTGTCCCTCACCCTCACTGGAGGCAGAATTGCTCATCCATAGAAAGGCTGAAAGCTGTGGCTATTCTGCAGATGAGGAAACTGGAATCAGGAATGCTCTTGGCCTGGTAATTTCCACTTGTATCCCCAGGACTACACCAGGAGAGAGAAATACTCTTTCTAACAGGAAGAACAGTGCATTTCAAACTCCTACAACCCACCTTGCACCTTGGGGAGGTCCTAAGGGAGCAAAGCCCAGAAACATCAGTTATTACCAACCCAGTCTCACAGGGGTAGGAGAGACCCAGTTTCTGTAGGATGGGAAAGGGGGATCAGCTCAATCCAAGGATTGCAGGATTCAGATCTGCCCTGTGCTAAAACACAAACCCAGTGCTGCAGAAGTTCCCTGCATTAGGTTTGCCTAAGCACTTGTGTTATTTAGGTGGTGAAAGCAGCCAGCCTAATCCCTGTATCTCTTTTGCATAAGGAATCTGAGCTGACAGCATTTAATCAGCTCCAAATTTACACTACTGATACCTTTTCCATTTAATCACAACTGCAGCCTTTTGAGAAGTAATTCCCTTTGGTTAAAATTAACAATGACAGGCTGTGTTTTTACACACTGTTGAAATGTGTAAAACAATCAGATGGAGAAAAAAAATATGCCCTCCTTTTTCCAAGCTGATTTACGATATATATGCAAACCCTATTAAAGTTAAACCATGCTTTTCAATGAAATGAGGATTTCCAACAAGCTGCTCTCCATTTTATTTAAGGATCCCAATGACTGATACAAACAGTGGTAATCAGCTCTATTGCTAATACAGGATATTTGGGCTGAGAGATAACACTTAACCCCTAAGTGAGAAACAGCTCATAAATCAAAGCCACTTTGTGGAGAAACTTAAGACCCTCCCTTGTGAGCAGAAATCAGATGATATCCTGCTGAGACCCATTATACTCCTTTCTCCAAAATCTAAAGGTTAAATATAAAGAGAAGTGAATGTAGAGAAGGAAGGAGATATGGGGAAGTGGGGACAGGAGTAGGTGGCTAAGAGGAATGCAAATACCTACAAAACTGGGTTAATCTTATCACGACAGATAAAACAAAACTGGGGAGGATGTGGTTACAGCTTGGAGGAAAAGCTCAGCTCTGGGGAAGTGGCAGGGCCTGACAGATGCCTCCTCACTGTCTCTGATGTAAGATGCACCCTCACCCCTCCCAGCACCCGCACAGAGGCAGCAGCACAAGTCCCTGCGTGTCCCAAGTGTAAGGACACGAAGGGCACACCAGGCTGTGCAAGGCTGTGGCTGTTACAACCTCTGGGATAATGGGATGCCCAGAGCTGGAAAAAGCCTTGGAACCCACCCTAGTCTGGGGAAAACAACCCTGACTGGCACCAGACATGGAGCCAAACTGACAGGAACCATGGGTTACCTGGAATCACAACACAGAGGATGAATCTGAGGCCAGCACTGGGGAGGGAGTATTGATTAAACCCTCCTAAATGAAGAAACACAGAAGTCCGGTGAGGAATTTCTCTGTGCCCAGCACTAACAGTGGCATTAGGAGACAGAAGATCAGAGGATTTGCTGGGACGTCCTGTCCCACTGCAAATCAGCAGCAAGGTTTGAACTGGTTCATCTCAGCCATCAAATACTCCCCAAACTGCTCAGTCACAATGTGCCAGCTGGAAATCATTCATTGTAACTGTTCCCTCAAGGAATCTACTGTGTTTTGACCATGGAAAAGAGAGGTAAAAGCCACCAGCAGCCTCCACAGCCTGGGACTGTTGGTGTCACTGTTGGTGTCTCTGCTGTGCCCAGGTGCCCAGCGTCTCTCCCTGGTTCTGGCACAGCTGTGGATGCACAGGGGGAAACCCCCCAGGAATGAGAACATCGTGGTATGATGAGGTGTGGGGTTTGCAGGGTGGTGATGGGGGAAGAGCAGGACAGCAAACACAGAGGGAACATCCCTTTGGAGAGGAGCAGAAGAGCCCTTTGGCTCTGCTGGTTTTCCTGCCTCCCAGCTGCACCTCTAGCAGGGCTCATCACTCTGGGGCTGTGGGCTACAAGCAGCCAAGCCCAGCTAAAGCTGTGCAAGGCTTGTTTTTCTGCAAACTGGTTGGAACTACGGTGTAGATAAACACGGACATTTCCTCCAAAGATTACACTCCACTACAACTTCTTCTGCCTGCGTGTGCTGCTTGCAGAATGTTGAACTTGTTTCCAAAATAAATAGCTCCCAAAGAGGGTTTAATAGGGTTTGCTGTTTTCCAGAGGAAATAGATTGCAAACAAACTGTTTCCTGCTCCTATTTCAAATGAATTTTGGTCCAATTATTTTCTTTTTTAGCATAAAGCTAAATGGACTATTCTGCCCTGTCCCTGACTGAGTCCAAGCGTGATTTCTTTTGATTATGCTTTTATGTTGCAAAATGCAGGCTCTGGCGACAGAATGGACGGCTTGGGGAGAGGGGCAGCAATTTTTTTCTCCTTTTTTATTTTTCCCTCTTTTATTTATTTTTTTTTTTAAAGTGTGCCAAAGCTTGTCAGCGTTCACTTTTGTGCCTGCTGTGCCTGAATAAAAACACTGAAGGAGGCAGAGGGTGGGAGGGAGGGAAAAACCCCCAACAAAATAAGCACTGTCCCCCATGCCCAGGGGAGGCTGGCACAGAGGTGGGCAGAATTCAATAGCCTCTATATAGGGCATATCTCAAACACTGGATGAAGCCTGATTTCCGTTTTCTCTTTTTTATTCTTACTGGGGTTATTTTTTTCCGTTAATCCAGTATTTTTTTTTTTTTTTTCCCCACTGGAGCAGTGACAATTAGTAGCAGTGGGGAGGGGAAACCTTGGCAGATTTCCCATCCTGACCTTTAATCCCAAACACAACTACACAACTTGTGGTCCAAAAGCTTCCTAAAATAAAGCTCCATCCTTTTCTTTGTTTAATTTATACACAGTGTTGATCAGAAAAGGGAAAGGGAGGGAAGATCCCCATGTTCCTCTTGAATGTCATCATGTTCCTGGTATGGTGGGGAAAGCTGGGAATTTGTCACTGTCTGGCTCAGTGGGGTATTACCTAAAACCAAACCACTGATTTCCTTGAAGATAAAGACCTTTATTTTGGCTGCAATGTAGGAATGTACAAAACATGTTCTCATCTTCCAAGTCAAAGAAAGAAAGAAAGAAATCTGTTTCTATTTGTCTGGCTGTCTATAGCCCAGGGGTAATAAATTCTATTGCAGGGACAAGGATGAAAACCAATGTTTTTCATTTTTGATATCTGGATTAAAAAAAAAAAAAAAAAAAAGGAAAAAATTTCAAGAAAAATCTTTATATGCCAGAGTCTGAATCAGCCTCCAAGGTCCTTCACAGAGGGAACTCTGGTGCAGGTTCTCAACAAAGGCACCACCTCCTAGCCCTAATTACAGACATTTTTTTATATATATTTTTACATCTTTGACAGATCAAGAGAGAGGTATGTGCCTTGGTAATTACAGCACAAGTCTGGAAGGTTTCATTTTTATACTGATTTGTATTAATGACCTTGGGCAAGTCACTTAATGCCTCTGCTAAACTTTCTGCTTGGGATCAAGACCCCAGTAAGACTCCAGAAGCAGAGAAGGAAGGTCTGTGAGCATCTCCTCAGGAGGGTTTGCTGTGTTTACTTGGGAAACCATTTCTGGATGGGCTTTTCAGTCTGGGAGAGGCTGCAACACTGCAAACCTGCCTTAGTTTGCATATCAGATATGAAAATGTATCACTGCTTGGGCTCATACTCACAGAAAAAGAGATTTTAATCAGAAGTCCTCTTACTTATCTGCAAATAATTTGCTCCTGGGAAGGCAGAGCAGCTTCAAATCTATTCCAGGTTCACGTCACATGTGCCCTGTGCTGCTTCTCAGCACGAAAATAAATTCTGCCTCTAAGAGCCAACAGATGCACACGACAGGTTCCACCTGATACACAGCAAAAGGCCTTGGGATACATAAGTGACTACCAAATACCTGCTAGAGAGAGAGAAACTCATACTCTTTGGTGGCTTTTAACTTAATATTTCTTAATTAAAATAAAATTGAAGAGAGGGGAGAGAAAAAAATCCAACCTTTAATTGTGTCAGCCATGGAAGAAATCTGAGATTGAGGGCTCCTGAGAAGAGAAAGTCCTTTTGGATTAAAACTCTACATTTTATATTTTATCTCCAAAAGGCTATAAATGAGATTTGGGATTTAAAAAAGATTTCATATGATTTTGTAATTACCCAAGTTACTATTACCTGATTAACACAGGAATCCTAATAGTCTGTTGCACTTTCATTTCTCCAGTTGTGGTTGTCATGGGGCTTGGCACCTGTCACCTGTTCATTTACAGGCATTTTAATTAACCTACATTATGTATGCTTTTTTTTTCCCTTGGATTTAGTGCCTGAATTTCATATTAAAAAATAAAGTTAATAGCTACCTGAAGGAGGGCTGCTGCCAAAACATTCACAGTCGATCCTGCCACATCCATTTATCAGTACCTGTCACAGCCAAGCATCCACCAGTGCTTAATTGGAAGAAGTACAGGGTAGAATAAATTCCTCCTCGAGTGATATAGGCCTGACACCCAGCACTACAAATGTAGTCTTTTATGTGTAGCTGTAGACAACCTGGATGTGCCTGGTTGTGTTTGGACATACTTTATGGGTCCTAATTCAGACAAAAAGTTGTTTTGATTTTGACTGAATATTGACAAAAGAATCAGTCCTGCCTCTTTGAGAACATAATCCCAGGAAAAGGAGTAAAGAGATAAAAATATCAGTAACAAAACTCCATCAGGTTGAATGGTTCCCCTCAGCCACTCAGGGCAGGTTGTTTCCATGTTTCACCAACCATTGCACCTGGACTGGCCTCGGGACGTGGAATTTACCCTGAACCCGGAAAGTGGCAGGTCAGGTCCCCCTCCCTGACACCAACTCCAGCACAGTTCCCACTGCAGAGCCCCAGGAACAGCCCTGGTCTCTGCAGAGAGGCCTCTGCAAAGCCAGCCCAGCTCGGCACACACCGGAGAAGTGCATGAGGTGGGAGGGATGGGCAGACACTTCTTCCTGTGCAAATCAATTACAGGTCCCTAGGGAAGGTCCCTGGCAGGGCAGTGAGCCAGACAGGGCACTGAGAGCCACCCCTGGAAAGGTCTCCTGGGTCCTATGGAAGGACTGTGCTACCACCTTGGACAATTACTGCAGGGAACTGGGTACTCCTTCATTCGCTAGTACAGAGCAGTCCTTACTGCCCACACTTTTACAGTGGTCTGTACAAGACAGGGAGAGGCTCATCTGTGACTTGTAGATCTGCAAGAGCATTTACTGAACTTTTACTGAGTATTTACTGCTCCCCCAGCCGTGCCAAGGGGCTCTTCACACCTTTAAACCTGGCCCTTCCCCTCTGAGTTCTCTCCCTCTCGCAGTCTGACTCTTCCTCTCTGGGTGGAGGCAAACCTGCAAACCTGCTCCAACTGCAAGGCCACATCAAAGAAATGAGCTGCCAGAGTGAGCCAGTCTCCTCAAAAAACAGTTTTAATTTTCTAAGAAGAGGCACCGTTCTCTGCACTGAGTCACCAGGCTTGGGCTCTGATGGTTTCCAGGAGAAGCTTGTCTGCAGTCCAGGTCCCACAGTGAGTGCCCTCCTCCTGCTCTCTGAGCAGGGATGCATTTGGAAGCACACTTGGGTTACCAGCAGCGGGAGCATGTTTTGTTAGAATTAACAACAATAATGTCAGGAGGGCTCTAATATGTTAGTTAATATGAAGCAGTTAAACAGTTTTTTTCATTTCACACAGGCCCATGATGATCCTCAAGGCTGACAGATGAAGACACATGCATTGAGGAGAGACAGCGTCGGTGATTATGGATCTTATAACCCACTTGGGCCATTAACTCTCAAAATTCTCAGTATTCTGCCCCTTCCAGAAGGAATTCACAGGTTGGTGTAAGTGCAACTGCAGAATTTTTGCAGTGATATTCTCTGCCTGACAGCAGCTCTCAGACTAATTTAAATGGACTCTGTAGTATTTGACAATTCCACCCCCTCAGGAGGCCAGGCTGGTGGACAGCAGTAACAAACCAGTCCCAAACTGGTGTGAGCCCCATGCTGCTGCATGGAGGAGTTACCAGTGCTCTGAGACAGGCTGGGGGCACAGCACAGTTTATGGGGAAATATTTGTGGGTTAAATCAGGTAGTCAATACACACCTAATCGCATACAACTGTCCCTTTTGACAACAGGTAAAGAGAAATTACTTGTTGATTGGGTCTGCCAGCACCTGAATACAGTTTCCAGGGAGACTTGAGTAGCAGGAGGAAGGATGGAAAGACACAGAGCACCTCTCCATGAGGCCATGGTGTTAAACTTGACACAATCCTTGGACAGAACTTCAAAGAACAAACAGTCTGACCACATCAACATGATAAAATAGATGAGACCCCACCACCCAAAGAGAGAAGGACTAACCCTCACTCAAACAGGTCACCTGACTCTGCACCAGAAAATTGCTTCATTCATTCATTCATTCAAAATCTTCTTCAAAACCTGTTCCTGGTCCCACAGCTACAGGGACACAGCAGCCCCAGCTGATAAACCCAGCAGCAGCAGCACATCGCCCCTCGGTCTCACACCTCACGGCTCCAGGAAAATTAATAGGAAGCCTGAATCAAGTCCTTTAAAAAGAAGGAGAGTAGAGCTCCAGGAAGCTGATGGCAACATTGATAATGAAAGCAGAAAAGACATTTAATTTAAGACAAGAACTCCAGCTTGCTTGGAACAGGAGGGAATTCAGCCTGCTCACTATTCCTCTGTTTTCCCCCTCACCTCCCGTTACCATCAATGCCTTCTCTGCTCACACTCCCAGCCCTTTGTTCAGCCCTTAGAGCTGAGTCTGGGGCTGGGGCTGGAGGATGGGGACAAGGGGGCACTCGAGCTGGTGCCAGGTTTGACAGCTCAGCACTCTGGGGCCGGGCTGCCGGAGCCTGCAGGGGAGAGCCGGGTTCTGCTCTCCAGCCACCACACACAGATGTCAAACGGCTGCGGAGCCAGCCCCCAGATCCTAATTCTTAAAGGATTAATTGTCGAGATGAGCTGCACTTCAGTACAGAATGAGAGAAGAGCTTTTTCCTTTTAGCATCGGCGCTGCTCCTCAGAGCCTGGATCTGAGCCATCTCTCCCCTCACTGTTTGCCCCTCCATTCCCAGAGCCATCTTTGCCTGCAGTGCCTCTTGCATCGACAGCCAGGCAAGTACAGCTGGGAACTCTCCCAGGGCCCATAACTTCAACTGCACACAGTCTCCTGCTCCAGGCAATGATCTGCTCTGCTTCTTCCTACTTCAGCAGCTCTTTCTCACTACCAAGAAGGACAATAAAACCCCCCAACTCCATCTCCCCAGCCGTGATCCTGAATGTTCTGCATTTGTGTCAGTGCCTTTGAGTCACGCAGGAAGCGTGGCCATGAGGAGAGGGGGGGGCTGCCAGGCAGAGCCAAGGACTCGCAGTTCAATCCACCTTGCCAGCACAAAAACAGAAGCATAATTCTTACCACAGCACTTCAGAGCAGGGACAGGGAACACCAAGGGAAATGTCACCACAACTGGGTGCATGAGGTGAATGTGACCCTCTAAAATTAGCAGGAACTCACACATCCCCTTTTTAGTGCTGCAATAATTCTCCCTGAGTAGGGAAAATAAAGACTGGAGCATACGGTTTCTATCTGTGCTGCACAGAAACTGATTAAAAATGCTAACAACCATGATTGTCCAACAACCAGGAGCTCCCAAGAGGCTCATACACACAGATGGTGATTAGTTTGGGATGGCCAGAACAATCACTAGTACCATGTTGCAGTAACACCCACAGACTATCTGTCACAGTCCCAGGAGACACTTAAAGGCTGTTTACTTCATACATTTAACTTGAACCATAAGCTTTACAAGCCTCTTTGATACATTTTTAATCACTCTCCTCATAAACCTCTAACATTTCCCTGCACTGGTACATGGTTGGGTTCTGTGTATCACCAACTCCTCATCAGGCTGCAGGGAGGATGATGGTGATGTTCCTGTGAGCCCACCATGTCACTGCTGCCCAAAGCCCCGTGTCAGCTCTGCCAGAACCCCTCAGTCCCCACTGCCTGAACGCCCTACTGCCCAAGCGAACAAAACCACCATGTTACTGCTGACCAAACTCACTGTCACTGCTGCTCAAATCCACAATGTCACCTCTGCCCAATCCCCTGAGTGTCCTCTGCCCAATTCCACGGTGTCACCTGTGCCAGACCCCCGTGTCCTCACTGCCCAAACCCACTATGTCCTCACTGCCTGAATTCCCTGTGTCACCACTGTCCAAACCACGTCACTGGTGCCCAAACCCACTGTGATACCTGTGCTCAACCCCCTGTGTGTCCACTTCCCAAATCCAGCATGTCCCACTGCCCAAACCCACTGTGTCCCCACTGCCCAAGCCCAGGGCTCCCCCAGGTCCTGAGCCCCCCCTGCTCTCCAGACAGATATGATCCAGCACAGCACTCCCTGGCAGTGCCAAAATCAAGACACTGATGGTGGCCATGTAAAAAATATTAAACTATTAAGCCAATTGCTTATCTTTGAAGACTTCCATTTCCCAAATACTCTGTGGCTCTGGGTAAGTCAACACTTGCACTAAGGCTGGTGCAGGGACTGGGAGGGGTTTCTCATTTAGGTTCAATATCCCGAACGTTTCCAAGCACTCTGTGCATTGTTGCTGCCAGTACTGTATTTCTTCCAGAGATCATAATCTTTCTTTAAACAAAATGAACAGTTTTGTAATTTAGACCTCTCAAAGAAGAATCTCCAAACAGCAAAGCAGCCCTGCCCTCACCCCCCAGGCAAAGCTCAGGGTCTGGAGGCTGCAATCCATCTCACGTGAGCAAACAGGGCTGTTTGTCCAGGCAAAGCCTCGAGTGCCAATGGAGAAATTAATCACTCCTAAAACCTTGTCCACAGGCAGGGCTGGGGAAGCAGCCCCAGACACCAAGGCTTAGTTCTGTCAGAGCAGTGATTGCCCCGGGGAGCTGGTGCAGTGAAGTCACTGGGAAAGCAGGTTAATTTACAGCACAGGGAGATGTGGGGCACAGGCTGTGGAAAGCCACTTCTGCTGCTGCCCTCACTGGTGTAAATTTAAATAACTCCCACAGAGAAATCCAAGATTCACACTGAGCAAATGTTAGTAGACTCTGCTTCTCTTTTGTTGTCAGTTTTTCTCCTTTAATTGCCTCATCTGTTTGGAGAGAAGATGTGCCCACAAATGGATTTTTTTTAATGTTTCCTTTGCCACCTATAATGTTGTTTCTGCTTCTGTCCCTTACCCCTGTGAGATCACTTCCCACCTCTGGGCAGGATGAGGTAACCCAGTTTAGATGTCTCAGGACAGATCTCAGAAACTGGAAAGTCACGGCTTCACTTGGAGACCTCCAATGAGTGAAAATGGGATGGGGTGTTAGTGCCCTGTTCAGAGAAGTGGAGTTAAAATATTGAAAAACTCAGAGACAAATTAAATGTGAAGGAATCACTCAATATACAACTCTAGAAATGTAAAATCCTACAATACAGAGGTGCCAAATGGCATTCTGGATAGGTATCTCAGCTGTTGCGTTAGTAATGAAAAGAATTCTTTGTAGAAAAAATGAACAAAATACATAGTTCCAATAAGAGGTATCTTAATACCAGAGAAACTTCTCTATTTATTAAAAATATAGATTACTTTAAGAATTTGATTCAGATTTTAAAAAGCAAAATTCAATTCTACGCTGTTGGGGAGCTTTGGGCGTTTCATTACTTAATTTTAAAACATATCACAGACCTGTAGCTAAAAGCAATTAAAAACAAAAGTATTGGAAATTTCCAAACATAAAGAAACACCAGACAATGTTTGTTTTCACTTTATTTTTGCTTCTACTCCCACACTGCCAGTGTGAAGTGTAAGAATCTGTACTGGCATCTCCATGGCATTACCTGTCAGGAAGATGTCCAAGCCTTTTTTAATCTCAGCTTTGCCTTATAAAGCCTTGTGAAAATATTAGATTATATATTGTTTAATTTAGTATCCCTGGCTGTCCAAAACAGCCTTATGGAGCTGTGACAGCTCCCACTGTGAGTGTGGGGCTTGCACACCTGGACCTGCAGTGCTGTTGGGACCTCTCACACTCCGCAGTTCTGCAGTTCCTCTTCCTTACAGACCCAAAATCCCAAGTGAAACCCCAAGGCCCTTTGGAGCAGACTGTGGCTGCTGTGTGCAGAGCACCTAGAGAGTGCTGGGCCAGCCCTGTGCCCGACACTTCCCTGGGTGCTCCTGTCTGTGCATCCATCTGGTCCCATCTCCCCAACGGTGAGGTTGTGACAGGCACGGTCTTGGTTCAGCCCCTACCAAAAGGGGCTCCTGTCTGTGCCTGGACATCCATGGAACACTGCTAATTCAGGAGTGATGATGGCACCCAAATTAAAGGAGCCTGAATGGTGTGAAGGCCACAGGAAGGCTGTGTGGCTGTGAGTTCCTGTCACAGTGGAGCTCAGGAATCCCTGGGGGTGACCAAACTCGTGTTTGGTGTGAGAAGGCAGCAAAGCCCCAGCAGGGATGAACACAGAGCAGCCAGCCCTGACCTGTGCCTCCACCACCAGGCAACACTTCCTCCTCCATGAGTCTCCTTCCACATGGCACCACATCTCTGGGCCCTGTTTGCCAGAGGCAAATACTAACACAGAGAAACTCTTCTCCACCCAACTTGCATAGCTGGGAACGCATTGCCCAATCCAGCAGAGCAACATGATTAATGGAAATGTGCCTTGCTTACTTGTGAGCTCTCTACGCCCCCACCCACACACAGACATAAACTTTTACAGCTTTGGCTACTTCAGATCTTAACCAGACAATCTGCACAGGGTTATAAACCATGGTAGGAACCCTCAGGCAATGGGGGCCCTGCATTAGCAACCACTTGGTATTGAACAATTAGATTGATACTCATCAATCATTTACTTGAAAAGAAGAAGAAAATATATTAAAAGGGACTGCAGGGGATTTATCTTCCCATACTGATAAATTGTTAAAAATTAATGAACTAGAGCAACTCTGAAGGAAAAGTAAAGCAAACCCCCCAAAAACCTCAACCACCACAAAATCCCCACAGGCCCTCAGAAAGCTCTTAAAGGGCCTCCTGTGTTAAAGATACTTTGTCCTCTCTGGCCTGATGAGCTTTTTGCTTTTGTTTTCATGTGTCTGGTAGTGTTGATATTCTCCATCCACTGGTCTTTCCCTGGCACTTTGCATCCCAGGCACAGAACCACTTTTTCATTTGTTCCTGGAGGAAGGGAACAAAGGCACCACAGTTTGCAATCCCCATTCACCAACCAGTTCTGACCTGCATATGGGCACTGTTCTTAATTTGGCAGAAGGCTATTTAAGAAACTTCCCACCCCTTTCTATCCTTTAAACTGTCAAACCCCGTAGCACAGCTAGAGCCATGAAATTCAGCAAGGTGCCCAAACTTTGTGCGATACAAAGCTCCCTGGCAGCTTACAAATAGCCCGAGGGCTGTGCTGAGCTCACATTAAACAGAACAGATTGCAGCTGCCTCCCCATCACACAGAGTTGTGGGCACAGAGATCAGAGGTCCCGTCAGTCACTGCTCTGCACAGGCCCTGCCACTCTGTTTGCTGTAGCTTTGCCTGTGTCATTGCTGATCATCAAAAACGTGTTCATTTGATTTCCCTTTCATCTGACTCAGGCGCCTCGGATGCAATAATAAGGAAGAACGGATGGGGAATGCTGTCCATTCCCTGCTGCAAGAGGAGATCATTCATGGCTGCTGTATTTCCTTGTCTCTGCTGTTACACACAGGTGTGATGCTGTTTTGCAGACTCTGGAACAGGCTTTGTCTTGGGAGCTCTGGGAGAACTTTGTCCATGTGCTGCTGACTCCTCACGGCACAGGGACTGCTGCTGGGGATATGGATGTGTGTGTTGTGGGCAAACTGCTGAAAATATTTACATGCTGGCAGTGCCAACCCATGTTGACAAAGCAGAAACTCATGTTCCTACTGTTCATCCCTTTCATGAGTAAAGGAAAAGGGAAAAAAAAACTAAAGGAAAACTAAACTAACCGACCAACAAACAAAAAACTCAAGGGGGATTTTTTAATATTTATCAAACCTAAAGATTCAGTTCTGAATTCGATGAAATTATGAAAATAATGAATTATGAAAATTATGAATTATGAAAATAAGGGGGGTTTTAGATTGAAAAACAGATACTTGTAGTCGCTCCTAATGANTTTATCAAACCTAAAGATTCAGTTCTGAATTCAGTTATGAAAATAAGGGGGGGTTTTAGATTGAAAAACAGATACTTGTAGTCGCTCCTAATGTTTTTTTCCCACCAAAAAACGACCCATGAGCAATTCCTTTTTCATGACAGGATTCAAAACATTGAAACTCCCTATTTTTACTAGATAATAGTGTTTCGTTTCCAAAGGAAAAGAAGTAGTGAAGTTGTGTCCAGAATGAAATTAAACCAAATACACTAAAACCTATTTACAATTAAAGAATGTTTTTTTAGTCCCCCTTGGATTACACAATAGGCAAATAAAATTTGTCCTTCCTGCTCCCCTGTATGGAGCCTTTTCTATGAATGTTCTCTTGAGAAATGGCCACTCCCACCTGCACTGTGTCCATGGCAATAACAGGCAAGACTCCCAAAGACTAAACATAAAAGATCATGGGAAGGATTCAGATTGAAAAGGGAATAAAGGGAATGAACTCCCCCATGTTTGCATGCACATATGTGTGTCTGTACATACCAGCCCATGTGCACCGAAGGACACAAAGACTGATTTAATTTTCAGCTGCTCACAGATGGCAACTTCCCATCCTGGCTCCTATGAATCATTCAAACCTTCCTCTGCAGCCTCCCAGATAAGACTGAAGCGATGCAAGAGGCCTTGAGCCAGCCCCTTTGCACACAGGTGAAATCCACCTAAATTCTTCATTATGTAGGGGAGAAAATGAAGCCTATCTAATAAAATTAATAGCAATAATAATACTTTGCATTGCTAAAATGCCTTCCAGCTCAGGAACTCAAGGCTTGATAATTAATGTCTCTTTAATTTTATTTCTATCGATTAAAGATCCAGCGGAACAAAAAAAGAGTCTATTAACAAAAGCTAATGTGATTTTCAGGTTACAGGGAGGGGCAGTGATGCTGCCATTCGGGCTGCACAGACAGACATCCAGACAGTACATATGTCCATACATTCCCTAAATTAGCACACCCTGCACTCAGCGGTTGTTCGGGGAAATTAGGCGGTTGTGTATAACTGTAATGAGGTCATACAGGGTCTGATCTCCACTGGGATTTAATTAACTCTGAATCTTATAAATATTGTGCTGAATTATCGTTAAATTTGCATAAAGGTTAGAATCGAGCTGGACCAGCCCCATTTACCAGAGAGGGCTAAAAAAAAAAACCTCGGAGTAAAGACCCTTTAAACAATGTTTTTGTATTGCAGTACAGCCTTGTTTTGATCTGGGACTGAAAATATATTTAAGGGGAAGGAAGGTTGAGAGGGAGGGGAAAAGGAGGCTATATTTCAAACAGACTTTCTAGATAACTTCAAACAGACTAATAGAATGGTGGTTTGCAGCCTGGAGATAACCCGTTCCTCCAATGGCCTTACTCTCAGTAAAAGGAGATCATATCAAATATATACACAGTTATCAAGAAATCTTTTCCTCTTTTTTATTTTTATTATTAAAGTAATTCCAGAAATAAAATAACATTGCCAGGGAGACCAGAATGACAAAAACTGTAAAGGTGGAGGCACAAGCACTAACTCTGCTCCAGGGGAAAGCAGGGCTGTGACCTCCTTTCCAAAAATTCCTGCTCAGGTTTTATCCAAGCACAAGTCCCACTGTTTCTGAGGAGAACCAAGTGAAGATGACACAAGGACTGCAAGATTGGTACCACTCACAATAACCTCATGTACATCAAGGCCAGATTGGATGGGGCTTGGAGCCCCCTGGGATAGTGGAAGGTGTCCCTGGCCATGGCGGGGGGTGGAACTGGATGGGCTTTAAGGGTCCTTTCCAACCCAAACCTTTCTGGGATTCTCAATTAATTTTAAACTACTGTCATCCTACCCAAAGCCTTTTGGAATGATGCAGAGGCAACAGAGCCATCCCTAAGTTGTTGCTTGGCTACTGAGGCAAGAGGGATAGAGCTGGGAAAGGAGACAAGGCACAGCTGCCCTGGGTTGCAGGCTCTGGGCTGCAGGGGCAGCCAAAGGGCAGCTGGAAGGGCCACAGGTCCTTCCCACCCCTCCACCTCCTGTGCCAGCGTGCTGTGGCTGTGGCTCTGTTTGCTTGGAGCATGCAGAAACAGCAGCAGCTTCTCTCGTGGCTGCACAGCACCACTGAGCTTTCACTCCAGAGCCATGTAATTCCTGGGCAATATTCCTGCTCGCCCAGGCTCACCAGCAGCCCCTCGCCAGCCAGGCCAGACTAATCCTCTGTCAGCAGGATCCAGCTGGGCCGTGCCTCCATCCTGCCCTGCAGCAGTCCCACAGATGTGAGCCAGCCCGTGTGTCCTGGCTGGCCTGTGGGCAGCCAGGGACTGCAGAGCTCCAAACGCCCCTGCCAGGGCTCCAGAAGCTCCAGGGGAGGTTTTCCTCTCTGCCAGAATGTACAGTGCTGTCCAAGAACAGCTCTCTGTGCTGATCACAGGCCCTTGGATCTGCTCAGTGATTGTCCCCCAAAACCCTCTGGCTCTGGTGTCAGCCAAGGCATGTCACAAATGGCAAAGCAGAGCTGGCATCCCAAGGCTCTGTCCCAGGGCCTGAGCTGGCATGGGCACATGGACAGCGGAGGAAGGGACAGCCTGCAGAAATCACTGGATGGATGAGGCCATCCAGACATGTTACAGTGCCTGGAGCAACCTTGCTGAGTGAGGTGATAACAATAAAGCTCCCTAAGGGCAAACCTGCACTGGAAACTTCAGACAGGTTCACCTGGGCTGGGTCACATTTCTCTGGGTTTCACCTGGCACTGCACTCAGAGCATGCTGGAGCAATTGGCTCTTTCATCCCTCGCCCTGCTACATCTCTGGGTGGGGAATGCTTCAGAAATTACCTGCTGAGGAATGTGCTCTACAAAGCAGCTGAAAAATGTGATTTGAATCAAAACATGAACAAGAAATGAATGTTGATAACTAGACTCATCAATGAGGAGGCCTCACATCCTATGGCAGTTGCATGGGCAAAATCCTTCAGCAGGGCCCAACCAGAGTGGGTCACAGGTCACTGAGAGAGGACAAGCACACCAAGACCTGCCCTGGGAGCTCGATTCATGCAGGAGGAGATGAGTGGAATGAGCTGGAATGACAGGCACAGACCTGCTCTGAACATCAAAATGTCTTGCTTGACTTCTTTCACAACATAATTCTCTTCATGAAGCAGCACAAGACAGAAAACCTCAAGGAAAATGAGTGTGGTAAACTTATTCTAGGAACTGTCTGTGTGACAGCTTCAGCCTCACCATGTCCTTCTATTACCTTCCCTATGAGTGTATCAAATACTTATAAAAAAAGAAGTGGGAAACAAAACAGTTTTTCAATTCTGCAGCACATCCAGAGTCACATGTAAAGTGCAGCTTTAAGAGACACCCATAAATATTCACTTGAAAGCAGAGCTTTCCTTCCACAACCCATGGTTTGTCAATATGCCTCTTTGCCAGCTACAATTCTGCACAAATCAGTGAAGTCACAGAGCAAAGGAAACTCTTTTGAGCTTCAAGGAACCCTACAACACTTTTCACTCCCCCATGTGTTATTCTCACTATTACAAAGCAAAACTGTCTTGCTTGCAGCACATTCTGGCCAGAGACCATTTGTTTCTTCGTTCTGGTTAAGTGGCATTTAAAACTGGTACTATCCTCTTCAAGCCTGTTCTTCCCTTCTGAAATTCCCCCTAAATGCATGGTGGGCGTGGTGATATCAGGTCAAAGGTTGGACTTGAAGACCTTGCAGGCCTTTTTCAACCTAAATGATTCTATGATCACTGAAGCTCCAGGTTCAACCTCTCCCATGGTCTTACCCCTTCCTTCTACAAGGAAGCAATTCATGTCCTGGACTCCTACACAATTGAAACCTGCCCCTTGTTATGGGGAAAATCACTTTGTCCTTGCCCAGCTCTGCTCTCCTGCATGCCCACCTCTCCCCACACTCCTCATGAATGGCCACCACTGTAGGGAGGCTGAGCCCTCTGCCAGCAAGGGGCTGCTCTGAGCAAAAGCCATCAGCCTCACACCATCCATGGCCAGAGTGGGAAGGGATCTTCAGGGGACTGTGAATTAGGCAAGGAAAACTAGAAGGGGGGAAAAAAATAGACTTAGGAAGTCTTTTCAAATATAGGACCCAAAACTAACATTTGGAAATTACCGAGGTCTAAGGAAAAACAGCAAGAGCCATTCAGCTACATTTGCTCTGGCCTCAGCCAGTTCCCTTAGCTGAGCTCTGCTGTCATCACATTTCACATTATGATGGTGTTATGAACTACAAAGAAAACAAGAGAATTGGCAAGTCAAGTATTTTGCCAGCTTTCCAGAGAGAAGCAGCATCTAGCTGAGAGGTGCTTATTCCACCTTCCTCACAAAGCACAGGCTGCTCCACTGACCACGGGCGGTGTGACTGCACCTTCCCCTCACTGTTAATTCTTTAAAATACTCTTGATGACCTTAAGCCTCATTGAAATGATAAATTTATTTCAACATTACTGGATAGACACGGGGAACCGTGGATGGAGATAAATACATTATTTGCAGTGAAGACAACAAATTGCCTTCAGGAGAATGGACAGAGAAAAAGAATAAAATCTAATCAACTTTAAATTGGAACATGTAATCCGGCTGGGATTACACACGGATACAGAGCAGGGAGAGGCTGGACCTGGCACAGCAAGAGGGCCCTGGCAGACCTCATTTGCACAAAGCTGACAGTGGAGAGCAGAGGCTGGGCATCTCCTGCCACAGCCTTCCCAGCCCTCCTGGGCAGGAGTGGCTCACCCTTAGCTGGGAATATCCACACCAGTTCAGTTACAGGCAACAGAACCATGGAATCATGGAAGGGACCTGCCAGGATCACCGAGTCCAACTCCTCTACCTGGCAGACACAATTTCACTAGCCCAGGACTCCACACACCTGGGCCAAGGCAGCTGCCTTTGCTGAGCTCCAAGCCCCACAGCTTGCACGAGCTCTGATGCTTGTGTGACCCCAAAAACCTTACAGAAACAATCCACAAACAACTAGGATAGTTTTCCTCTGGTTGAAGGGCTCTGTGGGCTCTCACAGAAATGGAGGAAGAACAATCCCCCTCCTCATCACCATGCTAGGACCTTCACACCAGTCTCCCTAATTATATCCACACTACCCAGTAGGACATCATAGAGAACAGATCATTAAAGAAAATAACTTTTTTTTTGCTAACCCGAGGACATTTTAATTTGCATTTTTCAGTGATCTGGTTTCAGGCTGCTCCCCAGACCACACGGGGAAGGGTGGCAAGCAGTGGGTCAAGCCCCAGCTGAGGCACCAAGGGGGTGAAAGTGTCACAGCAGCTTTGCTGTCCCAGCCAACTCCGGGTGTGCCCAGGGCCTGACACAACAGCAGAGTGCAAGGCACTTGGGTGAGAGATGTGATAGATCAGAGTGGTTCAGAAATTGATGTAACCTGCTCTTCTGACACCCCAAATCCATGCTTCACTACAGCAGTATGGCCAGAGCTGCTGCTGGGGTGTTTAGATGTCCCTGTTTTCCAAAAAGAAGCCAGATTGCCTCTTGCCTGTGGAAAAAAGGGATGAAAATGGAGGCAAGGGGGGATAATAGAAGGAAAGACAGCACATCTTGTAGGTAAAAATCATGTTGCTTAGCTTGGAGCTAACCCCTACGACATACATTACTGTCTTTCTGTTCAATCAGTGTTCTGCTACAAGAATCAGTTACATTCAATCATCTGAAAGAGCTATTAAAATGCTGATAAAAAATTCATAAAGTAACACACAGTAATGAATCAGGAGAATTCAGTAAAGTGAGACCTACCCTTAGAGCAGGGCAAGAATGAAGGTGAACGATCGTTTGGGCCTAGCGGGCATGAAATACCCTTTTGGAAGATGAATAATTCTGTTTTGGGCTGATAAGTTGAACTAATTTATAATGCTGTTTTAGGTCCACTGCTGAAATATTTCAAATCCCTCAACTTTAAAATGCATTGCCTGTCAGAAAGGGGTCTCTTAACAGTTTCCTCTTAACATTTTTCAAAATGTAACCTAGACCAATTTGCATGATTTACTGCTTTATTGTATTATACTGTGCATGATTTAAAATGGGAAATAAATTTTTTTTAAAAAGAAAGACAAGGTGGTGTGAAAGAATTGCTGCAGAAGAGATGCAATGGTTTTTTAGATCTCTGCACAATACACAGAGGTGCTTTTCCTGCCCTGGATCAGGACAGGCAGGCAGGCAGCCTAGTGGGAATTAGGCAGTGGTTTGTCACAACAAAGCCCAACTGTGTTTGCCTGGAGTGGCTCCCACTGTGCAGGAGGCTCCTGGTTCCCCGTGGTGTTGGCTGAGGCCACTGGGAGCTGAAAGCAAAGAGAGCTGGGGGCCCCCAGCATCTCCCATGTGCTCGGTGTCTTGTGGGTCTGTGGGGATCAGGACGGATTTGAGCTCTGCCAGCTCCGAGGTACAAGGCGTGACTTGTCTCTCTGCAGGTGTTTTTCTGACAAGTGGGTAGAGTCGCACTGTTTCCCAGCTGACTTCTCAAGAGTCAAGTATGAGAGCCTGAGGGAGGAGAAGCAGCAGCAGCAAAGCCATCTCCTCTCTGCTTTCACTTAAGAGAAATTCCTCTGAGAGCACGCAGCTCCTCCAGTGCCACGCTCCTCCCTGGAGTGCTCTGTAATTGCACACAGGTTCTTGGCTAAAGCATTCCCATGCCCGCTCCATCTGCACTCCAGAACATTGCTCCACTATTGTCCACCCTGGGACATTTGGGGCAGCTGCCCCATCACAAATGGCAGCAGCCTGGCCAGTGTGGGTGAGGGCGTGGGGTGCCCAGCCTGGTGCTGCTGAGCTGGGATTGCTCCCCAGAGCTGAACACCAGGAACCCCTGTCCACATCAAAACAGCCTGCCAGGTAACACAAACCACATCCAGGAACAGTCCATGACAGAGGCAGGTGGCTGCTTTCCCTTCAGCATCAGGAGATGTCTGATGGAAGAGCTGGACTCCTTAGAGAGCAGCATGGTGACAGGGGTATTTATTCATCCTTGGGTGAATGCCCCCAGAGAAGTCACCTTGCCACTTGGTTCCACTCATTCATTTTACAAAGAACACAAGCCTTTGCCACTGCAATTTGAAGGCCAGGCTGCCATTTTAATGGCTTCTTTCCCATTGCAGATATTTGCCCTCCAAGCAGGAAAGCAAAATGGTGAAAATGTGTGAAGGGAATCAAGATGTGGAGCACCCCTGATTCCTCAGCTCAACCCCTTGGTTCTGACACCAGCCAACTGCAGTGGACAGTGTCAAACATTCTCACACCACCTTGAATGGGGTTTGCACAGCTGGTTCACAACCTACAGCTCCAGTTTCCTTTCTCACTGGGGCTAGAAGCATTCACTGCCTCTGGAAATGAAGTCCATGTGTTTTAAGTTGGAACTGAGGACAGAGACTGTCCAATTCATTTCCAACTCCTAAGACTATATCAGTCTGTGACTGATATTAAAGAACAAAGGCAGATAGCCGCCCCAGCTGTAAAATAAGGCCATGACTCTGAAGGGCACTGAGTTGTTCATTAGAGGTTTCTACAGAAAATATTAAGGGCACCAAATGATCCCACCATTTCCAGCTTCCCTTTCAAGTGACTTGTCTCTAGATCAGACCTGGATTCAAAACCCCAACATTGGAAGGACCCTCATTACCTGTGCTATCAGCACCATCCATAAATGTATCCTTTACCTCCTAATTAGGCCAACAAAGGAGGGCTATTAACAGCTAAATGTGTTACAAATGCAGCATTAGGGATAGAGACTATTGACCTTTTTACTCCCAGAGCTCTATATACTCCTTTGTTCTGCTGAACACAGCTCCCCCTTGTCAGGGCATCACTGGTAACGGGAATATAATCTGTTCTCTGATTGCACACAGGCTTTCCTTGTACTCCATTACAAAAATGAAGAAAGAACTTATCTGTACATCTTGCAATGAAAGTCCCCCCTCAGCTTCAGTACATCCCAAACTCACAGAAAGCACTGAAAGCCTGAATTTTGCTAGGACTTGTTGAAGTGGATGAGAATGGCCAGCACTTCGTGCCACACAGAATCTGCCTGTTAGTAACCTCAGATGACCTAGGAAGACTAAAGAATAATCCTGTGTGTTTTCATACACTCTGACTTTTACGTCAGTTGAAATCTTGGGAATCATATACATATTTTTAGATACAATTGAGATCGTCAGTTGGGAAAAAAAAAAAAGAAAAAACCTCTCAAGGAATTCCAACTCTACGTAATATGTGATAATAAGGCTGTTAGAGTGAAGGACTCTCCAATCGTGTATTTGTTCACCTGCTCCCTATTAGGCAGAACTGTTAAACCAGCACTTTGTCCATCAGCACTTGAGTGCTCCAAGCTGAGTGTGCCTCTCTTAGAACTGCTGGCACAAGTGAAAGCCAAATTCTGAGACCTCTCTGAATAGGACTTGCATTGTTAGGCATGTCTGAGAGAGCCCTGCCAGAGGTGTCACAGCCCTGCCACCACCTCACCTGACAGGAATCCTATGAAAAGTCAGCACAAAACTAGGAAAGAAACAAAAAGGGGAAAAAAAGAAAGGCAGGGGCAGGGGAATGCAGGAAGGGACATCCCTCACCTGATACTTTCCCTCCTCCTCACTTTATAAAGTTAAACACTGTCTGAGATTTATTGCTGTGAAAAGGAAAGTTAACCACATAATCAATAAAAAAAAAATCCAATTACAGTCTATGGTGGAGCAACATGTGTATAATAAAAGTCTCACTTGCAAGGCCCTTACCCCACTCAGCAGCTCAGTTATGCAGGGGAGATTAAGTCACACATTCTGAACATGAAACCAGCGGTGCCAGGCTGGGCTGGGAACGTTTTCCTGCTGCTGGGAAGGGAGCAGGCAGCACAGACACTGCACAAAGCCTTTCAGGAACCTCCTACACCAGCACCAAGCACCACCGAGTGCTGACAGCCTCCCCTGCAGCCTGCCCCGCCTGGAGAGGCATTTCTCTTGGTTTAAGTGACTCTTTTCAAGGCTGGTAGGGGTATTTTTCCCTTTCTTTCCGCCAGCCACCATTCATCCAGGTGGAGCTTTTGCTGTACAAAGCATTCCCAGCACACCCATTAAAGTGGTTTCAGACACTCAGACAGTCCCTGCTGCAATTGGGACTCGGTGATACAGTAGATTTGGGGGATAAATTGTGCAGCCCTAAGCCAGAGGAGGAACCATAACCACCTCACACGCAGAGCACAGGAGGGCTTTGTAGATTTTAAACCTGGCTCGGCCCCCATTTATCACAGGACACGGAGGAAATCAGAGCTTATCTCAGTTCCTCTCCTTGTACTAGAAGGATGAGTTTCAGTGTGAAATAATTTAGGAAAATAATTTCTTATCTATAAAATATGCACACTGGTATCATGCCATGAAGAAGGATTTCAAATGCTGAAAGCATCAGGCCATAGTTTCATATTCTTACTTCAGGATGACCACTGCCACATCTTCTGGCACAGTGTATTTTATATGAATAGGGCAGGAACAAACTGGCAAGAAATACTTTTATTCCTGTTTGGGGGCAAAGATGATGCCTGGTTCGTGGTGAAACCAGGCTAACAATGCTGGGTCCAGCTGCAGTTTTCCAGAACAAAGTTATCCCTTCTAAATTTGTGACTACATTAGAGTCAGGGTTTCTGGGACATCAGCACATTGTGCCATATGACCAGGGTCTTTTTTAAATCCAAAATTAAATCCCAACTCAAGATTTACCTTCCATGGAACCACCATTTTAGTTCTTCTTGATGTGGTAGAAAGAGTATCAGCACTGGGACAACCTTCATGTGACATAACCTTGGGTTTTAGCAACATCACAGGAAAGCTGAACTTGTGACTCGTCCCATGAAGTCACTGAGAGGAGGTTGTTCACACCACAGGATGATACAAGAAAAAATGTGACGTGAAGGAGGAAACTTCTGCTAAAACATGCAGAGCAGAGATGTGAGAGAGCAACACAAGCCCTCACAGCACAGTTTTAGCATCGCAAGGCAACAGTGCACACGTCAGAGCAGATGACAATGACCTTCAGACTGGGTAACATCTGACATTACCAGTTTGCTTTCAGCTCCACCAGTATCAACCAGGGCACAGCTCCCTCACCATGGCAGGGAGGAGCAGGATTGCTCTGCCCCAGCTCAGCACAGGACCCCCTGCTCCTGTGGGACAGACAGGAGGGGACAGCAGCTGCTGATGGCCCCAGCCCTGAGACGTGCCTGGCAAGCAGCTGGGACACCCTGTGCAGTCACCTAAGGATGATCTCTGCCAGAAACTGGCTCCTGATCTCCTCACTGATCATCCACGGGCTGGACTTTGTTCTTATAGTACAACAAGGAAAGGTGGTGTGGACATGGGGAAAATATAATTTCTTTTCTGGATTTTAGTCTAATCTTTAGTTTTAGTCCTAAAGAAAAGGCAATCACCAAACACAAAGCATCTGATTTTTCTTTTTATTTGTGTTTTATCCCTCACTATCCATGTTGCAAATGGTTTGTGGCTAGTTGAGTAACAAGAGAGGAAACAGCATAAATCAGTCACTGCTGCTGGACCATTTTACAGAATGACTTCCAGGAGTGGTGGATTCTTCATGGAAAACAACTGGCACTGTATCTGCACTTCAAACTACACCCAGGGTAACAGATGAAACAAGGCCCATCCAGAGAGCATCTTTTTGGATTTGAGATTCATTCCTGTTTGTACTGCTGCTTCTGTGCTGCCATGGTCCCATCAGACCCAGCTGCAGCTGAACTGCCCACAGGACAGCTGCCAGGAGAAGAGCACCTCCTGCTCTGCAAATGCTTCCTGTGGAAATTCCTTCTAAGACCTGGCTTCCCAGGTCTGAAGGGTGCAGATACTATTTCCTCTGAGTGGGAAGAAGACAGGAGCAGAGTGCCAATCTCGAGGCACAATCCAAACATCAGCAGGAGCAGCCCTGCAGCACCAAGGGCTGTGCTCTGACAGTCTCCCACAAACCCAAGGCTGGGCCTTCTCCCCTCTCCTGGGCAGGTCTGCAGAAAGCTGCAGCAGCACCTTGGCAGCTACTGATCTCCAACCCAGCCTCCCTCTCTCGTGATGCAGGCTGGGCCTCTCAGCCAGGTTTGCTGAGAGAACAGCTGCCAGGTGAGCAGTGCTGACTCTCACTGGAGCATCTCAGCACTGCCACGGCTGGACACAGCCACATCCTGGGGTGCCTGAAGGCACGGAGGTTACACAATACCCAGGAGCGGTGATGTGTGGAGCACATCCAGAGAAAACTGCTCAGGTTCTTGCCAAGACCCCCAAGCCATGCAAGAAGGAGCTCAGAACTCCGGGTGAGGAACATCCAAGCAAAGCCAAGGGGCTGCTGAGTTTGTCAGAAGGGACCAGTCAGAGTGGTCCTGGATAAACTCTGCTGGACACAAGAGCTGGTCGAGGGAAGGGGGATGAAGGTTGGGTGCACAAGGCAGCTCCATCCATGCTGTGGCTGGGCTGAACCCATTCCCTACTCACTGCCACCCTGCCAGTCACAGCCACCTTGGGATTCAGGGCTGCCAAAAGCAGGAATCTGTGTCCTCCTTGCACTTGATAGCAGCATTCTTGGATGCAAACGTTAACACTTTACCCTAACCCAATTAATACCTTGTGTTCAGTCACAGCACTGATTAACATGTTGTTCACAGTGATTAAAACATTTCTTCTCCATTACCATACAGTTAAATGCTTGGAAGAGAGCTGCACTTAATGGGATACAGGCAAGGTTGCAAATCATGGCTGTCATACTTGGGGAGGGGAAGGAAAAATCCAGCCTTTTTTCCTGCTTCTCCCTCTTCTTTTAGAGTTGCTAATTAAGGGCTGACTTTTTGGGCAGAGAAAGAGGGGGGTGGAGGATGGGGAAAAGGAACTTTAGGTAATTGAAAGAATCCAATTCATGCAAGTGCCTGACTGGTGCTAACCTACATCATTAAAGTTGCCAGCTAACAAACATCAAACACAGGCCAGTATTAATGAAGCAGATGTATTAATTTCCGATTTCTGAGAAGGCTCAGCAACTGGCTGGCTTGCCAGCTTCCTCTCCCTCTCCCTCCCTCTCTCCCCATCTGACAGCACTATTAATGATCTTTAATGCCCCACAGGCACTAATGGGTCCCGCTGGGAGTCCAGAAATACTGCAATTTGTATTGAGGATTTAGACATAACAAAAAAAAAAAAAAGAAAAAAAAAGAAAGAAAAAAAAAAAAAAGAAGAGCCCTCTGCTCTGGGGAGCAGGCGCTTGATCAGTGGCTTCCCCCTGTGGAATAGCACAACAGAAAAATAAATGACAGCTCTGCGATTAAATCAAGCCTTCTGCTTTAAGTGCCAGAGAGTGTGTGATTGTCACTAACAATCTCGGGCTTGTTAACACCGCTGGGCTATGAGCAAACAGCAGTCAACACTCCCCACCCCGATGGAGGCGGGCTACCTGTGACTTCATTTACCCAGCTCTATCCGGAGGGGAAACAATTCCCTCTTGGCGTGGCTTGGGGAGGGGGACTGGGGGGTTGTTATTGTTATTGTTGTTGGTTTTAAATAACTTGTGTTATTCATGTATTGAAAACCTGAAGGGAAAAGCGAGGTGGGGGGGAGAGAAAAAGCCATCTGCTGCCACGTTCAGTCAGGCGATTACTCGTGGGATATCTGAGTGCAGGATACGACCCTGCTGGTCCCCACCAACGCCTGGAATCAGGGCAGGGACGGGAAGAAGGAGGGACGGGCTGTGTGTCCTTCTCTGCAAACCTCACCAGAATCTCTGAGATTCGAGCAGTGGTCACAGCAATCCCTTTGTATGATTTGTTCAGGACAAGCTGTGTGTTTCTGCCTTCACCCCACATCAGTCCATTAAGGTTTAGATTCTGCTCGTTTTAGCCAGCAAAGAAAACCCAACGGGCCTCCTATCGAGAGCTCCATTTGGCCATGGATGCTCTGAGTGGCAACAGCAGACCAAAAAAACCTGGCTGGTACAATATACACCCAGAGCCCAAGGACCTCCTCCCATTCAAGTCAATCCCCAAACTCCCACCGAGTTCAAAGGAAGCATGCCTGAACCCCCAGGCTGTTTCTGAATGTGCCAACAGCATGAATTATCTGAGCAGGATAATTATTTTTCTTAGCCAAGAGGCAAGGTATCCTTCTCATGGATACAAACTTCAAATATTACCCCACTGTTTCAGTTAGACAGAGACCAAAGAAAGGCACAACAGCTTCTTATCACAGAGTTTTCTCTTCAGATGGAAATATATCAGGGATAAGGCTTAAAGTCTGACCTTGGCTGTCCAGACATTTTCATAACACCAACAGCATTTGGAATTTCATCTGCGGAATTACTCATATCTTAAGCATTGTAGATTTATGGTTTAGATATAAAGAAGAGACTTTTTGACTCCATCCAACAGAAGAAAGCAACAGATGAAGAGGAGGGCTGGGCAATAAAAAGAAATCAGGAACATCCACTTTCCCCAAAACAATTCCTTAAAAATTGGCCTTCATATCTGCCTCCAGATGAAATGGAGATGCTGTTACACACAATTTAATTACAAAGTACTTCTAGATGGGAATGGAATGAGTCAGAGTTTGGGTTTTAAACACTGCTACCTGGAACTTTTCTAACTTCCTAACCAGGCTGTTGATTTGACGGTGCAGATCGGTGCGCCAGGACTCACGATATGCTCGTACAACACACAAAGAGCCATTCATTGTGTTTCTCCTCTGCTCTCAGAGTTAGGCAAAATACCCTGAAGACCTATAATAAACTCATGATTTCTTGGAGGAACAATTTAGGTTATTTTTAAATGTAGATCTTAAAAGTTGTAGGATTACTGGATGGGAAGGTATCAATCAAGTGATTCAAAATGTCCATTCTCCTTAAGTGAGTGATGTATCTTCTTTCTTCTTGCCTGTCTTCTCCTCTTTTCTGTGTCAGTCATACATCCTGGCTGCTATTCACACTTCATTCACAATCCTCTGTACCTATAATCTCTGTTATTTGGCTGTCGACTCCTCATGCCTCATTAGGCATGTTTGACACCTGCACCTAATACCTTTTCACTGGCAGTGCAGGACAGCTTTTGACAAGAACAGATATTTTTCCACAACAGCTGTAAAGAAGGTCTTCCCAGTGTGTACCTCGTGTATTTTATGGGGTTAATGTGATTTCCCCCCCATTATTCAATAAACTTACATCTTATTCCACTCTCCTTGTTAGATACAAATGTATTTTCTTTGTCTTGGCCAAAGGGATGTGTGCACGTGTCTGTGAGAGGGCAAAGCTGCAAGAGTAAAGCAGTAATTTGGGCCAATGGCCTGCATTAAGTACCCAAATCAACACAAATGTCTGCACGTCTGTGTGTCTATTTTAAAACAGTATAAACCTAATTAACATGATAGCTTTTCTATATATAGGCGTAGATGACATTACTCCTCAAGAAAACCCTCCTATTAATCTGACTTGAACTACTTAAAATAGAGCACCAAATTACCAGAATTCCTGGACTAATAAATTACTGTACCACTCAAGAGCACTAAATGAATTCTTTTGGGACTGTAACTTGATTTGTTAGAGTGCAAGGAGTGGTTGCTCAATGTCATAAATGAGTTAAAAACATGTGAAAGGCTCCAGGGTCAGCACAGGTCAAACATGAACCTGCATGCCACTCACTGAGGGAGGCTGGAGCTAATTGAGGAGAAACCCACTGGGCAGTGCCAACCCAAAGCTCAAGGTGGACACGAGCTGTGTGAGGCTGCTTTGGGCTGGGGGAGATGGGGCTGACACACCTACACCAGCCTGGCCACACAAACCCCTCCAGGCACCAGTGACCACCCTCAGGTCTGGAGATCTCAGCATTTCTAGTGATGACAATGATGACTAAAATACAAGGATAAAGAGGCATTCCTCTCTTACACTCCTTTTCCCCTCTTATTAGAATAAAAATTGTGAAGGGCAACTTGGTTTCAGCTTGGCTCCTTTCCCTTGCAATTGAGCAAAGCTGGAACTGATTTTTCAACAACATTCAGCCTCTCTGTCAAAATCCAGCTTTGTGCTGTAAACTGAGAAAAACAGCCCAGTGCCACAGGGAGGAGGATTCCATCCTTCCATGCCTGAGCCTGTGCAGATTTGCTGGTACCTTCCCTGCCTGGGTTTGGTGCTCTAGCTGGGGGAACCAGGTCACTTATTCAGAAATAGTGATTTCAGCACATGTCAAACAAGATTTTCCTGCAGCTGTTTTTCAGTTTCCTTTGGTTCTTCAGACCAGCTGAAAGGAGTCAGGATAAAAGCAATCTGAGCACCCCTGGCACACCACGAACTCAGGACCAGGGATGCATGTTGCCTTTTCTATTTTCTCCTAAATAATACATCTTTTGTTGTTGTTTAATTTCTCTTTCCAGTTCAATGCCAAGGCAAATGAGAATAAAGGTTGAAACGGTAAAATAATAATAAAAATGATGATAATAATAATAGTAATAATAATAATAATAAAAGAATAAACCCCAGGAATCAAACATAATGATTCCAGCCCAGTCCCCCCACACACCGTGTGGCCAGTCCTTTAGAAGACCTCCCCTGCTATGTTCTTGTACAAAGGAAACTATCTGCTTCCCACATCTGGCATTATATTTGGCTGTCCCCACATTAAAATTAAATTCTGATAAAAATGGGCATAAAGGCACAAGGGTTAGTAGGAACCAGCTCACAGCAGTATTGATGAGAACAGCTTGCAGCTGGAAGCCTGAGATAACACAGTTTGTCAGAACCTGTCACACAGCTGCCTGCATAATGAGGGAAGAAAAAAAAAAGCTCTTTCATTTGTTATCAGTCGAAATCTCTAAAAGAGATGCATCATTTAGAAGTAGCCTGACTAATGGTCAAGTTCTACAGGGATGCAGATGGGATGTGGAAAATATTCCCCACCAGCAAAGCCCCAGGCTCCATCATCCTTAGCAACTGGAGCTGCTGCCAATGTGAGTGGACAGGCCAGCAAGCACCTTCTGCTGTATAAAATGGGATCTCAGATGATGAGCTGGGGTTTTAAAAGGTGCCAGTGGTAAAATCCAGTTGTTAAAGTGATTTTGCTAGGACTGTCACTCTCATGCCTCTCTTAGAAAAGCTACACACTTAGGGCACAGACTCTGTCTCTATTTAGGATTAACTCAGACTAGCACAACTGGAGCAAAATCACTCCTAATGTACACGGCTGGCAGGGAAGGCTCAGACCCATAAATCTTTGGAAATACATAAAACACATTCTTGCAATGTATACATTTATTCAATTAAAAATAATTGTGTTTGAGCACCATTTTAAAATTAATTTCTAGTTCTTCAGGATTTCCAGCCCTCCTCTCACATAGATCAGAATGGAAAATGAGAGTGATGCACCTCAAGGGCTGCTGGAGGTGGGACCAAGGGTCCATCTGGCCCAGTGTCCTGTCAGTGACTGCTGGGAAAATACCTGCACCCAAGGGCACTCACCACAGACCTGCTCCTCATGGGAGCTTCTTTTTGTCCTCACTATCTGCCAGCACTAAGTCTGTGGCATTCACAAGGGGAAAAAGTCTTTAATAACTTCCAAGACTATTTTCTTCGGCTGGACTGTTGTCCATTCAGGGCAGGAAGTCAAAGAGGAAAACCTCTCCTATTTATTGCTGTCAGAAATCAGATGTCTGGGTACCAAATTTGAACCCATCCAAGTATTTCCATGAGCCAGTTCAGGCTCTGCAATGTCACAGAAATAATCCCCCAGAGCTCAGAGCACCTGCAGCAGGTGGGGAGGCAGGAACAGCAAAGCAGAGCAGAGACTCCTGCCTTCCAACAACGACATGAACTGCAATTTGTTCAGCTGGTTTTGACAGGAAAAACTGGGTACAGGGGAAACAAAGGAGAAGGGACATGGCCCCAAAGATGCCAGGTATTGATTGTGACCTTTCACAGAGGAACACCTTTGCTGTGTTACCAATTGTCTGTGCAGTTAAAAGGCCAAGCACTGCTGAAGGTATTTTCTCTCCCCTTGTCAAATGTTAATCTGTGCCAAGGCATTCTCAGGGACTTCACAAGGTTCCCAGCCTTCCACAGAAATCTCCTTCAGATTTCCACTGAATTGTGAAAAACAATTCCTATGATTTAAAGAGAGTCATATGTATTATTTCTCCTGTCGCTCTCCATTTCTAAAGGCATCAGGGATGGTTAGGTGATTTTGATGTGTCTCTCCCCTCTCCTTACATCCCTCATGTGTTGCTCATTTTCTCCATTCCATTTGGCTTACAAGCCATCCTCTGTTATGTCCTGTCTCCTGATCCTTTACCCTTGTACTCTGGATTGCTGCTGCACTTCCAAGAGGGTTTGTGTCTCACCGAGGAGGGAAACAAGGGCAGCTCCTGACAGCACTGCACTGGCTACAGAGCTGTTTGTGCAGCAGCACCAGCTCACACGGGCTGCACTGGCTTCTGCAAATGCTGGGATAACAAACAGCTCTCATTTTGAAAGGTGTTTTTCCTTACCATCATTCTAAACTTTCAGAAAGATGTATCTAGATTTGAGTTCTTTTTATTTATTTATTAAAATTTCTGGGCTTCAAGCGATCCACTTACAGAAAGGGAAATTAGGAGGAAAAATAGGAAAATGGCACATTAAGATAGGAATATGGCATAACTAGAACTGTGGTTAAAGAATGACGATTTAAAAGCAAAATAAAAAGCCTCATATTAAAGGGAGGCAAAATTAATAAAATCTGTAAATCATTGAAATGGCAACACAAAAATTCCCTCCTTTCAATCAGATCTTGCAGATATTTCCATGTAGGTCCTAAAATCATGGTATTCACACAATTATTGTCCTCTCCTTTACCATGGATGATGCCCTGACTCTACAGAACCTTCCATTACTATGGTTCTGAATAGAACTATGCTGGCTCTAAGAACAGTTTTACAGTGTCTTACAGAAAAGAAGAAAATACCACACAAAATTTTTAGGGTTGTCCCCTAAAAAACCTCTTTCCCCGTCTACTGCACCCTTTTCAGCCAGCACCCAACTCATCCAGACTGGCTTTAACTGGGCTTGCCTATACCTACACATCTGATGGAAGAAGCAGGGTGGAGAAATCAGAAGTGGGAGATGGGATGTGGCTTCTGCTGCTGCTGAGCTTTGCTCTCCTCACACAGGAAGCTCCAAAGGGAGGGGAAGGAGGGACATCTGGGAGCTGTGTGCAGGGTTATTCCAGCCTGGAGCAGGGTGCCAGGGACATGGCACTGCTTCTGAGTGAGAAGGGACCCCCAGGGATCACCCAGTCCAACCCCAGTCCTGCACAGACACCCCAACAATCCCACCCTGGGCATCCCTGGCAGCTCCTGCAGCTCTGGCAGCCTCGGGGCCGTGCCCATTCCCTGGGCAGCCTGGGCAGTGCCAGAACCCTCAGGGGGAAGAACCTTTCCTGAGGTTCAACCTCAACCTCCCCTGACACAGCTCCAGCCCTTCCCTGGGTCCCATCCCTGGTTGTGAGGGTGAGGAGATCTGTACCTGCCCTGCACTGCCCCTCATGAGGACGATGTCACCATGATGAGTGTCCCCTCAGTCTCCTCCAGCTGAACATTCCAAGTGCCCTCAGCTGCTCCTCATATGGCTTCCCTTCCAGACCCTTCCTCAGGGCCTCTTTTGGATGCTCCCTAATGGCCTCATGTCCTTCTCACACTGTGCTGCCCAAACTGCCCCAGCACTGCCCCAGCCCAGCCCAGAGCAGGACAATCCCTCCCTGGCCCGGCCGGCGCTGCTGGGCCTGGTGCCCCAGGACAGGGATGTCCCTCCTGGCCCCAGGGCACTGCTGGCTCAGACCCCACTGGCCATGGACCCTGCAGAGTCAGCAGGCTCTGCCCATCCAGCACAGACATGCTCTGCTCCATCTCCCAGGACAGAAAGCTCAAGAGCAGTGGCAGCTGGAGCTCCAGACTGTGTGAGTTACTGTCCTGGGCATTCTTCACTCACACGGAATTTCTCTCCCTTAACTCTGAGGTGTGCTTCTCTCCTTGGCAAGCACAGCTCTTGTTAACATCATGGGGTGAGCTGCACAGTGTGTGGGTGTGATTTAATGCTCCAGTGAGCTCCAGCTCTCACTCAGCCCCTCATCTGGGGACACAGGCTCCCATTTTCTCCTCTTGACTCTGACGTATGTTGCTTTGGGGACCAAACGTGTGAAAACGGGAAAGGAAAGGCACACAATTATGAAGGTTTGACTTTTTTTTAAGATGATATCTGGGAGTTTAATCCACCTTCAGCATCAATACTATGATCTGCCTGTAAAACATCTGCCCAGCACTACAATCTGGGGGGCACCCACTGCTCCAGGCAGCCTTTGGGTGAACACAGGGCAGCAGAGGCAGGACTGGGACAGCACTCTGGCTGTGTGCAGAGCATCAGGGAGAGGTTGTTCTTCCTCGCCGCTCCCTGAGGATTATGGATTAAGAAAAGGGACGCCAGATAAACCCTATGTCACTTTTTTTTCCCCTTTTTCCCCTAGGCCATTGTACCTACTACTGCCATTTGTCAAAGGTCTGTTCTGGGAAATGCAAAGATTCTCATAATGCTATTGAACCCTCGGGTTTCGAGCAGTAACCTGTGCTCTGTTCACCTGATTCTCAGTAGTAAGCACATAGGTGTTAGCATTGAAACTTGTCTGCTCAACCTGTGTGACAGCACACCTCCCAAAACTGCCCACTCTGCCTCACTGCAGAACAAATCAGCTCCTCAAAATGTGCCCACCTGCTGCTGGAGAGAGCTGGATGCTCTGCCCCACCACAGCTGGCTCCTGTGGCAGCAGGAACTTCACAGAGCTCGAAGTTACCTTGGCAGCCATGATTTACAACAGTATTTCAGTGAATCTAATCAGAAGTGTGAATACTCCCCTCCTATCTGGCACACATCGTTGGCGTTCTAATTATTCACACATTTTGGCAAGCATTATGGTGTTCCCCTACCAAGCTCCTAATCCCTGCAGATCAGTTAAAATAAATGAAAGAGAGAATCAAAAGGCACTTAAAAATTCAACGGTTCTCTAAATGGGTTTGAACAGGCTCCAGATTATCAGTTGTTGCAGTTGACTAGCACTTAAAATTAGGCCCTCCCCTCCAACACACCTCAAATTCCCCCTTCTCTTTTAAAGGAACTGTCTGCTAGTCCCATTCCTGGATGTACCAAAATGTCTAAATGAGTAAAAAGGGAAAATATATGCACATCACCTACATTCAGTATATAGTGCAAAACATTGAGGTTGGTAGTCTGAATAGAATCTGAACATTAACTGCAATGAGAACAGATCTCAGTGTGGAGAACAATCACGGAATACCCTAAATCAGGAAAGTGTGGTAAACCCCAAGTTTTCCTTTAGTTATTTCTGTGGGGCAGAAATATCCCAACACCAGGGAAGGAGCTGCTGTCTTACAAAAGCAATGTAACGTTGAGATCATCCCATTTGCAGTCATTAGAAATGTGTATTTCTTAGTATGTATGAAATATCTGCAGAAGAGCCCTCCTACATGTGTTACCCTGCCAGGCAGTTCCCTGTGTCCATGCAGACGTTTACTGGCTCTCTTCAAAAGCACCTGAATGCTGCTCCCAGTCCTTCCCTCTGGCCAGGCTCTCCCCTCCCAGGAATCCACTCTGGCACAGCCCTGCTTCCCCTCCAGCCCCCGGAGCCAGCGCTGCCCCTCGCCCTCACCCTCCTTCCTGCATACAATTTTCTGCTCCAGCTGCTCTCCATGACCCAGTAAGCAGAGCTGGGAATAAACTCTAACCTCTCCACTTCAGGTAGTTTAGCATTTAGGTCTCAGAGCCAGCTTTCTGCTGGACCCTCCGTCACTCACACACATCCACATTCACACTGAAATACTTCTATATTCCACCGAGTTGTTTCTCAGCCAGGTATTTAGGAGAGAAGAGGCTGCCATATACTGCACCGTTCTTTTCCTTCTGCCTTGCTTGCTCCCAGGTGCCTTGTGTAACTGTGATGCCTTTGTTACCACCTCGGCATCCTCCCAACACAAACAGCACCCACACATGGCTGCTTATGAAAGGCTCTGACCATTGACGTACCTCTGTGTTCAGAGGAAACACCAAAGCAGTAAAAATGTTGATGTTTCACACGTATGAAATAACACAGGACAGGTCAGCACCTCGAAATGACTCGTTTTTAGGTGTCACCATGGAAACGGGCCAAGATAAATCTCCACACTACAAACACCAGGGGTGTTGGAGTGACTCCTGGTAAAAAGCAGAACTAAAAGGAAAGGGGAAATTCTAATAAGCACATATGTGAAGACTCTAATAAAAAATGGATGTTTTCATGTTTATGTGTAGTTGGCAACAAGGAGAGGCTCATTTCTGATTTGGTGTAAGTCAATACAGCATCATTAAGCTCATCAGGATTGTGCAGATTTACACACAATGAAGATCTCTATTGTGGGGTGTTCTCCACTTCCACTTTTTAGGAGAGAGAGCTGGTCATGCATCAGTAAAACAGTAGTTCTAGTTCACTGGGAGCTGCAAGCCTGTTCTGGAGGACAGGGAAGAAGGAAAGCAGAAAAAATGGAAAGATAAAGTGTTGGAGAGGGAAAATGTGAGTGAATGACTGACACGAGTGTCTGAGGGCTTCTCCCATGTGCACGATCTACTCGGAGCTCTCCTAAGACAGCCCAGTCTGGCAGGTCTAGCTGAATACATCCACTCAATGAAAACAGTTACTCATAAAAATGTCATTTTCTTGAACACTGAATGCTTTGAAATCACACAGTAAAGGCATTAACATATCCATACATATTTACAAGTAATTAAATTATGAGGTCAAATACTGCCAGCTATATCTGTCAACTTCCATGTGCATACTTTGATTAATCAACTATTTCCTATTTTTATTTTTAACATTATTGTTTAATACTCATCAGAGGTCCATTGTCTTAGGCTCAACAGAGCCAGAGTATTAAAGCAGAAGCTTTAGGCACTGAAGACTTTGTTCATAAGGGCCTTAATGCTATATATGGGTTTTATGAATCCTCCACCTCATGCCCAAGGCTGTAACACATTCTTGCAGCCTCTGGGCTGACTTTGACGAGAAGAAAAGCCAAGGAGGGACATGGGAAAAACCAGGAGCAAGTAGCACTAGTGAGAGGGAAACCACATGGAGGAAGGAGGAGGCAAGGTCCCATTATTGTTACCTAAAGGCTCCATCTCTGTAGTCTTATTCAAATACACGGAAAGCAGAGTGAATTTGGGAAAAAAAAAAGTTATTGCCTTTTCTCTGGTCTTCAAATAACAATGTTTTCCTCCTGCCTCTTGCATAAGGCCAGCAACCCCCCTGAAGGTGGTGTGCATTCCACATTGTGCACACTGGTTAATCCAAAGGCACGGGGTTCTGTGTCCCCAGGTCTGGTATGAATTACTGCAGAACAACATTCCTCATTTATGAGCGCAGTCAAAACATTAAGGAGATTTAAATTTTCTTTTTAATATGCACTCAGCTTCAGCAGACCCCATCATAAACTTGTTTTGGAATGATTTTTCGATTGTTAGCAACAGAACAAAGTTATCTAGAGGATGTCTTGTATTAAGATTGAACCTCAATAGATTTATAGATAAGACAGATTAATGACTTGTATTTATACGGCAGCTCAAAGTGTTTCACAAATATTGATGAATTAAAGCCTCTTGACAGACTTCCAAGCAGAACAATGTTAACATCCCCTATTTACAGATGGAACTGTAAACTCTGTCAGGAGATATTCAGAGATTAAATTATTTGCTTAGGGTCAGAAAGTCACCAACAGCACTGTGGAGTCACACGCTGCTCCCTCGTCAAAACACACTGGTCACATCAGGAGCCATCAGCCACAGGCACAGACATCCAGAAACCCAGACTCCTCTCCATGGCAGAACCAGGGTGTTTATAGGCTACAAAAATATAAGTTCTCCTCTTTTTTTCCCCCATTACATCCTATTATGTCTGAAAACAAGGATAAAAAGTAAACAAGAACAATGATCAGATAAATAAATAAATAAATTTCTAACTTTGGCCTGCTGAATGGCAGTTGGGTTTATTTACAACCTCTGTGCTGGCATCAGCAGCAGCCCATGATCTGCCCTTTGATAGGATAAATGGAAGTAAACTGGAAAAGTCTCTAGCTCATAACAGATAACAGCTTGTACCTTTAGTGTCTTAAAGCTTGGCACCTTTATGTCATAAATGATTCCTTGTCTAGCAATAATGGCGTGTAACATGCTCTCAGGGAGAAAAAGGAGAAGAGGAAGAAAATAAACCTCGGTGCCATTTGACTAAAAATGCAGAAGTGTTCACTGATATGTTGCAGTGTCCAGTGGGTCTGAGCCATTCTGGGATCTCCCTCAGCAGCTGGCAAACAACAAACAAAACCCTATCACTGGGCTGGACACTGGGAATTTCCAGCACATTTCCAGTTCTTTGACCATCTCTGTTTACTTTGCAATGGCTTTGGTTACCTGTTCATATCCTGAGGTGCTCTCGCCTGCTCTGTGCCTCAAATAGACAAAGGATGTTAAACCAGAGAGAAATTAACTCTAAAAACAGCAAAGGCTGCACAAGAACCTTCCACAACACACCTAAGCATAAACTGAAAAGTGACTGGTGTGAATCCTGCCCTGGTATAAGCGAAACCACAGGAGGAAACCAAACATCTGGGCCACATGCAGTGTGAATCTTTGTGCATGTGTTATTCCAGGCAATCCTTACAATTAGAGATCCCACAGGAAACTGGGGGCAATGCACACGCTTTCGTGTTGCAGCAGGGAACAGACTGAGGAAAAAAAACCACCTCAAAAGGTTCTCCCAGACAAAACTCGGCAGACACCCTGAGATATGCATTTCCTTGATGTTTCCTGCAGACTGCAGACCTCAAACCAAAGTTGCCTCAGCCTCCACAGAGCTGGGGCAGCACCCAGAACCAGGTTCCAATGCTCTCCTCTGGTCTGTCTGGGGACAATTACTCTCTCTAACTTTTGTGTTGCCAGAGGAAAGTCTCCAGAGCTTCCCACTGCAGCTACTGGGCCTCTTTTAGAATCACAGAACCATAAAATGGTTTATGTTGGAAGGGCCCTTAAACCCCTCACGTTCCAATCCCCTTCCACTAAACCAGGTTGCTCCAGGCCCTTCCAACCCGGCCTTGAACACTTCCAGGGATGAGGCAGAGTTTTGTGAAGGATCCTCAGTGAAGGAATCCCTTCTCCTGTCACACCAGCACTTTGTGCTCAACAAATGGGATTGATCATAAACATGGCTGCACTTTTGGACAGAAGTTGCAGGTTTAAAACACTGCTTGCCTTTCATTCTACATGGTATTTTCTTCTCTTCTTTTTTAACTTAGCAAATGCCATGGTACACACTCCTTTTTGATTTTAATAGCTAAAGATATGCACGCAAAAAGCATCCTAATTACTGCTTTCCTGGCAGACGCAGCCATTTCCTTGGGTTTTTATTGCCATTAGTTTTCCTCACCGATTTATCCTTAGCTACTCTCTTTGCATCTCCCTCGCCTCCCCTGAGCCCTTTCCTCCTCGCTTCTCAAGACTTGTCAGCACGCCTCCGATCCCCAGGAGAGATTGAAGGCCTTGTAAAACCCACTGCGCAAACAAGCATTCCTGTTCATTTATCACATTTAGCATGCGCACTTCCACACTCATCAAAACCAAGCCTGAGCTCGCTAAGTCATTTCCCTCTCCCAATTACAAATTAGTCCATTAGGCTGTCTGCAGTAGGCCCTCTGTTGCATCTTGGTAATGGCTTCTGAGATTTCCATCATAATCGTAATGGCTCCCTGTGCAGCCATGAGGGCAGATGGAGGCCGCTCGTGGGTAATGAGGTATCACACTACCAAAGGGCACAGCTCTGGGCTCATTATTTAGTCTTGGCTGTTTTGTGAAAACAACAACAAAGGTAAAATGCTGAAGGGAACACTTTAGCATATTAAATTAACACTTCTTGAAATTTCTCTCTGTAAACATGCCATATTTTTTCTTTATGAAACATCCCATGTGTCTGAGTGTGCGACGTGAGGAAGAGGGAGGAGGGAGAAGGGACCAGAGCTGGTGTGTGCTGCCACATCATCCCCGCAGGCAGAGCCTCTCCTGAGCTGGGGGAGAGCCAGGACAGCCCTAAGGAGCTTGGCTTGGCCCATCCCCATGGTCCATCCTGGCGTTCACATGGCACCCGCTGAGCACTGCCCCAGCTCCTCTGGGCTGTCTCCCAAAGCGACACCTCCGAGGGATGGATCTGGGGATGTGACCCGGCTGGGAGCCTGGGGCCAGCTGCTCCTGCTGCACTCAGCACTGTGGCTGTCCCTGTCACAAGAGCAGCCAGAGCTGGATAACCCTGGGTACCCAAAGCTGTGGCCATCCCTGATGAAGCAGCACCCTAAGGAAAGCAGAGAGGGAAGCCCAGGGCCCCGGCACAGAGGGATGCTCCCAGCCCTGCACCAAGGGACACGGGGCCTGGCAGGAGGCTCATCTCAAAGAGAAAAGTAATGTTTAAGACAAGCAGGTTAAAACCAGTATCAATTAGACACTCTTTGAACATTGCTGCTCTCTTTAGATTCTGTCTGTTGGATGTGAACTGTTGTTAATTTGACATTGTTCCCAGCAGCACAATAGTGTTCAAGACACCAAATCCTACTGCAGGCTTGAAGTTAAGGACAGCTAAGGCCAAGGCTTTCCCTTCTCACTGGAGCTGGCTTAATTTGTTTCCTTTGTGATTGTTTTTCTTACCTATCTGAGATCCAGAGACTATAAATATGCAAGTGGTAAGGCCAGAGGTACAGTTTAATGTGGGAGGGAGAGGAGGTCGAGGAACAGGAGCAGGGAAAGGACAGGAAGTTTCTGTCCCTCTCCCTCATACTACTTCAGCACCATTACAAGAGTAAGAAAGGAAAATGTCATAAATGTGGTCTGGAACCATGTGGAATTTGCCTAAATGTCAGCCAACCATACCCAGGGCAGGGAGGGAATTTTTCCCATCTTGTGTCTCTTGAAGGATGAATCCTCTCCTGTGACTGGAGGGCTGGAGGTGCAGCTCCCACTGGGGGAGGCAGGAGCCACCAAAACATTTCAAGGTACTTCCCTCTAGTCACTGAGCAGCAGCTCCCTGCCCCTTTCTGAAATCCTGGTGGCACCAGCCATGCTGTCTATGCCAAAACACAATTTTGGATGTAAGACAGTGAATATTGAAAAACACATTTCACATGTGAAATAATGTTTGGATAGGAAAAAGAAAGCAAGGCAGACCAGTGATTCTGAGAGATAAGAGGAGTGCAAATCCAAAGTTAGCAGGCAGATTGCCATCCAACTCTACTTTGGTGAGCAGTAAAACACAAATTTATGAGCTGGGTTTTGTTAAAGTCGGATATGGATTTTTGAAAATGAAAAGGATGGATGGGAGGATGGCAGTGAGACATTTAATCAATGTCATAAAAATGTAACATTCATTGGTCTCCTAAAATGAAATTAATAATCTGTGTAGAAGTATCATTAGGAGATAAGTGACATTTTTAGGCTTTGATTTGTAACTTGTAACAAATCTTACTTCCACATATTTCAAACATTCTTAGTGATATCCATCTTTATTAAAACATACCAAAACCTTTTCACCTCAGCTAGAGTAGCCCATCAAGCATTTTTTCCCCAGCATAATAACCTTAAGTAAAAAGACACATTATCAGGCACAGACTTTGCAGTAATGAAGGCAGGAAGAGACATGCTCCGTACCATATTCAAATTAAATCAGGGATTTCAATACTCCCTGATTATCAGGGAGTCTTGTCTTTCACTAATAAATTTCTCCTTCATCCCAGGCAGAGGCTTTCTAAGCTCTCTCTGAAGTGATCAGACATTTCATTGTGTGCAGGAGGGCGAGGGTAAGGTGCGTGCATGGGGGGAGCAGGAGTGTGGGGTGGGGGGATACAAAATTAGGCAAGTCTGCTCCATAAATGATTGGAACTATCACATGAAAAGGCAGCCTTACAGGAACACAAATCTGATTCACATGGCTGCTGAATTTAGAAGGATTTGGGGGAAGGAGTAGCTAACATACAGAGGTTTATTCTCCTTACATTTAACATCAAGGCATTTTGCATCCAAGTAGTTTCATACATTTTAATGGAGCTACCTTTGATTTGCTCCAGGTAAGTGAGGTGAGGAGCTGGAGAGTCCAGGGCATGGATTATTAGTACAGATCATCTCTCACACAGAGGGGGAGGTGACACCCTTCCTCTGCCCTCTCCCTTTCCCATGCCTTTTTAAAAGGGCACCAAGAAAGATTTATTTTTTCTTTAAATTAGCAACATAATCACAATCAAGTTGTGCAACCAGGAGAGTTTGCACAAGAGTCTTTTCTTCATGGACTGCTGTCAAGCATATTCTAATTAAGCTGTTTCTGTTTTCATTGTGGACCAAGAGGAGGATGACAGCAGGGAAAAGTTGGTGAGAGTTATCACTGCACATGTTCAGAAGTTACAGAGATAAAGGACAAGCCCCTTGTTGTGGCTGTGACAACAACAACAGAGAGAGTCCCTGCTGGGGGCCACGTGCTGGAGCCTGGCACATTGTCCTTGCCTCAAAGAGAATACAGGATGAACAGGAAAGGGAGATAAAGGAAGGATCACAATCCTATCTACACGTGGAAGCTGTGGCATGGAGAGATGCAATTCTTTGCCCAATATCACAAAGCTGCTCTACATCAAAATCAAGTGGTGCACCTAATTCTCCAAAGTCCCAGTTAAGTGCCTTAATCAAAAACTGCTTCAGGGCCTAGAGAGAATTGTCCTGTATATTAATTATCCTTTACATTTGAAGAGTCACTAGAAAAGTGTTCTTGTTTTTACTCCTAGGCCAACTTCCAAAAGGGTCCCATTTAATAAAACATTCAAAACTTCACTAGGGATTCCTGGCCAATTTTGTTACCACTTTTGATTCTATTTGTGTTCTCCCATAATTGCTCTAACTCGTGAGAAAAGGACATCTTTCTTTTACTTATCCAGCTGACTCTGTACAGATTTAGTCTCCACATCCCAGGGAATTTGGTGACACTATTACACTGTACCCATGTCCTGCTCTCACCAGCCCCTTTCAGACTCAAACTGCCAGTTTAAAATGCCTGATCACAAATGTGATCTGATAACAAACAGGAACTATCTGACCATTCCCAAATATAAGGATGATATTATTACACATCTCCAAGGATTTTGGGCTCCCCAGTTTTACTGAGCATGGCCCAGGCTGCAGATCTGCAGGTCTGACCCTGTGCAGGGCAGGGAGTTGGATTGCAGTGACCTCCTTCCAACCCCGGATATTCTCTGATTCTGTGATTAGGAATTATTTTGCTCACAGGAGACACTCATACATAGCAGCACACATGTACATGTCTGTAACAATCCTTTTCACACCTTCCCCAGCTAGGAAGCCTTAGACTGTCCCTTACCTTCACAGCTTCTGTGTGGGCTCACCTGGCCACAACAGGAGTGTCACAGGCAACAGAGTGCAAACACCAACTCCAGAATGTCACAAAGGGCAGGAGCTAGCTTGGCTCCTTCCCCACCTCTGAAGTTCCCCCTATTGACAGGTATTGAATACAATGACTTGGTAATTCCCACTATATCCCTTTATTGTCATTTTTGCCTACTTTGCTTTTCACTGGAATTATTTACTCAAAGAAAAACACAAAGGCCCCTCCCTTTGCAAAGGTTAGGTCTTTGCTCAAGCCCACAGATTTTACCCTCATAAATATTCCCAGCTATAAGATCTTATTAAGAAGGTATGTCTCCCAAGAGCATAAAACCATCAAGCTGTAAATTTTATTTAATTTCCCATGAGATTTCCTAGCCTCATACATATAATTAGAGTGCAGTATAGAGCACTTTTTGTGTTTTGTCAATAAATCACTAGGGAACAATCAGCGTTTAAGAGGACAAGCTTTAATGATTTTTCAGACCCCTAAGCAATCATGCCTGCTACAGTGGCAAGCTGGTCTTTAACTTTCTCTAACTAGGATTGTGGACTGTAATGTTAGAGAAGGTCCCAAACACTTAATCCTATTAGACTCCGCAGCCCAGACAATCATAGCTTATACCCCGGGGACATATTGATTTTGATTTGGTTGACAGATAAGACCAGCCAAGCTACTGTAGGCTATGCGTTATTAAGTGTTTACAAATTAAATATCTTAAGGTAACAAGCACAACACTGTGGCACAGCCAGCTGCAGGTTGGCAATTACCTGTGCAGCTGGACAGAGGAGGAGGAGTCCCCATCAAGCACCCAGAGCACATCTGGCAGCAGCAGGAGCTGGTCCCGAGGCTCCGTGCCCAGCACAGAGCTCTGAGCTGCGCTGCAGAACAGCCTCTGGGGAGCCCAGACCTTCCTGCAATCCTTTGCTTTGTGGAAAAATATCTCAGGAATGCCTCTGTCAGGAGGAACCCATCAGGGTGTGTGGCAGTGTTGAGCTGGGACACAAGCTCTGTCATGTTTTTAAAATGCCCCCACTCCCCTCACTTGTTTGGTCCTCTCTGCTTTATCCTAACTCCTAAACCGAGCACCATTTCTGTGCTGCTGCCACAGCCTGTATTTCCTGTGTCTCACTCAGCCTACCTGGCTCCTCTGGGAAGCTCCCCTGCACAGCATAGACAGAGACAAACCATTCTTTCACATGCACAACATCTCTGACTTTTGGAAAGACAATCCCATTTTGTGTCACAAAAAAACTCCTAAAAACAAAACAAAACAAAAAATCCCACAAAAAAACTAACAAAAAAAAAAAAAAAAAAAAAAAAAAGATATTTGAGATGATTTAGAGAAAAATGCATACAATCAAATTCTTTCTTGCATGCAAACCATAAAATAACTTTTACACCTGGGAGAGCTGAGTGGGTATATTTCTGATTTGGCATTATTTTACCCTTGACTTTGCACTGATGTCAATGACAGAAGGAGAAAAATAACTGCAGAGAATGGATGCAAAGAATTCATAAATTCCCTGAAAGGAAATATCTGGAAAAGAGCAATTGCCTTCCCCAACTGCACAGTGCCTGGCAGTACACAGAACTCCTTGGGTCAACAGCCCAGGACGGCGTTTGTGTCCCCTGAATTACCCTTGTGCTCTCAAGTGGAAAGCAGCTTATAGGCACTGAATGCACATTAAACACTTGAGCTTTCCCTCGTATAATTTGATAATCACACCAACTACACTATCAGGCAAGAGTCTCCCAAGTACTTTAAATATGTTAATGAAGCAAGATTTTATCTATAGTCTTATACAGCTTGCACAAATCTATAAATAGGCTTATCTCAGGGTTATTGCTGTTATAAATTAATTATGGAAATGTCAACCAAATCAGGTACATGCCAAAGGAGTAATGGGGAGAGCAGTGATTTGCAACAGAAGATTCAGATACCGGGTGACCTGCATGGAGGGTTCACAGCCCCTGGCAGCAGTCCACGGGCTTTGGGGGAATTTAACCTTGAAGAATACACTTAAAATTGGTTTTCATATGAGTAATTGACAGTGGCTGGAGAAGTGGACTGAATTAGGGAAGAGTTATTGCACTGTTTGCTGGTAGCATCTCATTCCTTAAGCCACAATTGTTTCTTTTTAGGCACTGGGAGCTGCTGGATAAAGGGGTTGGGGTTTTCTGGGGGAGGAAAGGTGAGGGAATGGAGATGAGGGACTTGGGTGTAAATTCTTCCCTTTACTGCACTGTGCCAAAACCATAGGATGTCTAGGAACAATATACAGCTATTTAAAAGGAAAATCTCAAGCAAATAAAAATCACTCTTTTCCCACTTAGACTTGAATATCTATTTGTTTTAAAGACAACACCAAAAGTCTGTGATTCCTGAATATTGCAAGCAATTTCAAATGTACATCTAACCCAAATGGCAGTCTAAGAGACATGAAAGATCTGTCACAGCTACTTAGGTCCTAAATGCCATATTCCTTCTCCTGTTTATTCTTTACACAGTGATATGACCTGTGGTCCCTGGCTCTGGGTAAGTACCCTCACTACATCCACAGTCTCTCAACTTTAACAAAGTTATCACCATGCCCCAAACTTCTAGAATTCAAAAAGGAAACATTCTTTATTTTCAATAGTTCATGCATATTATAATTTTATTTAATCAGAAGAATGGCTTTAGAAAATATTTTTTTAATTTCAGATTTTCTTATAATTCTTATAATGGGTTGATACCATTCATGAGGCACTGACAAAGAAAAAAATAGGACACAATGACTAAAATCCCACATTATAATGTGCCAGCAGGGCTGAAGTTGGAGCATATTAAAAGTCTGTGTATATTGTCTCAGTTTAGAAAGCTCAATGCAAAGAGCTGTTGATTGTATAAAGCCTTTAAAAACAAAAGGAAAAAAGAAAACGTAGTGTTGACTGTGATTAGTATTGGCAGTGTTTGAGTGTCCAGACCTATTCTGCTACAGCCAGTCTGAAGTTCCTACAGAACTCATTCCAGAGCTTGCAAAATCCAGAAGACCCTTCACTAGGAACTGGGATGTTATTCTGGGTAGGATTTGCCCAGCTAGGATCCACTTCTGTGGGACTGAAACACAGATAAATTGGTGAAAGAGTCTGCCTGTAGAGTATCAGCTCATCTCAGGGTACTGGCAGACTCTTTATTCTGGCTGTATCAATATAAATGGATTAAAATGCTTCCTATTGCCTGCTAGGACTTGGTGCTCCAGCTGGTCAAATATTGCTCTGATTGTAATGGTCTGGGGGCTCAGTATTACAGATCTCTGTCCCTAAATGTGAGCTACAGAGAGGCCTGTGCAGTCACAACCAGGCCCACCCTGGTGGGTAGGTTTGTGTCTCACACCTGCAGCTCACCTCAGACACCTGGGGCCAACCAGACTCTCTAGATGCTCCACAGAAATGATCAATTCAATGACAGAAGGAGAAAAATAACTGCAGAGAATGGATGCAAAAAATTTATCAATTCCCTGAAAGGAAATATCTGAAAAAGAGAAATTGCCTTCCCCAACTCCACAGTGCCTGGCAGTACACAGAACTCCTTGGGTCAACAGCCCAAGGTGGAGGATGCTGAAGGATTTACCTCTCTCAGCTGGAGGAAAACACTGCCAAGCAGGCAGTCTCCCACAGCTTTAGATTTAGTGACAAAGTGTCTGGGAGAAGAGGACTAAGGTTCCCCATAGAACACCCACAGTTCAAAGTGGGAAGACAAAATGCCCAAAGACCTGATTATCTCAAAGCAAAATATTCTGGATTTTCTTCCTCTTAGCTCTAATGAAGACATGGATGCTAAGACATGAAAGAAAGGTGAATGAGGTAAGAACTGTTCCACAGGCCAGGAGACAGAAAGGACAAAGACACCAACCAGCCATTTATGGCCTATTTCCATTTGGGTGGGTTTCTCCTGAGTGCCACAGGACAAACATAGCCCCTGTACTCTGTTTAAACACAGATTCAGCCTGGGAACTCTGGTGGGAGCAACATTTAAGTGGGGCTTAGATTCCCTTTGGGCTCTCAGCACTGAAAAAGCTTCGACCATACCCCACTCCTGCCCTTGGAAGACAAAAGCTTCATATTTTGGTTTGAATCCTGCAGCTGGGGCAGCTCCACGAGAGCAGGGAACATGTGAAATTCTGCACTGCAGCATCTGCTACTGCTCCTTTCCATTAAAATTAAAAGCTCTATTACAGACATTAAAATCAGATCTCCTAACTGCTTAATAGGTAGGTAATGGACTCAAATTCTCAGTGAAAAAGTCACAGCATGAGGCAGTTTTCTACAGATGAAGCTTGGTTTTAAGGATCTTGATAAAATGCTTCATATTTCCTGAGAAGTAACTTAGGGATTTATAAATACACCTACTCATTTCACTGCCATGGGGTGTTGCACACCATCACCCCAATCAAAACCAAACAAAACCTGAAAAAAAGCTTATGTGCTTCCTCTAATGACAGGGTGGGATGCATGAAACAAAGCAAGTGACCTCTGGTGACCTTGTCTTGACTGGTGTTTTACACAGCAAATGGTCAACCTTCCACTCCACCTCTACACATTCCTTTTTCCATGGAGCCCACAAATCTTTAAATAAAGCTCCAAGTACCTGTGTGCTTCGCAAGAGCATCGTTAAGTTTGGCTCTCCAATGCAGTTCCAGTTCCTGGCAGTGCCCCAGGATTTGTGGATGGCAGCACAGGAGGCAGCATCAGACTGTGCTGTGATCACTTTCCACCACCTCCTGCCATGGATTTGTGGTGCAGCTTCCACTTCTGGCTGTCCTGGCAGCCGTGGGGCTGTGCTCTTGTGGAAAGCATTTGGAGACTAATGGGTGATGCAGGATCCAGTGAGTCTGGAAATCCTGGGCAGAATATCACCTCATACTCGTGATCTCCCCATTTCCTGCTCCTAAAATTTTAACTGGTCTGGAGTGGGCAGCCAGACCCGTGGAGTCTGTGTGGAGATGGATGGAGCTCCCTTGTCAATGACCTGGTCACAACCACTGCTCATAAACAGCCCAGGAGTGACTGTGCAGCCCTGGGCCAGCCCCTTAGGGCTTCTCCAAAACAGGCTAACGAGGCCTCTGCTTACATCCTGGAATTGATAAAACTTCTGAAAGTGCTCTACTGGCCTTATATGAGTGGAATGTGTGTGTAGTATATTCTAAAGGTGCCTAAACATTCAGATTTTCACATGAGGCTGTGGAAAAAGAGTCTTCCCCCCTCTGTTCTGGCATCAAACACTATTCATGGATAATGGGAAGCAGAGGAGCACAGGCCATCAAAACAAGGGATCAGCCTGAGGCTGGGAAGAATAAACTTCATTACAACGAATCCCATGGACAGCACAAGCCTTATACCCAGCAGAGAGTGGAGCTTCATTCATGATATCCAGGTGCTGCCAGGGCCTGATCCAAACCCACTGAAAAGAAAGATTTTACTGGGTTTTGGATCACATTTGGAGCATGTACAAGTAGGGTTAGGGTGTTTGGGGACATAATGAATAATTAATATTGCCATTGAAAAAGTATCTTCTTCAAACTGGGGCTTGAACAAAGAGTGGTCACAGACTTCTGAAAAGTAAAGGAGTTTTCCATATCTTAAGAAAAGGGAGGATCACACCAATGTTTATCCAGACTAGGAAAGGATTAAATTTCTTTTATTCTTCTCAGAAAATTACAGGTGAAATGTATTTCCCTCATGGCTCTAGACTAGCAAGAAAATGCAATGAATAAACATGAAATGTGGAAGGAGGGGAGAACCCATGCTATTGCACCACAGTAAATGAGGTGACTTAAACCTGGTATTTTCTATTAAAATCTTGGTATTTTCTATTAAAAATACACTTTTACCATCTCTGAAAAAATACAATTCACTGCCATTTAGACCTTACCAGCAGTTCTAAAGGAATGCCTTGAAATGAAGTAAGGAGTGTCCTGAGCCAGAAAAGGAGTGCAGTGATGAAGAGGCAGAGTTCAGCCAGTCTGCCTCCCAGCCTGCCCCTGGGGATGCACTGTCTCTAGGCACATGGAGAATGGCAGAAGGTCCATCTGACACTCAACAGGTTCATAAAACCATTTTATTCCCTTTATTCCCCCAAAGCCACAGCCAGTGCTGGGCAGCAACTGGCCAACCACGCTCTAATTAAGCAATGGTAGTTTCAGCACAGGCTATTTCCTGGGGATTAATGACCAACAGAGAGGCAGTTGATGATCTGAGGCCCATTAAGGCCAGTTAGTCATTAATCCCCAGCTAGAGCCTGCATCCAAGTCATTACAGATATTATTAGACTTGGGGACAGGCTGCTTGTGTGGATGCATGTTATTGGTTTGAGCACCTGATGTGGTTGTTATAAGCTGGAGCAAAGGAGGAAGCAACATTTCTGATTATGAAGGTTTAAGCCTCAGAACACCAAACTTCCTCCCTGAGTTCAGATAAGCTCCCTCATCTCTCTGCAACTAAATTAAATTAACTTGAAAGGGAAAAAGAAGGATTACCTATTTACAAGAGATACAAATAAATAATCAGAAGTGTAAGCCCCCAATTGTCAGAGTATCACACTGTCTACCAGCCTCACACTTTGTTACAGAAAAGATTAAAAAGATTTAAAAAATACGAAAAGGTGAGAAGAAGGAATGGCTACAGGCCACTAACACAGGGCAAGGTGCAGAGTAGCTCCTGAGGGTTGCTACCCTCTGTGCCACACAAACAGAGCAGCTGAGGCTGTTCTCTCACAATGCTGGTGAGGCAGAATCAGTCTGGAAAAGCAGTGGATGCAGGGATGCTCCAGGAAGCAGTGCCTACAAGCCACCACTTGGCAGGATCCCTTTGAGGAAGCACACGTGGGATATTCCAGCTTTGTGGTCCCTTTGCTGCTGAAGATCTCCTCTGTGGAAAGAGGACCCAATGAGTGCCAGGGGGTTCAGAGGTTTGGGGTACCTTCCACGAGAGCATCAAGGGCAGTGGCAGGCTCCAGCTGCCTGGCTCTATAAAGTTGTTATTATTGGTTCTATTGCTGCTACTGTCTGACAGACACAGCCCCTCCATGCTCTGAACCACATCCCTGTCTCACTGCTGCCTGTTAATATCCTCTGCATCTGTGACACTGGAGGAGCCTGTCACTCCTTTGTCACTCACTTGCCTTTCCCTGTCACTGGAGAATATATTCTTTTCTGTTAAAGTCCTAACAGTAATCCAGGTTACACATTCTCCAGGCAATCCTGGCAGCTGAGCACACCAGACAGACAGAGCTGGAAGAGAAGGAAAAATGAGCAACCATTTTATGTCTTCGAGCATGTGTAATACAAATATCCATTAACTCCAGCACATAGGTCAGATTTCCTTTAATTACAGTACTGGAAGGAGGAACACCTGAAAGAACAGTGTCACACATGAGATCAGGCTCCTGTGCATGAGGAGTGTGAGGTACTGTTGGTTAATGAATCAATGCAGATGGAGGGACTGTTCTGATCCATTTGGCCAAATCAGTGCTGGAGCAGGTAATAAGTTGCACAGGTATAAATGGCCCCCAGCACTCTGGTGTGCAGACAGGTTCACCTCACAAAAGAATACTCACGGCAGCAAAAAAAAAAAAAAAAATCCAATTAGTGTCTGAAAATCCCTAGACATGATACTACTTGGGGAAAGAAATAGAGGGAAAAAAATACCCTCTAAGACTTGATACCTTGACAACCAACAGGTAATATTTTGCTTTTGTTGTCTACAAAGTAATGAGAAAGTGAGAAGAGCTGTGAGTGTAGGTGTCTCAGTGAGCTGCTTTAGCACAGGACTGAGGCACTGCAGGGTGCAGCAGGACTGACACCTCCTCATTTAAGGTCTCCCAGTGCTTGCTCACTGCAGTGGCAGCACAGATGCCAACCACTGCCAGCTCCCTCTGGGCAAGGTCAGTCCCCAGCGAGCTGCTCCCCCTGCCCAGCACCACAGCTGGTGCTTCAGGGCAGAGAAAAACCCCACACAGGGCTCCTACCACAGTGGAGCAGCTGTGGAGTCCCCATGGGGATTCCCTCCTGGACCCTCTGAAGAACAGTTTATTCCCAGTTCATTATTAATCTTCCATCTGTCATCTCCAGAAGAGCTGGGGTGTGCTGTGCTGGCTGCAGAACCATCATCTGCTTCTCCAAATGCTCGTGGCAGGTGATGGGGTTGTCCCACTGTGGTCCTGTTGGGTTCAGTGGCCAGCTGCACTGCAGGGTGACTTGGTGCATGTGAGCATCTCTAGCCCTTGGAGAGTCAGGCCCAACAGGGCTCATAACACAGCTTCCTTCCACAAAATCAGATGCCAAATATTTTTTTTTTTTCAAATATCTTTGGCCTTTTCACCACAGGTACAAACCAGAGACTGCTTCCTCTCTGCTGCTCCCTGTGCCACACATGAAAGAGGAACCCAGCTCTGCTTGGATCTCTGCCCCTCAGGCTGCACTTATTCCATCACCTGTTGTGTGACCCAAATAATCTGTCCTTCAGAGCCCTACGAGAGCTGCTGCTACATGCTCAGTACAGAGCAAAGTGGAGGGATTCCTATTTTATTTCCTTTGTGTCTAACAGAGATAGAAGCTTTCAAGAGGAAGACCAAAAGAGAGACAGAAAGCAGAAAAGAGGAGTTTTAAACCACCTTAGTAGATTTGGAAGTTGGCTTTTCTGTACATACCTCAAGCATAAATCACCTCAACTTCCTTCAGGCTCATCAGCTGAGCTGGAGGAGACTGACTGAGACCCCATCAGAGACTGCAGCTCCTCCCAAGGGACAGCTCCCATTCCTGCTCTCTGTGACCAGGGACAGCACCCAGGGCACGGCTGGAGCTGTGCCAAGGGAGGGTTAGGTTGGAGCTCAGGGAAAGGCTCTTCCCCCAGAGGGTGCTGGCACTGCCCAGGCTCCCCAGGGAATGGGCACGGCCCCGAGGCTGCCAGAGCTGCAGGAGCTGCCAGGGATGCCCAGGGTGGGATTGTTGGGGTGTCTGTGCAGGGCTGGGGTTGGACTGGGTGACCTCTGTGGGTGCCTTTACACTCAGGACATTTTAGGATTCTGTGAAGTAAGGTCTAGGTCTGGCACAGGCCATTATTAATAGCACTTAATCCCAATACATCTCATGCACAAAAGCGAGCTCCAAAGTTTTTGCTTCTGCCTGTGTTTTGGATAAATCTGAACACACTGACCAGCCACCTGGAGCACTTTGGGTTTCTGCAAAACAATTTCCATGAGATTTATACTGTCATTGTTTTGGTGCAGAGGACAGAAGAAATCCTGGGGAAGCTCTGTGCTCCCAGCTCCCTTTCATGGAGGAAGCACCCTGTCCATGAGAGGCACCCTGTGCCTGCCAACAGAGGCTCCCGGGGGCTGCAGGTGCCATGGGGTGCTCTGTGTGTCACAGAGCAGGGACAGGGCTGTGTCTGGGGGTGTCCCAGGGAGGGATGGACCCCAGCAGGGCAAGGGAGGAGCACATCCCACAGCTCCCAGCCTCAGCCCTGCTGCCCACCTCCACTGTGGGAAGGGTCTGGGTTCCAGGGGGAAACACCCTGGGGAAAGACTGCACATCCACCAAGGGAAACAGCCTCTTGGGAAGACAACTGCCATTAGCAGCCGAGCTTCCTCACCTGTGCCCTTTGCAGGAGAGAAAGAAATTATCCCCAGGAGCACCTCGGCGGAGCAGAGCCCGTGGCACATTCCACCTCATGCGGATCTTGTTTATTCTAAGTGGAGCTACAAATCTGTCGAGTGAGCATTTTGTTTTGATTAAAAATTAATAGCTGCTTTTGACCCAGGTGGATTAATTTCACTTTCACTGAGTATCAAGTTAATTGACACAAACTACTGTCAGGTGAAAGAACCAATTAACAAACTGTGAGGAGGACTCCTCTCCCCCTCCCTCCTCCTCTCCCCCAAATGTTGTTTTGACTGAAGGGGTTTTTTTTCCCTTTTAATAGAAAAAAATTATCTCAGCAGAATGAGATTAATTACTGAACAAAGAGAGGAACAAAAGGAATGGAGGGTGGGGTGCTCCCTCCCTCCCTCCCAGCCCAGATGCACTGGCAGGATGCTGCAGAGGGGGGTGCAGAGGGGCCCTGCTCCAGCCTCACCCGGGCTTGTTCTCACCAATTAACTGCAACTTCCAAGATTATCAGTCAGGGGTGGGAGCACGGCTGTGGCTCATTGCAGTTTGGCAGAAATCCTCGATAAGGTCCCCAGGACACGACAGCAAGGTCAGTGGGACCGAGAGGGACAGGATCCATCCAGAGCACCACGGAGCAGCATGAGCCACAGTCTCCCTTTTCCAGGTTTTATATTTAAATCAGGAGTTTTCTGCAGCAATGCATTATGGACAGGAGCATGTAGCAGCCCAGGAAAATCAAAGTAGCTCCTTATTTAATGGCTGTGAGATGTAAGCCAGCCCAGGCTGTGCTGGTTGAGCTGTAGGGATTGTGCTCCAGAGCCTGGAACAGGGAATGGCTGGCAGGCAGGGCTGGCACAAGGGCTGCTGCTTGGCCAGTGCTGGGAGCAGCCACACATGACCCATGGCAGAGAACTGGGCATGTGCTTCCAGTTTCTGGGCTGTCAGCACGACCCTGAGGAACTCAGGGGTATATTTTCTATAAGCAAAGGGACTTAGACTTCCAAGTATTGCTTTCAACTGTCTTGTGCTAGAGAAGGTAAATCCCTGCAGGAAGGAGGAGACACAAAAAGCATGTTGGGTATGCAACTCCACTAAAATAAAAACTAGCTGGGCTGCCTGATTTGCTTATGTCTGCCTAAAAATCCCACAGGAAATTTATTTATATCTCCAGGCATCCAAATGCCATCTAAAAACCTTGTCCTTCAGAATTCATGTGATTTGGACATCTCAACGTTGTATGTCTATTAAGAAAATTAGTCCCCTAGATTGTCTGGGTTTAAAAATCCATTCCAAGCTGCTAATGCTGTGGCTAAAGTTTTATTATAGAATTTGCTTAACTAGGCAAATATTTTCAGTTATATATACTTTTCCTTTACTAACAGAACTCATAGCAGTTCATTTATCCTCCTGAGACTGTTTGTTCAAATCATTCTTTTACATCCTTAGCCTCTATTCTACCCCAAGGACCAGCTACAAGCTTTTGCCATTATTAATTTTTTATTCAAAGAAACAGCCAGAAAACCTGTTAAGGGGGAGGGGGGGGAGAAGAAGAGAGGGAGAAAAAGAGGAAAAGAGAGAAGGAGGTAACAGGACATAGATTTTGCCCAGGCCACCTCAGCTGGCCTCCTCCTTCACTGGGACTTCATATTCTTTCTGGCACCTCTGAAAACCTTCCCCAAATGCTATTTTCCCCATGTGGTAATGATGTGCACTAGTGCAGAAAGGAGAAGCCCAATTTTGGTCTCTGCAAAGGGAAAGCTCCTCAGATACAGAGATCTTGAATTTATTTATGGACACCTCAAGAAGGCTAAAAGAAACATCTAAATAAAGGTGTGCAATACCTACAACAGAGACAGAAAGGGTTTGCAATAAGCTAAAATGGGAGCAGGCAAGGGTTCTCCTGCCCAGAGGGGGCCAGGCTGCCCCCAGCCTTTTTGTAGCACCATCAATTCATTAGCAGAGCTGTGCCTGAAAACTCTGCCACTGCACCACATGTGTCCACTCATTACCTGTGGGCCTCCAGTGATCATCTGCTAGTGAAGGACTACAAACATACCTGGCTGCTCTGACACACAGAGAACCAAGAGAAAATGAAAGGAGGAAATTGCAATTCAATTCGGTGCATATGGAGAATAAAGAGCCATCGTTTCATATGCACTGGCTTATCCTTCCCTTTGGTTTATGTTAAAGTATATACAGTATTAGCTGCCCTTTCCTCTGGGGAAATGAGCAGCATAGGTAATGGAAACCAATAAAGAACTGTCATGTGTTACTGCAATCCATCTACATTTAGGTGGTTCCTGTTCTGTCCCACATCTGACCAAGGGGGAAAAGCAATTGTTCAAACGAAACCAGGTGACAAATCCTCCCAGTCATTTCTTCCCTTCACGTCTTCACAATCAAAACTCTGAACTGAAAAGCCACAAAGAGATCTCAGCATTAAGCACTTCAATGCTCCTGGGAAATGCTTAACATAAGGTAACAAACCCACAAAGGAGCCCACGTTTCTGAGAGGACATCAGATGAGATCTGGCTGGCTACTGAATATTAAAAGATACACACAAACCCCCTGCAGATGAATTTGTCATAGCAGAACCCTTCTTATGACAGACCACAGTGGTTACACTCCCATCACCTTCTTTTAGACTTTTAAACTACAAGTGATTCACGTTAAAATGTGCAAAAAGAGGTAAGATGCTGGATTTGTTAGGAGCAAGACCAGGAGAGATTTGCTCTGCCAGGGAGAAGTGCAGTTCATGAGATGGATTGCAGGTTTTACTTTCCTGCCCGTCACAGCCTCTTCCCTGTTAACTGTCCTGACACCTGAGCAAGGGCACTGAGATAATTTTTTATCCCAGATATAAAAATGGGGCAAGAACAAACATGCTCAGGTTTTCAATCAGGTCTTAGCCAGGCAGTCTGGCAGTGTGACCTGAACTGTGACTGTCCAAGGGACATAAATGACACAGCCCTGGCAATTCAAATTTCAGGAGCCCCTCCAGTGACTGCAAATTAAAGGAAAGGGTCAACTTCATTTAGCACTGACTTCTGTCTTCATTTCATGCTTAGAGGATGCACTCGGGCTAGAGCCTTAGCTGATGCTGATGCAAATCAAGAAAGCTCAGTAGCAATCAGTGCTGGACTGATTTATAACAACTGCAAGTCTAGCCCCTTACAAGGTCAATATTAGCAAAAGAAAGAAGGGGATGTGATGGTACTTACAGTGGATTTTAAAGCAAGACACTCGACAGTGGGGGAAGGAGCATCTTACACGGGAATCTTTCATTATGCTTTTATAGTAGAGGGAAATCACACACACTAGAATATGAATCTGTAACTAATTAAAGTAACTAATTAAAGAGCTCTTCAAAATGTGCTTTATCTTGAATTCCCTTTTTCCTGCTTCACTGTTTCATTGTTCTTCATGTCCTTAGAAATTTATCCAAGTCCTGTAGGCAGCAATCAGTTAAATAATTCTATGGTGGTTTATTGCCCAACATATTGCTGGGGCCTTCTGCCTCAGTCTCTTACAAATGTGAGTTAGTATTTCTGCACTTTTGAAAATGTGCTTAGGAGTTTTATTACACAGTGATTCCTGCAAAAAGGTGAAATAAAGTATCTGTCACTACAGATGCTGATTCTCAATTGGTACTGGAATTAATTATTTCCACCCTTCTCAATTATTCGCCACCTTTGCTGAAATCCAGAAAAGTGCAGTAGCTGGCCACTATCTAAAAGAGAAAAAAAGGCTTTAACAACATCTACAGAGAAGCATGAATGCCTCCTGCTAGAGGAATTTCTTCCTAACTAGTTCTGATATTTCAGGTAAGTGGAATCACTCGTCTGATTAGCAGTAGCCCAGAATCTTTATCTGCTGCTGAGTCCTGAGTAAGCAGTCACACGAAAAAGCCCTGAAGTTCTTAAATGAGAATCCCTAGGAAGCCTCATTTGATTGATTTACTTCACTTGGATGGCAGAGGTAAAACTCTCTGGTGTGACACAGAGAAATCAGTGATGATCCACAGTCCTGACCAGCTGAGCTATTGCAATGGCCAGATTCCAGCCTGGATGGCACAGGGAATGTTCCTCCTACAGCACCCACCTGATACAGCCACCCCTGCTCAGGTGAGAGATGTACATGTGAAAGGAGTTTCTTTGTTTTACAGCACGAGTTCTTGAGATGAGATTGAAGCCAAAGCTTACTTTACATCCATTTTTCCTGGGTATGCAGACTACAGTTTATAATTATGAGAAATTTGAGGTTAAAAGAACATGGGAAACACAGAAATGACTACAGCTTGTATTTTGCTTTTATGTTATATCCCAGCTTTTCAAATTAAAAACCAGTCAAACAAAAAAGGCCCAACCACTACAACAGTTCTTTGCTATTCTTTTTGTAGTTGTTGGCAGTGGAAAAAGTATGAGATCACACTTTTCAAATTGTTCTCTCTCACCTGGAAGCAGATTGGTACCTTTGCCATTGCAGAGATCCTCTTCCTGTTAATAAAAAGGCAATTTCTTTGGGTAACAAAGCCATGGACTTCTGGCAGTAAGCCAGGAAGCTTAAAGAGAAACCCTGAATTCTGCAAACATAATAGACAAGGGACTCAGCTTAAGAAAAGATTTCATCTATCAACTAACAAGAGGCTGGGGTCATGAAGGAGGGTATTCTTTATACTTGAGAGACCAAGCTAGAAGTCTTAAAAATGTGCAAGGAAATGCTGGCTGGAATGTTCTCCCTGTGTAACAGGCTGAGGCTTCCAGGAGGCTTATCATTCCTCCTGACAGTCTGACAGGACTGTGTAATACAGAAGTTTAGCAGTGTGGGCAGGTTAAATTATACTAGGCAGGAGAAATCATTTCAATGTGAATCGAAGCGTTTACTCTTGTCCACTTCCAGCTCCAGCTTGTTATTCTCTGCAGCCCACAGCTTCATGTTTTTAGCAGAAAAGCTTCATTTTGAAGTGGATGTTATACAAGGGGTGCTTTGGTTCTAGGGCTTGCTGTTTACTCACAAAACATCCTTAACACACCACTTAAGTGTGACTTGGTTCTTGCTCATCTAGTAATTTTCTCTGTATATTTCTATGTATTATTCTATGTATTCTACGTATTATTCTTTAATGTATTTAGCTGGTATGGCAAATATTGTAGTAAACAGATTATATATTGAGCAATATGGTTATGGGAAGTTTTGACTAAACCTTAGTGAATTTATGTAGAGAAAACAGTCTTATGAATAAGAATGAACTTCCAGAAAAATGTGCCATTCCCCAGTGAAAAGGGGCAGAGTAAAGAGCATTTTCTGCTTCAGTCCTTTATTCCTACAGGAGAAATACATAACACTGCTCAGCTCAGCCCCCTCAGCCCATTTCATGGAGTCACAGAGAGCACTCTGATTTTTCTCCCTGTCCCAGACGTCCAAAGCATCAGCTTTCCTGCTTTTCCAGAGTGATGCAACCCACCCCACAGCCCAGCCCAAATGACACACAGCCATTGTCCCTAAATCTAGAAAGGAAACCAGTCCATTAAGCACCTGTGTTTAAAGAAATGCCTAAAGAAATGCTGCTGGACTCGTGTCCCTGGAGCACTGTGGCCATTTTAAGCTGTGAAGCATCAGTTGGAACTAGAGGGTCTTTAAGGTCCCTTCCAATCCAAACCACTCTATTTTCCTCTGTGTCTGTAAAGAAGGGTGACCTCTATCCCCAGTGGAATTTTTTGTGTCATTAGCACTTTAGAGTAAGTGGACACTAATTACTGGTAAATTGCAATAAAATTCATACTGAATTACGTGCAGCATCTGCATTAGTAGCCAATGAGTCCATTCTGACAAATGTTACCACAGGAAGTAGCAGGGAGTGTGTAACGATTTGCTACAGCAGCTCACTGAAAGCTCTTTAGTCAGGTTTCCCATTAACAAAAACAAGCATTAAATTACTTAAAGACAGTCATTAATTTAAATAAGTATTTTGTAACCGTACATATAAATCAGGCACAGAAAAGAAACACAGAAAGTGCCCCAGCAGTCACATCAGCTTAACCCCCAGGAATGCACAGTGCCAAGTGGTCACCTCTCTTTGCCTGCTGCAGGACCCCCAGAAATCACATAGTGGGCCAAGAATCACAGACTCAGGCATGCCACTGTGGATTTTAAGGGGGTGAATTCTACAAGGCACCAGTCCTACAGAGGCCTGTCAGAGCCATGGGCAGGGCAGGGAGCCCCTCCAGCCCCACAGCCCTGCCAGGTCCCACAGGGCAGCCTCCTGCTTCAGGGACACTGGCTGGGATGAGAGCGAGCAGCAGCAGAGGATCCTGAAGATCTCTGACACCAGGGACCACTGTGGGTCTTCAGAATGTCCTGGAGGAATCACACAGCCTGTCCCCTTGGCACCCAGGGGCAGCGATGCTCCAAGGCCCCCTGGCTCTAACACAAAACACAAATCGCCAGCAGGAGTCACTCAACTACGAAATAAAACAAACCAAAACCAGAAATAAAACACAGCAAAACTCTGAATGCTGGGCATGGGATCTGGGAGACCTGTATTTCCTGACATGAATGATTTGTTTATTCATGGGGAGGAGGGTGGAACAAGATGATCTTTACCAAACCATTCCCTGTGAAAAAGTTTTCATTCATTTCTATTAAATCCCCCCTTAGTTTCATACAATATCATTCATTTTTTAACAAAAGATTTGGGAGTAGGGATGGTTTCTCTCTGTCTGTCTGCACTATGCCTAGGTCCACAGGAATCCAGTGTGGACTGAGGACTGCTGCAAGAAACAGCAGTACAAAAATAGAACAAAACTTGGATTTCAGGCTTCTGTTGCCAAATGTCTCCTGTCTTGAACCTTATGTTTACACTGAAGTGGAGCCACAAACAAAGAGCATGCAAGGAGTAATGGCAGAGCTGTTCTTGCTCTTGGACCAGGAAAGGACAAAGCTCCTTGGTGATCCCACAGAAGCCTGATGGAGCTGCTCTTCCACTGCATTTCTGATGACACACAATAACTACCATCTTCCAGCCTGTTTGTATTTTCCTAGGAGGACAGATGCTATGGATTTCTGCCATACTCAAAACAATTCTGCCCATCCTTGCAGTGCCCCCTGGCACTGACCCCACCCCGCAGCCCTCCTGCCCTGCACTGGGCACTGGCACCATCAGCACAGTGACCCTGGGAGCAGAACCAGGAGCAGGGGCTGCACTGCCAGGGCTGGCAGCACTTCCAGCTCCTCAGCTCCGGGCAGTGGAGGGGCTGCAAGGGTTTTACACAGGGCTCAGCTCCCACGAGCAGGTAAACTCGGGTGCAGGATTCGGGAGTCTGAGGTGATGAACACCCCTCACTCTGTGACAGAGCTGCAGCCACGAGGGTTCCTGAACCTGAGACACCACAAAGGAAGGAGGAACACGCTCACAGGCTGCTGCAATGAGCTCACATCAGTGCCTGAGGCAAAGCCAGTTACTGGGAGTTTAAATGCTCCAGCAGGCCAAGAGCAAAGCAGGGCACAGGGAGGGAAACACATGAACTGGGAGGCTGGATGGTTCCCAGTGCTGCCCACCACCGTGGGGCTGACCCTGGCTTGTCCCACACCTTACCCCCTGCTCTGAACTGCCTGACTCCTCATCTCCTCTCCTCATCATGATTTTGCAAAACCAACCAAAAAAAAATAAATTCTCTAAGTGCAGGAATCCCTAGCAGTGTCCTGGCATCACATAAAAATGCCATCAGAAACCAAGTTTTCTAAATGAGGTTACTTGTAAACATTTGGCATGTACAGTCCAAAATTCACCTCTGTCCTCCTTCCCAGTCTCTGGCTGAGAATTTGTGCTCAGCGGGCAGCTCAGAGCCAATAAAACAGCCATCTATCAGCCCCTGAAACAAACTGTACCACCCAGGACTTCTGTGTTGGCAGAAGTTCACACTTTGAAACTGTTTCATGTCTTACTCGATCCTAGAACAGCCCCTTTCTCTGAGATTATTATAGACTATCACTCGTTCTTCAGTTTGTCTAGGATCTGCTAAATGTTTCTCTGTAAATTCATCACTTGCACATTCACAGCCATGCATTAACTGCTCGGTTTTTCCCTGAAAGTAAGGAATTTGATATGATACATAGTCACCATAAACTCCACAGGATCAAGTGAGTTATTGCATCTTACAGGACAACTGGTTCCTACAAATGATACCCTGGAAAATGACATTATCGCTCAGTGATTTGCTTCAATCTGATTGCTACAGTTAATGTAATAATGTAACTCAATTAGGATGCTTTTGTTATGAATGAACAACCTTGTTTAATATTGTCTGCCTGTCCAGAGTCAGCTGAAATGGGATGTTGAGGCAGCCTGCAAAGCCCAGAAATTCAGCGGTGCATTTTCAGGAGAGAGACCAGCACGAATTGGAAAGTCCAGGCAATTTTAAAAGACACAAAGGTCTTCTTGGTGTTTCCTAACAAAAGAGAATTACAAACCAGGCATCTTTGTAATGCCTGCAAGTGAATCCAGACTTTTCACAGTGCATACAGTCTGACCCTCATTTCCAAGGCAATGCACCTCAGGTTCACCTGAAGCCAATTCTTCCATGCTCCCAGCTCCTTGGTAACTTCCCAGTGTGCAGCCCAGTAGCCACATCACAGTGTGTCCACATGGGAGCCTGGGAGAACCCGCCAGCTCTCCAGTGAACTTGTTTTGAGCTTTCCCTGTTTTCCTGTGTGGTGCCCTTCTGAGATGCTTCCAGCACATTGATGGGGTTCCCCACCAACACCAGCCAGGGTCAGGCACTCCTGCACTGCTTGCACATCTGCTTTTCTAAAAACTCCCACTCCCTGACTCGCAGAACATCTCTGCCTCCTCTAGCCCTGGAGCCATCTCCTTCCAACAAAGCACCCGGGGCTCCACTGGAGGGTGACAGAGCAGGCAGAGACTTTGGGAGAAGGGATTCCCTTGGCTGGCAACGCTACGAGGGAGGAGGGAGGGAGAGGCTTTGCCAAACGTGCCCTGGATCAACAGGAAGATGAAAGCCTAGAATGATCTTTACTCTGCTGGTACCTACAGGCCCAACCTAATTCAAACCATGTGTTATTCTCTTCACTTCTGCCCTGTCTGGGGAATCTCTGGAATCCAAGAGACACGGTAGCTGTGTTCTGCCACTTCCAGGTCCACAATACCCTGCCTGAGCCACATGGAGAGAAGTATTTAGAGAACCATGTCCTTGCTGGAATCCTCAATTCATTGGTGCATGCATTTAATTTCCTGTCTCCTTGTTTTCAGCCTGTCCTTGGATATGTTTGTGAGAAACCTGAGATGGTTACAAGTGTTGTGGCCTCCAAGACTATTAAAACCATTAAATAACTGCCATAACTTTGTTCTATACATTTTTTTTTCTTCTCTTTCTTAAGAAACCTCCAAAGAAATGTCTCACCTTCTCAGTTCTCAATCCCAAGCCTTTTTCTTTTCAAGGAAAAGTGAGAACAGACATTCAGGAATGGAGAGCATGCCTCATACATGATTATAAAACCTGATTTGTTATGAAAAACAGATGTTACTCAAGAGCATAGAGTGTATATGAATATTATGCTTGAATAACATACAGTCCTTATAGAACACTTTGAATAACCCAGATATGTTTGGCCATGGCCAAACTCCAAGATCCACAGACTGAATTTCTGTCTGTCTCCACACACACAGATCGTACGTGCCCACTCATCAATACCATGAACACACCTCCAAAGCTCAGCTCTAACCAACAGCAGCTCCTTGGGGGTGTGCTGACCACAAGAATTGGGCCAGCACCTTTCAGGACACAGATTTCCTTTCAGGACATCTCATCATACTTTTGTGTGGAAGGTGTACAGACATGTGCAAAATAATAGACACAACTTCTCAATCTACTAAGAGATCTCAGTTCAAAAATTCTAAATTAAGTTTAAAATTCTTGTCTTTCAGGACAGAGAGAACATGTGAGCACATGCACTGTGTGCAGACAGAGACATACATCTTCCCTGAGCTGAAATCACAACTTGCTACATGCAAGATCAGAAAACCACTCTGTGATTTCACTCACTCTGCACCAGTGGCACCTGAAAGTGAAATCTTGCCAGGCGTTCCCACGTACACCCTTCATGGAGCCACTTTGATAAAAGTTTTGCTGCATATAAAAAAGAAGATGTAACACTATAAAGTGAACAAGCAAAACTATCTATCATTCAGAATGTCTTTCTTACTGTGATCTAAGCTGCTGGGAAGGCTTTAGGAATTTGCATGTTATCCTTAGAGATGTCTGAAAGTGTCTCTTCTGTTTCTTGTACAGCACTGAGCACATCACCAGCTTTAATCTTTAATCTCTTTTTCTCTCCTCCCCTACCGAGAATCAAATCCTACAATCCAGGCACAGGTAAAACTCTTGGCAGTAATAAAGTTTGGCTCTGAGTGTTGCAGTTAGGGTGGGAGTATTTATTGCCAGGAATGTGTTATACCAAAAAAATCCACATATCAGTATCACATCCTGAAAACCATCCCTAGATCACAGAAAGGTCTGGGCTGGAAGGGACCTCAAACCTCATCCCATTCCAGCCCCTGCCATGGGCAGGGACACCTTCCACTATCCCAGGGTGCTCCAAGCCCCAATGTCCAACCTGGCCTTGGACACGTCAGAAAAAGTGGAGTGCACCTCAGATGGCAGGATTGAACAGGGAAGGGTGGGGATTCAGGGACACTGGAATTGGAATGGAACGATCTTTGAGGTCACTTCCAACACAAACCATTCCATGACTCTGCGAGCCCAGCCAATCTTCCCCCAACAAGCCCACGAGCTGCTCACCCCTTCTCATCACACAGTGAATACAAATGCAATTAAACACTTTAAAAGAGAAAACAAAAAAGCTAAACGAACAAAACTGAAGTTTTTCCATTCTTCCTCCATCTGCTAATTCACAGAACAACAAAATGAGGACAGAGGAGACCAACTTGGAGGATTTCAAACACACACAATCCCTGCTTACCTTACAGAAATATACTCTATAACTATGTACCTTTTGCCTGAAATTATTACAGATATTAGTGCTGCTGTGGGGAGGAGAGCTTGTGGGCAGCACAGACATGTGCTGTAGATATTTATAAAACCACCAGGAGACTGCAATAAAATTATCCTGGGTATATGTTATGTGTTTTCAAGAAGCATTTGAAACCTCTACTATGTTCAATTTAACCTCTCCCCCAAGTTTCCTCAGCACACATTTCTCTGTATAGCTATACCTCTAATCTAGACTGTCAATATATATAAACAGACACATTGCAAATAATGTACATCTATATAAACAGATATGTTTAATGAAAGCAATGTCTGTGATTTTCATAGTAGATGTGTATACATGAAAACACATGCTGCAAAATAATACACATGCAGATAAGCTGTGGCTGGTGTTCTAAGGGCCTGTGTGAGTACAGTAATTGCTTATAAAAAGGAATAAAAAATTATAATACTGGGCATAGGTGTGTGCTGCTACAGGTGTAAATACGACTCTGCACACATGCACAGAGCAGAAAATCGAGTGCAACATGAGCATATACTCACAACATCAGCATTTGCTGCATTTGCATATTCCATATTGGTTATGCATCATGCTCCATGCCTGTTACACATTTAACACGTACCATTCCACAGCCCTGCATGCTTTCTGCTATCAGCTTGAATTTTCATACAATTCTCATTTTATTTTTATCCCCACAGGACAGCCTGCAAACGACACTTTTAAAGCCCTGATGGCTGAGCAGTGTCTCAGATGTGCCAGTGCCGGGGCTCCCAACACGCCGGGGACCCTCGGAGGGGCATCAGTGCCAACCTGCCCGCCCCTGCTCCAGCTCTGCCTTGTTTACCCACTGCCAGGAGCTGGGCTCAGGCCCTGGGGAGAGCAGAACCTGTTTGGGCCATTGACATTGAGTATCCTTGGTGCAGCAAGTCAGGACCTCGGAGGTATCCATCACTGCGGCTGCCTGCAGGCAGGCTGGAGCCAGGGAACTTGCCTGAGCAGCTAGTAAAATTTTAATGCACTCTGTAGTGTGGTCATGTCATACTCAGTTATGGCAAATAATCCCAGATGCCTGCAGAGGTAAAATGGAGCTGTAATGTGCTTGCCTCCTAACCCGAGCTGACAGCAATGATGTACGACTACCATTAGTGGAAAATATCACTTCAACTAACCCATGATCCAGCTCCGCTAAGGGTCACATTATCCATGAGGAACAAATTACACTCCCAAAGTAAATACAAATTTTCTACATGAAATGGGTACCAAAAAAAAAAAAAAGCGGGGGGGGGGG
>VYXF01007296.1:87664-124628 GCA_013397295.1 Polioptila caerulea
GGGAGGGGGAGAGGGCAGGAGCCCCCGCTCCCGGTGACAGCGGTGACAAAGGACGGGACGGGCGCCCCTCGCAGCGAGCGCCCGGCTCGGCTTATTGCCACTCGGGCAAAAACAAAAGGAGCCTTATCTGCCCTCCTAATGGGCCTTAAACTGTGACAAACACTTCCTGATTGCCGCAGCCGGGCTAGCAGAGGAAGGCTGGGTGATCTTTCACCCCTGGGGCAAGTTTAAGGTGCTGCGTTTTCCAGAGTTAAAAAGACAACACCTGAACAAATATGCAGCGTAAATGGCCCTTGTGGGAAACATCTCAGCTTTGCAGAAATAGTTTTTGGAATAATACTGAGGAATGATTTCTCTAATCCTACCCTTAGCCAAAATAAATATGTGCCAAACAGTAAGACAGCAGTATCCCACGACCTGAAGTAATTGAGTCAAATGGGGCTCTCAGCCACTGCTTCCCCTGGTTCGCCAAACGTGGTGGCTCGTACCCACCATCCGAGGAGTTTTCAGCTCCCTGGGGAGCAATGCTTTGCCCTTCCCGGAGCACAGAGGGGCTCAATGGCCTGACAGCTTCTCAGCCCTTGTGTGCCAGCCCAAGCTGTCCCAGAGAGCCCAGAGAGATGTGACGTGGGGAGGGCAGCAGCCCCCCAGCAGCCCCAGAGCTCCCACATGAAAGCCCAAATTGCAGCCAGTCCCCCCCCAGGAACCTCGGGGCTTCCCAGCTCCACAGGAACTCTTCTCCAGTGGCTCCTTGCTGTTCCCTGGCTGGAAGAAACACGAATGTCTCACACAGCCAAAGACCACACACCAATTTATTTCTTCTTCTTACTGGACTGGAAATGACACACTTCCTATACCTGCACCTAAGGTTGAGAAATGGTAAGAACGGGATGAAAGAAACACCCAACTCTGATGGCAAGCCCTTCTTCCAAGAGCTCAATAAATGCTCAGAGTTCCCTTTATGACTAAAGTTTTTCAGACTAGGTGAACCATAATTTATTATTTATACTCCAGCAGTGCATAAACACCAAACGGAAGCCCTGGCAGAGTTTTAAACCATAAGAGTAGAGATATTACTGTAGCACTGCATGGCTGTGGTGGTACAAATGTATCTGAGCTGGCTCCCAGCTGTCTCTCTGCCACAGCCCTTACACCATCCAGGGCATATGTTCCCCTTGAAGTGCCACCCAAACTCTTCCTCCCCTCATTCCTCCCAGGGGTGAGGAAAAAATATCCCAAATACAGTTTTGTTTCAAAGCACCCTACTACAAAAATCCCAAACTTGGGATTTTCCAAAATCCCAAACTGATGCAACCGCCCCCATGAGAGTGGATTGCACCTGTTTAAAAATTCAATATATATCACATTTGTATATAAGATGGCATAAAGCAATTTCACCAGCATTTAATCCATTTATGATAAAGCTTTTGCAGAATACAGAGAACACAGCCCTGTGCAAAGCAGCTGTCTACTCTGGCCTATTTTCCAGCACAGTTAGTGGTGGGGGGTTCTCTGGGTTCTCCTTGTTTCCCTGGGAAGGACAATTTGCTGTGTTCCACACCTGCTTTGGAGTGAAGAGGACACGGAGCAGCTCTGCCCCAGCTGAGCAGGATGCTCTGTGCTTTCAGCAGAGACATTCCAGGTCTGCAGGGCAGGAGGAAACAGCTCCTGAAGTTCATGACCAACAAACTCGGTGTTTATCCAAAGCTATGGACTGACATGGTTTTAGCAGGCCCTTCCCAAGTTCCTCTTAGATTTTTCAGAGCATTTATTACTACTTAAATCAGTCGAGTTTGAAAAGTTGGAAAGAACTACAAACACACACAAACATATAAACACTTGTTTGTGTGGTTATTTAACCACCAAACACTAAAATGCAGCCTGTGCAATAAACTGGGAGACACACATCTGCCAAAATGCTACTCCAAAATGTCACTCCAAAGTTCACACACAAAATAATTGGCCAAAAGTGCTGCAGAAACAGACAGAGGGTGCAGGTGTGAATGCTTTGGTGCAGAAACACACCAACAGCCATCCCTTTTACCTGGGCATAGCAGAGTCGTTTATGGTATTTCCCATGCCATTCTTTGGTTTGTACCTGATTTAAAGCAATTAGATGTATCAGCATTATCACAAAAAATAATTTGATTCAAGAAAGATCATTCTTCAGCTCTCTGAGTGCTTTTAATGGCACAGTACTTTTCTCTTCAAAGAAGAAAATTTTCTTTCAAAGAGAAAAATAATGAAGCAACACAGTCCCAGCAGCACAGGCTTCTTGGCAAGCACAACACCCACTCATCCTCATCCCAATCCCTTCCCTTTGTTAGTCTCCCCCTCTGAACAGATGCCAACACCTGCAAATTTAGCCAGCTCTGTCCTCCCTTGCCATCCTGCACCGAAGCTGAGCCCAGTTCAGCAGGGACACTTGGGCTGCAGCCAGGACCAGCCGGACACTGCTGGGCCCTGGGAGACCTCCAGTGGGATTCAAGAGCCTCCTAAACCGATGGGGTACTCCCGAGATTAACACAGAACTAAGGCATCAATAGCAATGTTTTTTTAGGCTACACATCCCATCAAAGTACAACTCCAGCCAGGAGCAGCCCTGCTCTGTGTACACTGCAAAGCAGCTTCCCTGATCAATGAAGTATTTTCTTAAGAAGTGAAAAATCACTGAAGTGCCTCAGATCGAGCCTTTAATTTTAAAATTAAACAGAGTGGTGAGAGGAGATGGTAGAGATGGAGAATAAACAGGACCTAATTTCTTACCTCATCTTTAGCACCTGGCTTCCTTATCAGACCTCTCTGTACATCTTTTCCAAACAAGTTTCCTTTGATTTCCAGAAGACAAACTTTGTGTTTGCACTTACATTTTTAATATTGTATTAATTACCATGGGTATCATTTTAAAGATTGTATCGAGATATCAAAAGATAATACAGTTGCACTTAAATTTGTCAGCTTGCCCTAATTTTAGATATCAGCTCTGGAGACCTGCTCAAAAAGTAAGACTGACAGACTTTTTAATGGAGAAAATCGGAGTTCCCCTGGGATCCATACTTTTTTCTGATTCAGTAAGAAATCCCAGTGGCATTTGCTGAAAGGATCCCAGGATGGAAAATGACATCTCTCTAAGAATTAGTGCTTCTCACTCTGATTCAAGTCTTCCAAATATACTCTCCCTCCACACACATGCCTGCTACCTCTTCAGGCTTTTCAGCAACAGGAGGGTGTAATGTCTACTTGGAGTGCTCCAGTCCAGTCCTGTGTGTCAAACTGAAGTGAAGGAGCATGAATCTATATAAATAGACAAATTACCCACCCAATACATGTCATTTAAAATTGAGATGCTGACACAGCCTTAGCTACAGTGCCGCTAAGCAGGGGCTGCATCATTGTTTCAATTAAATATCCTTGTTTCCTCCTGAGAAACCTCCGGAGGAAGGGCTCGTTTGAGGGCAGACACAGACAGAAAGGGACTCTTGTCTGTCTGCTCCCAGTAAAGGCTGGGGAAGGTGGATTGGAGGCACAGCCATCACCTAACAGAGATCAGACAGAGCCGTGATTTACGCAGCCAGGTAGGCACGGATCTGAGCCAGGGAAAAGGACCAGCCCGAGACACTGCCCTTCCCACTGCCACCCTTCCTTGCCACCCAGCTGCTCCTCAGGCTCCCAGNGCACTGCCCTTCCCACTGCCACCCCTCGCCACCCAGCTGCTCCTCAGGCTCCCAGGTCCTGCTCCTTCCTGCTCTGCTGCTCAGTGCCCCATCCAGGCAAGTTTGAACCAGCTCACCCTTCAGCCCCTCCATCACACACTTTTCCTGATACTGATCTGCCATATTTCATTCAAAGGCTCTGGTCTATCTCCCCAGATTCCAAGTTTGATTTATTCTAGCAGAAATATGTACCTATATGGATTACTTCTACCTCTCGTGGATCTCCTATGGAGGATCAGCGGGGGTTTGCCCTCAAAAATCCTGAATGAAGCAAAATTGCTTCCTTTGCATTTTCTGAAGAGCAAGTAGAGAATTGTTCTGCAACCCTACATTCTGTACACAACAGGGCATCAAAATCTGCAAGAGACAGTCCTAAAGAAAAGCAGATCTCCTCTTCCCAGAAACACTTCAGGCCAAGCTGCTTCTGGTGAGATGGGCACAACTCCAGAGTCCTCAGAACACACTGAGGTCCAACCAAAAGCAATTTGTCAATTCACTGCTGCAACAGCTCCACAGCTGGAGGCCAATATCATCATGATATAAGGCATTTGTGTGAAGGATCTTCAAACCTCTAATCCTGCTGCGCACCCCTAGCTCTGGTTATTAATGAAAACTGAGGATGTTGGGCACTGCTGATGAAATGCTCCCTTGGACAGGATCCACCATCCTCGCTTCTCCCACTGCAGCGTGCTCGCAGGAACTTTCTGTCCTAAAAATGTTATTTTATTTAAAGCAGGAATTCAAAAATCTTCTGGGTCCTATTGAAAGATCTAAAAGATCCTGCCTGTCTGAAGAAAAGAAGTTTCTACTTGTCAGTTAAATAAAGGAATAACGCACAGCCTCCTTTATAGTGTGTACTTTACCTGTCATCCAACAGCCCATTATCACGTCACGGCAGAGTGCACTTTTCTACAGGTCACTTTGTTTAAAATGACATGGATAATGCACATGTCAGCGAGCTGACAGTCCCCACCGTCCTTCAGAGATAAAACCCAGCCACGAGTGCCTGTTCTTATCTGGGGTACATGCCTTGGTCTAAGTCAGGCAGAACATGATTTCTCCAGAGAGCACTTTTTTCATTTCCTGATTTTAAGAAAATCAAATAAGCACCATTTGTCTTCATCTGAATATGCTTGACCTGCTCAAATGATGATGTCTCGCATTTTATAACAGGCTACATATGCTGAATTCAAATTAACAGCAGAACAAGGCCTTTAGATCTTTGCCTGGGCTGCCAGCACAGCCTGAATAAATATACCAGGGTGAGCAGTCATCTCTCAGAACTGGGCCTGAGCTGTAGGGCTCAAAGATGGGTCTAGTTCTGACATTTGAAAAGCTCTAAATTTTTAGGGATATTTGGGTCTGCACTTCATTTCATTAAGGGGAAGACAAAATATAGATCCCAGAGATGAAATACCCCTCTGGATTTTAATCCTGCCCACACAAGTACGGGGATATTCAGTATACCTCTGTGTGAGGTAGAGTCTTGAATCTCTCTTCTATTGTGCTGTGGAAACCATCCTGAACCAGAATCTCCCCTCCATCCCCAAAAGCCGCCTTTGCCTTTTTATACAGGTGTGCTGCAAGAGGAAAATTCAGTGAAACAGGCAGAGGTTCAGCTCCATAAATGCTGCAGTGACAGGAAATTACACTTTTAGTTCTGGGTGCCATAAACATAGAAGCTGAAATTCAGTTTATCATCTTCCTCTGCATAAGGAACATCCTGAAAATGAATAATCACCTCACAGGATGGAATGTAATGGTAATGCATTAAAAATTCATATTGAAAAGTGCAGGTTAATATTCTGTGCAAAAACCCAACAAAACCTCCCCTTTCTGTTGTCACACTGATTAACTCCAGTGATTAGTTCCCTTATGCAAGGAAAATCATTGCATTTCAAAGTAAACAGCAGTTCTTTAACATAGTTAGAAAATTATTAAGAAACATGAGGAAAAAATCCTCTACTTGGGAAAAGAGCTGAAGGGCAAAGCTTTGGAAGTTATATACAGAATGATTTGAGAATTTCCTTGGCTTCCTGTTACACAAACCCTGTAGAAAACTGATTAAATTCATGGAAGGTTATTTTTGTACTCATTGTTTCCCTCTGGATTTTACAGCATATTTGCACTTGGCTGTTGGATAAGCTGCACACCAGCATGGTCATCTCCCCTCTTCTTGGCCTGCCTTGGAGCTGGTTAACAGAATCACTCATGAAACTCTAACCACTTCAACATTATTATGGGAACAATATTTTCTGACATTATTTTACCCTCGACTTCCATCCCCCAATCTACCCAGGGAAAGAGGAGGCAAAAGTGATTACATTATCAAAACAGCCCCTAAGGCTCAACATACAAACAAAAATCACAAAATCCAACCTGGAAATAAAGAAATTAGACAAGTTTTTCTGTGATGATTATTTCAGTTTTTCCAAAGAAGGTTAGTCTGTTCACTACATAAAGTAATGGATAAAAATATTCTTCAGCATGGATACCAGTTCTTAATTATTATTTGCCTTCTAAACAAAAAGCAGCATCAGAGACCATTGCCTGACTCTTTCAGCATTATTTTTTCCCCTTTCCCACTTAGAAACCCAAAATCATGAAGATAGTGATCAGCAAGTTGTGTTACTTGCCTTATGTACAGTTTCCAAATGTTATTTCTGAAAAATAGATCTATCAACCATAACACTTTAGCTGGAATTTGGAGGCCCTTGCCTACTGAGAAGCACAACAGGCACTAACAGTGGTTCAATAACTGCTAAGAAGTGCAAATATGAGGGTTACCAACAGACTCAGTTGCTGTTACAACCTCCAAGGGGAAGTAGCCATGGAAAGGGTTGGAACTGAGACTGGTGTTTGTAAACAACCCACACAGACCATGGCATCAATATGCTTAAAGATGAATTGTGCAGCCTCTAAAATATTCATTAGAATTCTCCTTCCTAGGAGGTCTATTCCAAAATTAAATTAGAGACAGAAATTTTCTCTGTATAGAGATGCTTTAGCTTAGTCCAAGAAGAAACTTAGAATAAGTAATAGATAAAGAGGAATAAGGGAATCCAATAAATTAATTTTGCTCCCATACTGATTTTCTTTCTTACCTTTTCTTCTTGATCACTGTCGCTGTCACACTGAAACACAAAAAGAGAAAAAGCACAGGTAAGAGAAACTTGTTACAGCAAAAAAGAAGATAAATATTTCTGTGAACAAGATGGGTGATACATCCATAAATGTTGGGCGTCACATCTGGCACCTTTAGGAACAAGTTCAGGTACTGTATGGGAGGCAATTTCCCCCACTGCTGTTCAAACATTCCTGTGTTGGAATGATTGATGTCCCTGCACACACCAAAAGCCATTTGCAAAGCTCTCTGTCAGTCCAGCTCAGGGGCACAGGAGCTGATGGTGCAGGGGCACGCTCAGCCTCCAAAACTGGATCAGGGAAGAACAAACACAGTCTTAGAGGGCTGGTGTGTTTTCTTTGGATGAGCAGTGTTCCTCATGCTGGCTGCCAGTCCACCAGCTCCAGGGGCTCCTAGGGGATGCTCAGGCCTGCCCAGCACAAAGAGGAGCGTTGGCAAGGCTGCTGTTCTGCAGGAACACTTGGAAAGGTCACCCTTTGCCTTTGCTTCTGGCTGCTGGACTAAAGAATCAGAGATCACAGGGAAGCAAGAACATGCCACAGCCACTGATTCCCTCAGGCTCTCTGGGAGTAGTCCAGATACCACAAATTTACAAAGTGCTGAATGGTCACTCCAGAGAGCCTTGATATTTATCCAGTGCCATTGCTCAATTCTTAAATAAGTTTTACTATTGTAGGAATAGAGCAGGACTAGATCTCTCAGTGTTTCTTAAAGACAAGCATAGGAACACAAACCACGTTTGCATTTGCTGAAAGTACAAAATCCTGTGTTGGGAAGAGGACTCCAAGAGCCCTGGAAATCACAGGTTTGATCCCTCTCACCAAATTCTGGGTACCTGCTCCTCCTTCTGTGGGTTTGTTTTGTTTCTATCTGCAGCTGTAGCCTCTGGAGGATGAATTGTCTGTGTCACTCAAGACTGAATTCACACCTCTGCAGATCTCATGGCAAACATTTCCAAGGAAAACATCACCAAACAGGAGACCCAGGCTTTCCTACCCAAGGACCAGCTGACTCTTAGGTTCTTACAGCACTCAGTTAAGCTCTTTATGTATTTATATCCTGTTTATTGCATCTTTGAGTATTTTTGTAAGACAACCAAATTGCTTCAAAATTAGTTATATTTTGTAAATTCCAAAGGTTAACTATACAGTGGGACAGAGCCAAATACACCCACAAATGCACATACTCGATTTGCACAAATCAACTCAGCTTCTGTCTGTTGTTTAATTAAAACTTTTCTGTTTCACTGGCTTTTCCCTTGTCTTCATCAATACAGGGGGTAAAAAAGTGCCTTCCCTACACCACTGAGCTATATACTTACAAATTAGAGCTAAGAACTATTTCTAGGTATTTTTAAACTAATTTTAAATGAAGGAAAGATTAGATAAAATTACAATCTCCTTGCAGATGATTCCAAATAGAAAAGGAAGTGAAATTTATTTAATAACTGAAGTGATTTATATAGCACTAGTTGCACCTATTTAATACCAAAGTATCTACTCTGGTAACAAACAAATGAAAAGAAACATGAAGACAGGGGGCAATTTTAGCTTTAATTTTGAAAACCCCACACAATGTTCGAATTAATGAAGAGTCCACTTAACTGGAAAAGGAAAGCATTTCTAGAACAGCATGGCATTGCTACAAAACACTCCTACCTTAACCCTATAAATATATAGGGTTGACTTAGGTTGACTTAGTCAACTTAGGGTTGACTTATTTATATAAATATATAGGGTTGATAAATAGGCATTTTGACTTCAACAGGACTGCCTGTATGAGATTTTGGTATGAAGGTGAGCAAGGCAAAATATTTACAAAAAAGCAAATTTGCCCATGGATTTTAATCCATGAAAATCACGGCACAGAATCAGAGAACCTCCTGAGCTGGAAGGGACCCACGAGGATCATCCAGTCCCACTCCTGGCCCTGCACAGGGCATCCCCAAGAATCACAAAGCATGTCACCAGCATGAATGTCACAAAGATTTTCCATTTACCGTTTCTCCTTCACAACTATTGGAAAAATTCAGCTTTTGGGCTCTGTTACCTTCTCCCCCTGGATGGTCAGAGCCAGGAGTTCCCTCACCAGGAGCTCCCCAGGATCCATTATCACACCTCCTATGTGTTTCAAACCAGGGAGCAAAGGAGCAATTGCTCCATTTGTTTATGCCTCTGCCCACCCTCCAGGCAAACTCCAAGTCTTGATCAGACTGAATCCAAAAGTGAAAATAAAGGGGCCAGAAGGTGGATGCCTAAGCAGGCAAGAGCAATTCCCTTTGAGCAGCAGGGTTCAGAGGGTTTCAAGGTGCCACCCACTCCCGGTGCCGGGCACATGAGCAGGTGTCCTGTGACCCAGCTGTGCTCAGAGCACTCTGCAGCCTCTCCTTTACCCCAGCTTTGGTCTGATTTAAAGAATCTCTCCTCTGCTGTAGTTTTTACGGACTCATAAGCTTGGAAAAGCTCAGGGTTTTTGTGTTCCCTGCAGCGTGTAGGTACCTGGGGAGAAGAGAACTTGCCAGCACTGACATCTGAATTTGCCAACAGAACAGTTCCCCACACCCGAGTGAATCTGCAGAGCGGTGTCGGTGGGAGGCCATTTCCACCAAAGTGTTAAACCTCCAAACCTCCTGCTCTCCCACAGTCCAGTTCTAATTTCAAGGTCCGCTTAATTCTGCATCAAATAATTACAGCTATACCCAGCAGCACCTTGTCTCCAGAGCTAAGCATATGGCCAAGGCCCGAGACCTCCTGGTGTCGGTGATGGAAGCGGCGCGGGTGCCAAGGCGATTCAAACGCCCCTGCTGGGCTCCTGCCGTGCCCAGTGAGTGACAGCTCTGTGCCGCGGCCAAAACTGCTCTGCTGCACGGCCCACATGGCCCTGGCAGCAAACACTGCCAGGCCTGCTCCTGAATTCCCACACTGACCCCAGGACTTTGCTGGGAGCTCAGCAGGAGCGCTCCATCCAATTTACAGCTCCAGCCTCCAGAGCCCTCTGTGCCAGCCTCTGGCAGAGACGGATGATGGTCAAACCCCTCCAGTTCATAAATTATGCAAAGGCAATAAATGCACTCGGCAAACAGCTCCTGATGCTGGGCCAGCCTGGCTCTGGGGCAGCTCCTGCCCTCTCAACACCAGGGCAGGACCGCCTGTCCAGCACTGCTGGCCCTGTGGACCAGCTGGGTGGAAGGAAAAAAGGAGGGAGAGGATGACAGGGCTCTAAGCACTGCTCTGGGGTTGTGTGTCTGTGCAGCACCTATCCATGTGTGTGTGTGTGTGTGTGTGTGTGTGCAGGACAGTCTGCACTGGCACGTCCTGCACACCCATCAGACAGTTTGTGTGCAGGGGTAATGCCAAAAAGGGAGAAGAGAGGTGTTTGCTGCTCAGGCTGGAAACAGAATTGGAGCAACTGCATGTTGAGGGTCAGCCCAGGCACTGCGGGCACTGCACTCACACGCAGCCACCCGTGCTCTGATGTGCTCATTTACATTTCTGGATGCAAGTTCTCCCCAGAGGTGCTAAAGCACAAGGTGTTTCCATCTCCTGCAGCCACGGCTGGAGAGCACATTTTGGAAACCGAAGCTGACAAGCGTGAAGTTGATTATTCAGAATTACTGGTCAATTTGAAGGCTCGAGTCTGCACTGCTCGCTCAATTCCTCAATTCCTCCAGCATTTCCCTACCTCCCAGGGCCACAGGAAGAAGTAAAATGATTTAAGTGCTTTGTGGTTCTCAGAGCGCCAGACTGTTTTGGAATGGAAGCAATGGAAATACTTTGTACTGGCCTTCTGCTTTGGGCTGCGTTTCAGTATTCCGTGTCTATTACAAAAAGCTCATTTTTCAGTGCTCTCCCCTGTCTTTTGTCAGGAAAGCATGGCTCTGTGCACAGACTGCCTTGGAATATTCTGCAAGTAACTGGGAATCCAAAATATCATTCAGAGATAGCATGACCTGATTTTTGGATAACTGCCACCAGCTTCACTGGAAGCTGAGGGTGATAATGTGACAAATCAGGACAAGGAGGCTGCAGACACATTTTACACCTGAACAAACAGAGGCTTCTTGCTCTGATTCTCAGCTTTAAGGCACTTACTGTCTCCACTCTGAACACAAGTTGTGACTGATTACAGACACCCCAGGCCAGGCTTGAGATGAGCCCAGAAGCAAATTGCCAGATTTGCCCCACACAACCCCCTGGCCAGCCCTCAGCTCATGCTGGGCACAGAAGTGAAGCTCAGATGGGCAGAAGTGCTGAGCACCCACAGCCCCCTGGACGGCCAAATTTTCACATGCAGGTGGTCTCAAATGCTGTGAGAGCTTCTCAGATCCCAGCCTGACAGGCTCCTCAGTGGGAAGACTCTGCAAAATGGCAATTTGGTGCTTCTCAAAGTCAGAAGGGACCCAACAGTTTTCCCAAAGGACCTACGGGACTACCAACAAAATTCATACAAAAAAAGCTCACTCAAAATGATCTCCATTGATAAAAATCTTACAGGACATATGGAAATGCTAAGGGTGCTCCTAATTTCTGTATAATTGGGGTAATAATGAGGCCAGGCTGACTGTGACTTGCACAAAGTGGCCGTAGTTATCACTGAAACTGTTCCAATCCCTTAAACAACCAAGCCACATCACATTACCTGAGACACACCCCACCCCACACACACACACACACACGTGCCAAGTGTTCAAGCTTCCTTTTGCAGTATTTCTGCCCCTTCCTGCTCCAGAAACACTAGTCACAGTCAATGACTCAAAAACTTGCATTTTCATATGTGTGATGCAGTCAATATTCAAATAATTATCCCTAAAATCAAGGCCAGGTGAGGAAGAAGACATACAAAGTCAAAGGATCTCTGAACAAACAAACCAGAAAGCTCTTCTTTCTTTTTCTGAAGCCCTGCAGTCAGCCTGGGCCGTGGCTGCAGCAGATGCATTCCCTGCAATACGGGGTGTGCACACACAGACCTGCACTGGGAAGTGGGAAAAGAACTTTCCAATTCCCAGCTGAGGCATAATTGCTGCTGTGTTTTTTAGAAGAAAAGGGAAACTGAAGATCAGGCTAAAGATTAGCTGCACCTCCCCAGTCCTCTGTCCCAGGTGGAGAAAATTAAAATGCACAGCACATTTCCCACAGCACCGGCGGAATGAGCCTGATCCCAAAGCCACGTTTCAAAAATCAGACACTCTATGTGGTGACAGCTCTAATTTGAGCCCATTTTAATAACTTGAGAGAGCCTGGTCCAAATCAAGCTGAGTAAAGGTCTTTGCCACCTCGCCAGCTCATTTAGGCTGAAGCAACACCATGGATTTCTCTGTGCTCTGCTGATTGAACACATTCTTGTGCAAAAAGTGGCAATCATTGAATATCTCATGTACAATGACATTGAGGAGGGCATTGTTCTCTATTCTGCTCAATGGACTTTGCTGGAACAGCTATTTCATATCTTGGAGCCATTTATCATTGCCACCAAAGGAGTCAGAGCTGCTGCAACGCCAGCGCTGAACAAAGTGATTCTACTCATCTGTCTGCTGAAAAGAAATCTGAAGAAAATGAGGGAAAACCCAGACCTCAGTCTGTTCACACTGACATTTACAATATTCTTGTCCATCTCTCCACCAATGACAAGCTGGCAGCCCTGGAAAGGGGAAAGATGGTATTTTAGTGATACAATTAGACCTTTGCTTCCAAGAAAAAAGGAGAAAAAAACATCTCCCAGATGAAAGGAGACACAGACAGGGAATAAATGGGCAATTTTCTAATTGATGAAATGGAGACCGGCAGAGTCACAAAGAAACCAAGAGCAAGAATTTCACTTTTTTCCTTCCTATCTGAGACACTGCTGCAAGTAGCATTCAGCATGGAGCTCCTTGCCAAGGAATCTTATATATATATAGCATCTCACAAATTGGTTAACATCACAGTCTGCTTAGCAATTCCTCACCATTATCCACTGTGATTCACTGTAAGGAATGGCTCTGAAACAGAGATGGTCTGAGAAGTTTAAGGTCTGCTTTCTTAAAAGCTAAAATTATGGATTATTCACCAAAAAGTCCCATTTTACACAAATTACCTAAGTCTGGACAAAAGATTGCAATGTTGACCTTTAATCTGAATTCCATTTTATCCAAACTACTTCACTTCAGATGAAACGTATCAGTCTTGGATATTTGAAGTTATCTTGGGCCCCTTACAAGAAAAATATTCAGAACTTAGAATGTTTTTCAGCTGCAGTTCTTTTTAATCCTTCCCTCACAGGACTTTTATTATTTTTTAAATATTATAAAATAACACAATTAGTGGTTCCTTTTAGCTTTACCATCAACAAAACAGTGGTTTGATAAGAAAGAATAACATGTTGGGTATTAAAATGAAAACTCTGGATTATATTGCTGCCCAGGATAAGGATGATCCACCTTACATTTCTCTAGGACATGGATCTATCCTAGGCACCTGGTGGAAGGCCCAAATATTCCTGGTAGGCCACAGGGAACTTGTTGTAAAGCCAAGGGGGGATTTCCCTCTAGAAAGACCCCAAAAGGCAAGTCCTGCTGCGAGGTTTGGCTCTGCTGTGTTGCCCCCTGTATTTGCAGGGACATCCCCTGCAGGGGCAGCCTGGGAGCTGTGTGCCAGTGGAGGCTCTGGCCACTGCTGGGGAGGTGACACAGGACCTGCTGGGGGCAGAGCTGCCACCCCTGTCCTGCCAGGCTGCCCCATCACCCCAGGGACACGTGGATCCAGCCCTGGGAGAAACTCATTTTCCTTTGTTCCTTGGAAAGGGAGCTGGGGCTGGAGGTTACTGCAGATCCCTCACGGTGTCACTGCCCAGGGACCCCACAGCTGCCCAGGGCCCATCTGACCATCCCCAGAGCAGGATGATGCTCCCACCAGGGCCAGGGGAGGATTAAACGTGTTTTCCAAATGGAAAACTCACAATGCCATGCATTCCTCAGCTCAGCACCCTCAGAAAGTGCCCACCACCAGTCAGGAACCCAAACCCCACCAGACCAGCTGGCCCCAGGCACTGCCAGCCACACGCACAGAGGAATCCTGACTTTAGGAAATCATTCTCTGTTGAAGGGTGAAGTCTCTTAAACAGCTCCTGAGGGCTCCATAGGGAAAAATGCCTCCATGCTTTCCCCTGGGATGCACATTTGCTGCCTCCTTACCTCCTTGCTGGCTGCAGCCAACATGCAGCTCTCATGTTCTTTTTAGCACCCTCTCAACTGATGGCAGTTGGCAGTGTGCAATGTCATGTTTAGCATCCTCTCAACTCACGAGTACTTTTTCAGGGTTCAAAAAAATAAATAATAGTAAATAATAATAAAAATGCATTTGTACTGATGGACTAAGTCAATAGGAAACATTTAAACTAATCAGTGGTTAATGAAGTCCGTGCCTAATCCTGCATCAGTGGGTATTATCTGTATAAGAAAAGGTTCTTATTTTTCAGAACTCCTGGTCTTAGCTCATGAGTTCTGTTTGGAATTTGAGTCTTCCAGGTACTTACAGGCTAATGAAATAAAAACACCTTGATTGACAAGAAGCAAAGCATGTTACGGGTTAAAATAATACAAGAATCTATTTTTTACACTGTGTTGTGATCCATAAAAATCACCCTGAGCCTTTCCTCTTTCTTCTCTGCCTGTGAAGCCAATTGCTTTGATTGCAGTGATATGAGCTTACTGAAATGACTTGCCCTTGCTTGTGAAGCAAATGGAACATGCTAATAGAACTTATCGCATTACCGGATGCAAAAGTGCCATAGCTCATTACTTTAAGATAAAAGGATATCATTGCAGACGGGAAGCAGAATTGACTTTCTGAGGCCCGACTTGATGATGATTTAATCAACTGCTCTCTTTCACTTCTCATCTCTGCGCCTGTCGGTTTCCCAGGTGCTGTTAAATGAGACACTCAGAAAGTGAGCGGAGGGAAAGAAATTGCTGTCATTACTTTTCAAGAAAGGAGGTATGCAAATTTTCGACAGAAAGATTGCGTTCATAATGGGCCTGGTAAAATACAAGGATCATGCTTGACAGGTGAGGGCAAGTCATTTGTACGTCCTTAAAGTGAAGCAACCATCCTCATTTAGAAATTGTGCTCGATAAGAGAAGCTACAAATGAAACTCATGCCATGGCTGAGAGCAGCCAGCAAATCTTTGAAGACTTTGCTGCTGCAGCTCTGCCTTCAGCAGGTGCCTGGCGTGCCTTCACACATGGCTCTTCCCAAGTGCCAGATGGCCAAAGATTGACCTCAGTATCTCACAGAGATTCCTCTTAAATGTTTTTCCTTACTGTCAGCATTATATTCACAGTCTGGGGTCTGAGAGTCTCTTCCTTTCTTCACCGCTGCCAGAAATAGAAATTACAACAACAAAAAAAACCCAAAACCCCACCAGCTAAGTGAGGGTTGAGTCAACTTTGAAAACAGAATCAAGAGGTTGGAGACAACAACTTGTTTTCCTCTGCGTGTATGACAGATCTTGGATGGTCTGGAGCTTACACTTCATAAAGCCAAGTAAAAAGAATAACCCAAGAAAAGGGTTGTGGCAGGAAGCAAAGAGGATGAAAAAGATGCTTTTGCAGGGCCCAAAAGGAACCAGGGGTGCTGTGTGATTGCCACAAGAAAGGAAAGGGTAAAGAGAGAGTAACTGGATGCTCTATTGACCTGATGGAGAAGGTCCAATATTCCAAAATTGGAAATTAAAAAAGTACAATAGTTGAGATGATGAATTATGCACAGACTAGAAACACTCTAAAGATCTTGGATGGCTATTGAGCTGTTTGGATCATTTTAAATGGGGAAATGAGAACTACCAAGCTTTTATTGGTGTCAATCAGGTTTTTCATCAGAGATTGATAGTCAGCCACAGCAAACAGGTTCCTCGGGGACACTCTAAGCAATACAGCAGTTTGTCATAAAATGTTGACATTTTGTCTCAGATAACAGCAGAGGACTTAAATAGAATTAATGTCATGAATATTTAGAATTAAACAAGAAACAGCTGGGAAATACTGCCACAAAGGAAGCTGGGTACAACAGAAAATGATTTAAATAAGAACAGCCACTACATTAATTCCAAGATAGGTGCATTTTAAGATTTTTTTTTCCTCAAGGAAACAGTACGTTGCTCCCATGCTTGTTTATGAAACAACTATCAGATATGTTATTTGCCCTTCTCCCTGTGTGTCAGGCCCTTAACCCTCCACATCCACCTAACTGGGAGTGATCCAGCAATATCCCTTGGATCTGACTCACCTCTCACCAAAAATACTGCACTGTGGGTTGAAAAGCAAGATGATGGAGGAAAGATAGCCTTGGGCTAGGACTCGGGAGATCCACCTCTGTCACTGGCTATCAGGATCACCTCAGGCAAGTCACTTACTCCCTTCTCCTGTCAACCCTCTACTTCTCATCTCTCTGGGCTATTAAATGGTACATTCCCTAGGATTTGCTGGCTTTCACTGTGTGTGTTTATAAAATGTGCAGGATAATAAGGCATTTTTCTGAGAGAATGTTGGTCTTAGCAAATAGAAGAAATAAAGCAGAAGAAAAAAGCATTAAGACCTGGATCAGGCCCTAGACACACCATGCCTATTTTCAGTATAGATTTCATCTTCCACCAACTAGAAGTGCATGACCTCTGGAAAATGATATAATTTCAACAGAAAATTATTTTTATTTTCACGTAGAGCAATGCACAGGGAGCAGCAGCAATCCAGCACTGACAGCACTGCACAGGGGCTGCTGGCTCGTGCAGGCTGCAGCAACTCTGAGCACAACATGGCTACTGAAACACACACAAAGAGACATTGCACTGATTCCTAGGATAAAATAGTTGTGGAAATCGTATCTGAAACAAAACATAAATAATAAAAAGCCATCTTTTCTCTTCTTCCCCAAACAAGACCTCTTTAGCTTTTGAATTCTGTGTCTTCAAGTAGCCTAAATAAGTTAAACTGAATTGTATAAATAATAATGGTAATAATAATTCCCTAAACAATCCAAAACAATTGATCCTTAGGGATAAGACCTAAACAGCTGAGCTATAAACCTCTGAACATTGGATTTTAATGGATACTAAAAACCCCTTAATGAAGCCCTATAAATACAACCTGAAACAAAATGATTTGTGTTCTAAGCTGTTTGCAAACTCCCGTAAATGTTCCTTATTGTCATAATGCCAGAAAAATAGCTCAGCCTGTGCACTCAGCCCTGCAAACTGGCTTCTGTGCTGTGCTTTCATTCCCTTTTTCCACTCTCTGTTTTATAATCCATCACTTGCACAGTTGTTATGTATTATTATTACTATTATTTATTGCTGCCTTTATCATTTTTGTACAATTGATAAATTGTCTGTGCTAGACCTGAGGGAAGAGAAAGATTATTCTAAACGTAGAGCAAGTAAATATAAATTGTAAAGACAATGGCACACTTTGGCCTGCCTGGCTCAAATTTCCTTTTTGATATACATGGCTCTACAATTTGGAATCTGTGATCTCTTATTAGGAAATGAAAGCATTATATTTTTTTCCCCAGAATACAGCAACTGTAATAATTAAATTTAAAACAGGAGTTATATTTCTCTTTTTAGAGGTAGGAATAATATATCTGATTTATCAGTTGAACTCTGCCATTTTGTGTTCAAGGAGTGGCTGAAATTATTCATCACTGCCTGGCTGAACAGAGCAGCTGTGGCTGCCCCTGGATCCCTGTCCAACGCCAGGCTGGACAGGGCTTGGAGAGACCTGGGACAGTGCAAGGTGTCCCTGCCCATGGCAGGGGTGGGATGGGCTTTAAGGTCCCTTCCAACCCAAACTGTTCTGGTATTCTTTGATAACTGGGGGATGTTGTCCAACAGAGCATCCACCATCGCAGCCCCCCCTTTACCAACAAGTAGTGACAGAAATGATCCCTTGGTGTCCCAAGCAGCCCGCCCAGGAAGGGGGACTGCTCATTTCCTCCAGCTCTCTCTTCTTGAGGACCTCCTGCACTCAGCCCCAAAGCCCGGTGTGCCTCCTCTGTTCTGAGCCAAAGCTGCAGCTCCCATGCCAGTTCTGCAGCTCTGCAGTGATCCCACCCTGGGGCTCACAGTGCTCCAGGACATGGCCACACACAGCAGAGGTGGGAGAGTCATGGAATATCCCAGATTGAAGGGACCCCACCAGGGATCACCCAGTCCAGCTCCTGTCCCTGCACAGACACCCCAACAATCCCACCCTGGGCATCCCTGGGAGCTCCTGCAGCTCTGGCAGCCTCGGGGCCGTGCCCATTCCTGGGGAACCTGGGCAGTGCCAGCACCCTAAGGGGGAAGAACCTTTCCCTGATCTCCAACCTGAGTGTCCCTGGCCCAGCTCCAGACCTTCCCTGGGTCTTGTCCCTGCTCACAGGGAGCAGAGGTCAGAGCTGTTCCTCTGCTGTCCCTCAGGAGGAAGCTGCAGAGGCAGCTTCAGGTAAGACCCAAATATCTACTTTTAAAGAGCCATCCTCCTATACAAATATCCACTGTGGAATACCAGGTCCTCAGTTTACCACCAATGCTCTCCTTGCACAGACTGAAGAAAAATGTTTGGGGTTTGGTTGGGTTTTTTTCCCCCAGTGCTGCATTAACCTACCCCCAGACTTAGTGGTAAAAACTCCTGTATCATAAATATTATCACAGGCTCCATGACTGTTATCAGCAGTAGCAAATTACCTGTCACAGCAAAGGCAAGGGATTGCTTTGAATAGCTGCCTTTTAGCTCAGTGCTCGAAAAGTTATCCCTGTCCAGGAGGGTCACAGAAAATGCAGGAGTTTTGCCAACAGCAGCTGTGCTGAAGCAGGGCTGTGGCCAATGCAGCATTACTGGCACTGCCCATGTGCTCCTTTTTCAGCTGCAATGAGACTTCACACTGTCAGGAATTATCTCTTCCAAAGGTGAGCCCCACATCAGGGCCAGGAGACATCCTGAATGTCAAACACAGGACTTCCCACTAAACTCTGTCAAAAAAAGACACACTGAAGCAGGAGGGGATGCAAAACAACTCTCTCTGGGAATAGGAGGATCCACAGGATGCCTGGAAGGAGCAGATGCTTCAGATCTTTGATCTTTGTGATCACCACTACCCCACAGACAAAAATTTACACTGAATTTCTGGCTGGATGATCCCAGCAAAGCACCTGCATCTTGTACAGAAAGGAATTTTAAACTACTCAACCTGTGCTCTGCAGTTTTGAGATGGATTAGGCAGAGCAAGGAAATTCATTACTTTCTCCAGAGATATTCTCTGTGAATACAGAGCCTTGGAATTTCACAAGGGATGTTTTAGAGAGGTAGAGGCTCCCTCTATTTTATAGACTGTAGATACCAAAAGATTGGAAATTCCATTCTCATCTCCTTTGAAAATTTAGCAATAAGGAGGCTCTGAGATTTCAAGCATGTTCTCCCCACAAAAAAAGCCTCTGTAGGCTTTATCTTCAGTCTAAAAGGCAAGTGAATAACAAGATGCAATAGATACAATCCAGATAAATTTAGACTGGTGCATATTTTAAAAATGAAGAATAATTTATTATTCTTCACTTAAAAACAGGACAGATTTTCCCTAACTGAAAAAAAAATTAATAAAAAATTAAAACTTTGCCTAAATGTTGTGCCCTCGTTCAGTCAGAGTTACTGTACTCCAGGCAGTACAATTAATTAGTGAGATCATATGGTCTGTGCTAGACAGGAGGTCACAGCAGATCACACCCTCATTGCCTTAAATGATGTGAATTTATAAATCCCTAAACATCCACATCCTTCCACTCCTACATCCACAGCCAGCTCGTTAATGCTTCAGATCTTCTGTGATCCAGCAATTCAGGCCAGTTCCATTCAGTGACAACAGCTCTTTCCATGCTGGAACAATCCTGAAGGGTTGTGAACGACCTTGGAGCTTACTCCAGAGCCAGGAGGTTTTCCCATTTCCCAGGAACAGTAGATCCTGCCAGCTTTTACAGTGAGCTTGGTATTGGTGTTGCTGTGTATGTTGAGTTTTATTCATGTTCACAGGATTCAGTTTTATCATGCTGCAGGAATAGCACTTCTTCAAGACTCATTTCAGCTTTGCTATTAAGCTCGACTACCCCTTTTGAGTAATCAATAAAAAGTCTGCTACAAGAGGACACTGTGATTTACAAATACAGGAAAAGAAAGAGAATGATGCAGAGCCATTGATATGGATGGGAAGGACTGTTGGGAGGGGGGAAATAAAAAGACTATGAGAAGAATCTGAACAACCAATTCAATCTTGGAGGAAAATTCAGCAGAGCTATCCTGCGTGGCAGCTATCATAAAAAGACGCGGGAGAGATCTACGGGAAATTCAATACCAAAACTAAAATGTTCACCAATGGGTCCTTCAGAGCAAGGGAGAGGGGGAGACAGCAATTTCTCAGAAAGCATTACAGAAGGCAGCCCTTCATTTTCCCCTCAGATCTCCTAAAAAATAATTATTAACATGCAAGGGAGAGATGCGAGTGGATACTCTAAACTGAGGAATACTTTGATACAGGCACAGATTTATCCAAGACTCTGCTCCCATCTCCACCCAACAGAGGAGAGCTCAAGAGCACGTTTCTTTCCACCCCACACACTTACAGCCCCTTCAATCATTTCTTGTCAATACACACAAACCTGGTTGAATTCAGGTTCTCCAGGCTCCTGCCAAACAAGGGCTTTATTGCTGTTGCCCCAGGGAGAAGATGCGGGCAGGTGAGAACTGTGCGTGGCTGGAGGCTGTGCTCAGGACCTGCCATCTCCAGGCTCCTGTCCCGCCACACCTCCCAAAAGTTTGACCTTTTCTCCTAAAAACAAAGGCTGGAAAACACCAGGCATAACACATGGCACAGTGACAGCAGCACAAGGCAGAGCCTTACAATGGCAGAGCAATAAAGGAATAGAGACAACTCCCATCTTTGTCTATTGAACTGGATTCATGCTCCAGCAGCAGCAGCAAACACTACCCAAGGGAAACATGTGCTTGTCCCCACACAACCAGTACACAATTCCCAGCTGGAAGGACTTGAACTGTTACACAATTCCCAGCTGGAAGGACTCGAACTGTACTGGACTCTGCATTTACCAACACCAAAGACAATGACCCACTTCAACTAAACCAAATGATTGAGAACAGAAGGGCAACCACCACACTCCCAATAGAAGAGGGCTCGCCTGCTTCCCCTCCCATGAGGGCTGGCGTTGGTAACTCACTCCTGTCTCTCCTCCAAAACACTGGCTGTACGAGCGCACTGCTGAGCCGTGGTTCCTTTCGTTATTTGCACTTCTGCTTTTACTGGGAAGAAATAACTTCCAGTGTTAAGATGCTTCTGGGCAAATACCTCATCCTTGGAAAAATGAGCAAATGTAGCCAAATGACAGAGTGTAAACAACACTCCCTGAACTACCAGGGACACCAGGCTCAAACGCCCCGCGTGCGACGTCTTCCTTCCCGGAGCCTCGTCTCCCGCTAAGACCTCAAAGGGTTAAGCCTGCAAATTGCCTTGCTGTGCTTCTGGGACAGCATGAAGGATGGCTGCCATTGCCACGGTCAGATATGACAGCGCCAATTTGATGTGCTGCCATCAAGGGCCTTCTAAGAGCCGAGCGCCCTGATGGTTTTGTGATGCGAACAGTCGCATCGCAAAATGGTTTTCCTCTCCCGCTGCCTCTGCTTCCATCTGCTGCTGGGCCGAGGCACAGCCGGCTGCCTGCCTGTCACAGCATGGATTAAAATTAGCTGGGGAGGAGGCACTCAGTTGTGCTAATTACATTTTAATCATTGGAAATGTGTTGGCAAATCAAGCCTTGATTGCCATCTCGGAGCCTGTCTCCTCCAGCAGAGCGGAGGGGCTGTCTGCATTAGCTGGGCCCTGCTGGGCCCAGTTCTCTCACAGAAGATGGAATATGGTGCCTGCTGGCCCACCACTGAGACTGCTTTGGCACATTATTAAAAAGCCACAAGGCTTGTTTCAAATCATCACTGTGTGAGCTCTGCTCATTCTCACATCCCTGGGTATTCCAGCCACTTGGTACTTTTAACTATATCTTTAGTTTACCTTGTGGGCTCAAAAACAATTTTGCATGCGTGGGTGGAGGAAGCCAGAGCTCTTCTGCAGCTCGTGGGGTTGGGAACAGAGCCGGTTGTCAAAACGCCTTTCTTGTCAGCTGTAAGGCTGCACTGAATAGCAGCCCAAAATAACCGGGGCTTGCACAGCCCCCACTCCATCTCGGGAAGGTTTGGTGCGAGCCCTGGTTCGGTCACAGCCGTGGGAGCTGGTGAAGTCCCTGCTCATTTCTCATCCACAGAAGGTCAAAGGACCCTGAGTCACTGGTGACTCTCAGGCCAGACAAGGCTGTAAATCCTCCCTGGAGAGGGACAGAGACAGCAGCCAGGATCCCCTTTGTTCCTCTGACTAAATACGCACATGCAGATCCTAAAATCAGCACAATGGATGAGTGTCAAAAGGATGAATTTTCAAGCCCTTTCCCCAGCCACGTTTGAAATAACTTGGGTTTTTTTAGTTTTATTTTCAAAATCAATACAGGGAAGCTCCCAGAGCCAGCAACTCGAACCAAAAGCAGAAGAGCCAGGCTCTCAAATGTCACACCATGCAGGCTAAACAAAACCAGCAGCATCTACCACCTGCAAACCCCTCCTAAAATAAACAAACAAACCCAATGCCATCGATATTTAGATATCTGGAAAATTTTCCCTTAAATCTCTCTTTTATAAAATGCAAATAACACCCCTACACTGCATCTTGACAGAACAGGAACCTATTTTCATGGCTTACAGCAGCAGCAGAACTGGACTCGTGGGGTTGGGTTTGCAAAAGGAAAGGGTTTGATGCTTTGCAGAGCCACATTCCTGACCAGGCTGATTGTTCCCACAGTGCCCAACAGCCCTGGAGGGCCACGGTCACCCCTGAGCTAAAACATCTCCCCAGACTGCCCAGCCACAGCAGCCCCAGCAGTTCAGCCCTGGAGCAGGTCAGTGACCAGCAGCCTGGCTCTGTCCCTTGTGGGGAGGCCGAGGGCACAGCACGGCCACAGGGCTGCGGGCTGGGCTCTCCTGTGCTCCCAGCCCTGCAGCAGCAGGGACAGAGCAGCAGGGATGGGACTGGGGCATCAAGCACACACAGTCCTCGTAGCAGCTCCCAAACCCTAAAATCCCTGCAGTGTGTGCAAGTGCATTTGGGGCTGTGCACTCAGCACACCTCGCCCACGGCCGCTCACGGCTCGAGCACCTGCGGCGGCTGCCCCGAGTGCAACCTGCCCCTACAGCCCCTCCCAGCAGGCAGGCTTCCGTGGCTTCCTTTTCCTTGGGCAATTACATTCCCATCCCATGTAATGTTTTCATGACTGTCATATAATGGAACTTAAAGCTGATCATTTTAGAGCCCTAGCAATAACGTTAAGGGTTGGCAAATACCACAGAGGGAGGCTGTGGCATCCTCTCATACAGCTGTAATGCACAGATTGAATCTGAAACAAAAAAAGCAAGTTGTACATGTGTTCTAGTATAAAACTTAATATCCAAGTTATTAGGCTGGGAAAAAATAGAAATTAAAATCTGGCTGATAAGTGTGAAGATAAACAGGGTCAATTAATTTATTTAAATTGGCTTAATAGACCATTTTTGTTCTTGTTTAACTCAAGAGCTTTAAATTTAAATGATCTAATCCCTTTTTAGCGTTTTTAATATGAACACTACACCAAAAATATTATTGTACATAAATGAGACATCGTTTTCCTTCAGCCCATTTAATTTTATTTTTGCCTTTAAAGTGGGGGTAAGTACATTTGTATTTGTGTCATGGCTCCAGTGCTCCCAAGCCCTTTTAAAGTAAGGCCACACAGGGCAAACACAAACCCAACAGCTCCAATTTCAGACCCACTGCAACACACAGCAGAGCTGGTTTTCCAGCCACAGGAGCTGCCAGTTGCCATGAAAACACCGAAAAAGTCAGGGAACAATCCTGTCCCTGACAGGTCTTTAAGGTCTCACAAACACGGCTTAGGCCTCAGCTGTTTGCAACTGCTCGTCATTATTTATGGTACAGAGACCAGGGGGGAAAACCTGTAATTTGGGCAGTGACAGAACATTTCATTAAAATCATCAGAATAAAAAATAGCTGTACTTTAGCTCTCAGTCACAAAATTTAAGGAGTATTTTGATTATATTTCAGATCTGAAAGCATGCAGTCCATCTTCCTCTTTGTCCCCAAAGCCATCTCCTCTATCTTTGTTACATTTGTGAAAAAAAAAACTCTTTTCATTCTGAGTATTTGGTGTTTACCAATAACAACTGTGATCATGCAAGGCCACTGCTCTCTGAGGTGATGGAGTTAAAAATGGACAGGCCAGGATGTGCAATAATTTTATTTTTTTTTGAGAACCAGACATGTAACAATCTTTTCAGGCTTTATTTCTTCACTTTCTAAGTGAAATTACTATCCATGCTCCTATGTAAGCTCTCTCCGATTGAAATATCTAAATAAATGGGCAGAGGATACTTTTAATCCTACTAAGGATTGCAATATTGCAGCTGAAGCAGAATTTCTGGCCAAACACCCTGGCCTTACCCTGGGACCCCAGCCCTGGGTGTGCTCAGTGCCTGCTCAGGCACAGCACTCGTGATTTGTAACCTGCAGGAATAAATGGCCAGGAATTGTGAGTGAGAGCCCTATAGCATTTAGAACCCTATTCAGCTGGAAAATTACACAGCCTCCCGAGGCACATGAGCCCTGAGAGGCCTCAGCAGCAGCAGATCCTTTCAGGAAAAAGGTCAGCCAAGCACCCCAGGAGGCGGAGGGAATACAGAGAACATTCACCAGAATGTTCCAAAGCAGAAAAGAGCTCTTCTTTGTCCCCAGGTATTTGTCTGTCTCCCTTCTCCTACCCTACACTTGCTTTGGAAGGAGAAAGTGTTCCTAAAATATTTGGGGACTGAGAAGGAGCTGTTTGCAAAGCCTCACCACCTAGAGGAGATGATCTCTGTCCCTGTGTTGCAGAGAACCTGAGGGGACTGCTGCTGATAAAACAAAGTCCTGAATGTCTCCTTGAGACACCCAAAGGAGGTGCCGAAATCCAGCCCTGGAATTCAGTAGCAGCAAATGGAAAAGGAGACCAAACACAAATAAAGGCAGCAGACAAGCATCCTATTTTTCACATGAAGAGCAAACTGTGCTTTTCTGAGGCCACCTAAAGCCACCTCCTGCAAAAGCCTCTGCTCTCACTCCCATCATTCAGGTCACACATAATACAAGTTGTGTTGCTAAACATGATACACTTATTTCTCTGACTGACCCTCATGCAGTCCTCTCAGTGGGCATATTTGTTCTGGCCGTTTCTCTCAGGAACCACAAAGATATCTTGCTAAAAGGTAAATGATGGAATTTCCATGGGCATTATTTAAAAGGGGGAATGAAATCCCAGACTTGCACCCTCCAGTGTCATTGTTACAGAACCTCCACTGCTGCACAAAGTGGAGGAAATACATTGGAAATGCAGAAGCACTGAGTGTAAAGGGTGCCTTCAGTGAAGAGTACACTGAAAAATAAGCTGCTTCCCATCAGCGAGTACATTCTTTATCTTTTAGCGTAACATTTACAAAGCTTGTTCAGGAAAAAAACGTGTTAAATCTTTAATCAGGCTACAGACACTTTATTTGGAGTCTTCACAGAAACCCAAAGTAGTGCCATAAGGTGCCTGGAATATTAGCCAAGATAAAACCTTCAGGGCCATACACGCTACTGTTTTCAAATCTGTTCTTTCATCTGATGTGCCAGTCGAAATTACTTCTGCAACATGGTCAGAACCAACCTGGATGGATTTATAATGCCTGAAATTGCTATGGGCATATTTTTGTGAATTGCCTAGAGACAAACAGATAATTCTCTTTAGATTGTGCGAATTGCTAATTCTTATGCATGTCATGTGTTTGCCAAGTGGCATGTTTAGACAAGAAAATTGCGGAATATTCCTGATGTCACCAGAGCTCTATGCTTAGAAAGCCACGGGAGTGTAGGACAGTGTCCTTGCACGTATCTCACATATATGTTACAAATAATTTTAACTCAGACACTGCTTGTTACCTTTCCTCACTACAAGAGTACCTGTCTAAGAAGGGAGTGAAATGCTAAAGAGCAATTACCAACGATACCAGAGCAATGTAGGTACGTGTGTGGGGAAAGGAAGCAGAACCCAGCTTTTTATTTTTCTCTGCTTAGGCAGTTGGAATAAACAGTGTAAGTGTCATCTTTTGAGTCAACATGTCAAGTTGAGTTTTGTGATATCTCATCTCTGTCTGTTGGCATCATTACACCACACACAAAACCCTCGCAGAGCCTCCCTCGCTTGTGCTCCCCCCAAAAACACAGCTTGTGCCACCAGTCCCTGAGTTTCCCTCTCTGTTCAACCTTCTCGAAAATTTTGAACTCACTGGCCAATTTCACCCACATTTGACAAGAGATTTCAAAGCTAATTAAGCTCATGTGAGTTTTCTGCAAAAGGCGGCCAGTTGGTGCAGAGCCCCGATGAGTCTGAGGGAAAGGCTGCAGCGTGTGATCACACCTCGCTCCCGCCCAGAACACGCACACACGAGAAATGTTACAACAACTCCAAGAGAAAAAGCATCAATCAAAGGGTTCCATTAACTCTCTACGGGAAATCAAGCTTTGATAAGTTTTTTCCTCCTATTTATTTTACTACATCTGACTTAGATTCGGAGGTGCCAGCTTTTAACTAATATAGAAATTAGCCTCATCCTTAAACCCAACAGGGACATCTCTGTATAGCATTTATTATAAAGCATAATTGTAGCTTCAGGGCATCATTTCAGATGAAAATGTAAAATATACAATAAAAGAAAATTCCATTTGTATTATGGCCAGATTTTGCTTCTCAAGTGACTCTTTACATGTGGAGAAGTCACTGAGCTGTGTGTCCAGCCAGCACAGGACTGCCGGTCCCACGCTTATGGCTTAAGGCCATGAGATTATTAAAACCATGGATTTAATTCCATGGCCAAAACACTTTAGCAACTTTGGGTAAATCCCCCTTCCTCCCTTTCTTGTAAAACCAGACTTTGTTCCCTTCCCCTACACTTCATCTTCCCTATCTGTGTTGTGCTCTCTTCCATATAAACTGCACGACGCCTGCTTTCCCTGAATGCCCATTAAACTGTTCTCTGACTCAAACAAATCCAAACACAAACATACTGAATCCATTTTTCTGAAGTATTTTAAGTGGATTTTTGTTTTGTTTCTTTTAGTCCTTGATCACTGACCATGAAAAAATTTCATCGGCTCCGGAAAGCTGGGTCTGCCCGTGAGAAGAATGCCAGCTTAACAAATCAGTAGCTTTGGAGTACTTCAGGAGGTGCTAAGAATAAACAGTTGCTTTTCTTTATTGGGAGGGAAACGTGATTAATATAATTGTTTTAGCATGTCCTATGTATGCAGCTTGGTTGTTTTACAAGGAGGAGTAACAAATTAGCAGTCATCGAAGAGTCACTTGAAATCCCCTTTAGATTTCATCACTCTTTATAACAGGGTTTCTCAAGGCAAACAGGAAAGAATTTTATTTTCAAAGGGAAGAGAAAACAGTGTTGCTAAAACACTTCTGCTCTCTATCCCTGCGGGATGCAAAAATAATCCATGACTGTGACTTCCATGAATTCAGTTAACTGCGGCTAAATTGCATCACAGAGACTGTCTTTAACAGATCTGCAATGGTTAATGAATATGGTGAGGCGACTAGATATTTCTTCAAAACAACTCATCAAGTAAGCTGCCTCCACTTAACAGATGTAAAGGCAGGGCCCAAAGTGGGAGCTGGCAGAAACAGATGGTGCCTAAGGGCAGCTTTCTGTTCCAGTGCTCTTGGGGGCCAGGTTAGGCAGGACGGGAGGGCTGGAGAGGTGGGGGCTGTGTTTTTCAGCAGCAGGTAAAATCCATTTGTCACACCAGCTCCAACTGGGCTTTCTGCACAAAAGTTTAATATCTGAAACCAATGAGGCATTCTGCTCTCCGACTGCAGCAAGGCAGGAAAACCTCTCAGAGCAGTATGGAGCCCCAGCCTTTTCCAGCAGGGAGAGATGTCAAACTCCTCATTTTCTGAGATTTGCCTTTTCTCTTCCTTTTTCAAACAAATAAAAAATGGATATGCAAAGGGAAGGGTTTTACCTTATGATACCTTCAGGGAAAGAACACAGAGTGGCGAGGGTAAGTGTGATTTCTCTCTCTCTTCTCCACAGAATAACACCAGTAACCTCATAAAGCAGCCCCTGCTTTCTCCTTCCCTGAAATACAGACACACACTGCGGCACCAGCAATAAATTTCCATCACCTCCGACTTCCAGCACTGCCAAGGTATGTGCCACAGAGAGCATTTTTATGAGCCGCTCTTTGACTGCCAGGATTTTGCCTTCATAAAGAAGAGGTTTTAGTCCATTCTGTCTATTTATTTTGTGTAGAGGAATCAAGGTCAATAAACCATGGAGAAATTCACTCTACCTTATTCCATTTCAGACTTTTGTCATCCACGCTTTATCGAGTATCTGAATGAATTTTTAATATCATGCCACAAAATGCTTTGGTCTTCTATCATAAGCTGGGACTCTATAAATCTGATCACACTTGGGAGTTCTCAAATATACTCAGCACTGAAGAAACAGCTTTAAAGTTTAGTCATTCTGATGAAATGTAAGAGCTTATATCAGTGACAGGTTGACAGAAAAAGCTGTTTTCCTTTCCATTTCACAGACTTCCACGTATGAACGCCATGAAACATGTCAGGACTTTCTCTGAGTCTATGAAGACAGAGATGGCATCTGCTCCCAGTGGGGAGCCCTTCTAACCAGTAATACTGTAAAATTTCATGATTCTGAAATCTGATCGACAGCCAAAGGAAGGGCAGGGAGGAGGTGTTTACTGTATTTTATAGGAGAGCATCAATTGCTTGTCTTGGCACATGATGCATATTTTTATGGCATACAATGCCACTTTCAACATATTTTTTTAAATTAAAATGTATTCATGTTGGCTGAACAGGTTTATAATTTCTGCTTGCTGGAAAAAAATACACATTTTTAAAAACTAGGTATTAACCCTCCTCACTCATCACTGCAGTTTGAGGCAGGTGGGCAAAAGAGCCTTAAGCAAATCCACAGAGATCTACTGTCAGCAGCCCAGCACAGATCATTAACTCCTTCCAGCACCATTGATCCCCCCTTCCAGTGACAGCACAGAGAGGAAATGGATCCAGTGACTCTAAAGCCAATTAAAAATGATCTCATAATAACGTGGCTAAATTGAGACCTCATTAAGAGACTGCTTTAGATTTTCACATTTGCTTTTATCAAATATGCCTCTCTGTGGCCCCACTGAATTTAAGCAGCAACACCCCTACAGATTTCAGCAACTCCTGGAGCCCATGCACAGGGGCTTTCCCCCAGACCCCAGTCCCAGCTCCAGGCAGCTGACTCCACTGAAGAATCTCTGCAGGTCTGGGCTGGTGTTTGCTCAGCCAGGGAACACAACTCTTCCTTCTCCCAGGACCAGTTTTCAGCCTGTGATTTCTCTAATCCTGAAATCCCACACACATCCTCCAAGAGAGCTCTACACCATAAGGCAGAACAGCAAACCACCAGGGGGTACCTTTATATGATTAGATGCCTTTACACCTTCAAAATAAATTTAAGGTATGCACAATTAAAAACAAAACACCCTTGCAAAGCACCCCAGGGCTTGCAAACATATTGGCCCCACAACTCCTGACTGTCCACAGGATGATAGAAACTTCCTCCCAAAAAGCAAGAGGACAAATCCAAGACTCTTGTAATTTTACTGACTGTAAGAAGACTAAATAGAAAATGAAAGGATGGCAGGAACTGTGCACATGGCACATTTATAGATACCAAGTCTAAATTACTTAATAAATGAAAGCACTGTGTAGATATGGATTTGGAGAAATTATTTATCTGTGTATACAGAGCTAGGGCTTGATTTTAGTTTAAAGAAGATCATGGAAGTACCCAGACATTTTCAGAGACTGATCCATCTTTTACTCACCTGAAATCACTGTACATGAAAGAGGGAAGAGAGAATCAAATGCTCACACTAATTATTGTTTTATTTTGTCATGCCAAGGTAGGTGTTGGTGACATGGAGTATTATGGTATACAGGAGCATAAGTAGTTGGAAATTCAGCCATGGTCCATCAAGCCACAGCTAACTAAGGCTAACTACTTGAATCTGGAACTCCTGAGGTCAGGAAAAGTGAGGCCTCCAGCTATATATTAGGTATATAAAATAATGTTCAATACATTATTTAGGAACGTTGACATCTGACTTGTGGAAGTGTTTGGTGGCTGCATTTCCTCCCACTCCACAGCTCTCTGAGATAGGTGTGGGTGTGGAGTCTGGAACTGTGGGGGCTCTGATTCAGATAATACCATGGATAGCTGCAACAGATGGCATTCCTGCCACTGCTGCTTCCCAGACAAAGCCTCTCCAGCCAACGGCCACTCTCCTCCCCCCTGCTTTTCTTGACTTAGGATATGTCAAGGTGGAATAAGGCAAAGTTCAGACCTTTCCGTGCCAGTAAACACCAACAGGGCAGTGCAATGCCAAAAAGAGAAATCATTGCATATAGGAAGGGTGCAGCAGAACTAAAGCAAATTAAATATGCAAAGGAAGAGGGGCCCACCCAGAAACTCAGGTGACTTTGTTATGCAATTAGAAAAGATAAAGTTATCCTTTTATCACCATTCCTCCTCCTCACTGGGAAGGAAAGATGTTGGCTGCCCTCCTAGGTGTGTGCAGGCACAACTCTGACTGTCTCAGGTGACTTCAGAGGGGAGGAGAGGATTGTGAGAACAGCTTCCACTCACAGGATGCACCTACTGATCAGTCAAAAGGCTATTGATTCCTGGCTCCCAGGAAACAGCTTCTACCTTGCTGGAAACTTCAATAGCATGGGCCTTATTCCTGTGGTAATTATGACAATTTTAGATTGACATAATTGTAAAAATTGTGAAGTTGTTCTGCATTCACATTGCTACTTGTAGCACTGCAATGAGAACATCTTTATTTTAGCAGTTGAAAAAGGTCATGTTAGTACAAGCTCAGCTTCAAAGGACTGACAGGTTATTGTGGACTACAGCTGCTCAGGAAGCACAAAAAATTCCTAAACTACACCTTCAATCTTATAAAAGTGAGACAGAAATTTCAGGACGACAAAGTACAGCATTTTACAGGTGGAATTGAAACCAAGAACCATATGGGCTATTTTCCTATTAGTTTGATTGGCATTCTGAAATAATTTATTGTAGGGCTGGTATGCTTTTTGAGAGAGATCCAGGGGAAATGTGATTTTAAAACCTCTTCTATTCCTCCCTGCTTAAACGCTTCAAGGACTCCAAAAGCTCAGAGTTGTGTACTCTCCCAAATGCAGAGCTGTTCCAGTTTATATCCCTGCTGAATGTATGTTCTTAGCATTAGAGCTTTTGTAAACTATTTGGGTTATTTTACATGTAACTGATTGGTACTTTTAGAATAATTCCATTTTATTGTGGGCCAGATAATGAGTGCAGTATATAACATATTGTATGGTGCAGAACGCTATAGCCAGAACAGGAAAATAGTCTGAGTAGTTATTATCAGTTTGCTTTATAAGTATGTTATTTACAATACGCAACAGATGTTCTCCGAATGTTAATGGAAAAATACAGGCCTTGTATTTATTTCTTTTCTGACAGACTAAAAAGTGCAACTAATATAATAATAATAATAATCTTGGAAAACCCGAAGATTACTTCACAATTTGGAAAACGCTGTGTTGAGTCATTAGTCTTATTATCTGGTATTTTCATAACTCACTAGATAAACACTGTAAACTCTGATTTCCTGGTAATGAGCCTTTATATGTGCAAGAGCAGGCCTCCAAGAAATCTCAATTAAGCCTAAGGAAGAGTGTTTTGGAATGACCCAGCCCCACATGCTGCAGTGATGTGTGAGTGCCTGTGCCCACACCGGGTTCTCCCTCCCTGCCCATGGACAGGCTCAGGATTGACCCCTCCAAACCCTATTTCCCCCTGCTAACTCTGTTTGCTTATCTCTGCTTCCAGCCTGGGCTCTGGGAGCCTGGGGGGTTCATGTTCTCCTTGTGTCAGGGTCTGCAGAACAAATCTGGTCTCTTTTACTCCATCAGGGTCCCCAGTTCCATCGCTAAAAGCTTAAGGGAGTCCATCTGCTGAGAACATGGAAACTTCTGCTAGCCCTGCTCTCCACGAGCAAGGGTTCCAAGCTCACTCCTGATGTTTGCCATCGGAGTTATAAACTGCCTCCATGTGCAGCACAAGTGATTCCTTAGGCAGATAAAACTGAACACACAGTCACTCCACCTCAGAACTGTTTTGTGATCTTACTCGGAGAAAATCAGGGACAGAGTCATACCTGCAGCAGACACATTCTGGGGGGTTTTCCACTCTTTGTTTGGATGTAAAAGCTATGGATTCTACCAGCTTTTTCCTGTCAATACTACTTTATCTGATTTTCTGTATAAATAGTAACACACCACACTGACAACTGGTAGGTGCCACACAGGAGCATAAATGGACAAAGAGCTTGATTAGCCATGGTCTTGTGCCTTGTGTAGTCACTCAGGCAGCCTACAGGGCCTCTGTGAAATACTACTAACCTGAAAAGGCGATTTTTTTCACCAGTCCTTCAGGAATAAAGTACAAGATGGTGCCTTTGTTATTCTCTATCTGTGTGGTACAAAGCACACTACCTAGGTGAGCAATTCTATTTTCATTTTTTGCCTCCTTTTTTGTAAAAACACGTTTTATGCAAACAGGTTCTCAACCCACCCAGCTCTAGCAATTTTCTAACTCCTTGTTGCTTTTCAGTTACATTTGATAGAGACCTAAAAAACATCCAGTTATGAGAAATTCTGTGCAAATCAGTAACTCTAGTACAGGAAAGGGAGCTAAAGGTCAGCTGAGGAGTCAGCTGGCCAAGGGGCCAACAGCAAAACCAAAGCCATGGAGAGTGCTCAGCCAGAGGAGGGGAGCACAAGGAGCCACAAGAACGTGGTGTGTGCATGGGCAGGGGAAGGGAGGCTGGCTGTGTGACACAGGACATGGTTAGAATCCATTGCTCAGCCTGAAAAAGCCTTCCAGGTCCTGAAGAAGCCTACAGGAAAGATGGAGAAACTTTTTCCAAGGGCCCAAGTGACAGGATAAGGGGAAATGGCTTCCCACTGCCAGAGAGGGGGTTTAGGTCAGAGTTAGGAAGAAATTCTTTCCTGTGAGGGTGGTGAGGCCCTGGCACAGGGTGCCCAGAGAAGCTGTGGCTGCCCCATCCCTGGGAGTGTCCAAGACTGGATTGAATGGGGCTTGGAGCCACCTGGGATAGTGGAAGGTGTCCCTCCTCATGGCAGGAGGTGGAAAAGAATGATCTTGCAAGTCTCTTTCAACAGAAACTATTCTGTTATCCTATGGTTCTCCATGCTTGTGGCACAGTTGTTTTAGCAATGTGAGGAACATGAGGGCAATGTGGTTGTACAGAACTATGATGCCCTTTCAAAACAAAAAACTCATCCTCTCTGCCCAAAGAAATCCAGCTTAGGACAATACAGTAAAGGAAAAAATGTTGATTCTTTCACAATCCTCTTCCCATCTCAGCACCGCGGTTGGGAAAATAACATCCATCGCTATTGTACATGACATGTAAAGAAAAAAATGTAACAGCCACATCTGGTATCATTAATACTTTAGCAGACTTCCTATTTTTAAATTAGTACCATTCTGCAAGCAAAATGACAGCTCCTCACAGCGCCTGTGAATCTGCACAGCACAGACACAACCCCCGGCAGTCACCGCTGCAGCTGCAGACAGGGCTGACAGCATTTCAGAGCACTCGCACCAGCACAGCCTGCTTCTGGTGAGGCCCTGAAATGCCAGGCTGGCATTTTCCAGGAGTTTTTACAGGTGAAAAGCGAGCTAATAAACTGCTCAGCACTGAGTGCTGCCAAAGGGGACGGGAGCACATGGGGGGAGACACCTGCGGCTCCGCAGAATGGACCAGGTGCGCCTGTAACATTTCCTCAGCACTGCCAACGGGACACAGGCAACAGGAAACCAGCTGGATTTATAGGTCAGCTTAATCAAGCTTCTGCTGAGCCCTTCCAGCTCCTGTCTGCAAAGCCTCAGCACAGTGCAGGGCTGTTTGCTACCACAGCTCCCACTCAGAGCCCTGGGCAGGGGGAACTGCCCCCTCTGCACAACGTGAACTCAGCCCAACTTTCTGTACTTCTTCTCAGGGCTCAACACCTGGAAAACGTGCCAAGAGCAGAACGAATCCCAGAGTGTGCCCTGGCTGTGCTCAGGCAGGAAGGGAGCAGAGCCAGCCCCGACCCTGGCGCAGTGTAGCTGCTGGCTCCATAGGCCACTGCTCACAAAATCAATCACTCCTGCAACACAAACGAGCTGTGGTACAGACTTCAGGAAATATCAGTCTCCTGAGGTAACCACAAGCTTAAAATTAGGCTCTAGGATGACAAAAAATTCTATCTGCCTGTGCCCTGATGTGTCTCATCCATCTGAGGGAGTTACCAAGGCTTCATCTACTCTGCTTACTTACGTCAATGAAATCAAGCAGGCTCCTGAAGCGACCACAGGAAGTTCTCCACATGTAGCTGAGGCATCTGGAGCTTTTCCCATTATTTAATTCTCGCTTGGTTGCTAATTCAAATCACCACAACAGAAAGCAGAGACATTTCTCAATCTTTCCTCAGGAGGGATTTACCCATGTAAATCCCATCGTGGAATGCTGCCTCTGGACAAATGAAAAGATAAAACTTTCCTGTCTCATTGAGCTCTTGACTTGTCTCAGGTCTTCTATCTCACTGCGTGTGTGGAGCACCTACAACACTACAAAATGAACCATCCAACAATCTCTGTGGTTTGCATTGTGTGCTGTACATAAAAGCACTGCCCAAACTGACTTCTGCAGTGAGCTGCTCCCTGCAATAATCTGTAGATTAAGAAATCAATGTACTGAGGAAGTCTCAGAAAGTCTCTGCTGAGAATTAATCTTTAAATCTACTGATGAATACACAGAACACAAGGGTTCCAGTGTTCACCAAAATGATAGGTTTCAGAAGAAAAAAACTCACCTAAACCCACAGGGGTAAGATTTTAATCTCTGAAATTAAGAAATGGATCCTTGGATAGAAAAATCCACCATTCACAGTTCCTACCTCTTTTAAGACCTTTGCACATCTGGACTTCTCCAGCTCTCTCCTGACTGCTGTTGTTTTGCCCAGACTTCAGTCACTCTTGTTCAGCTGTGCTACCTGGAAAAGCCTGAGTGGTTGTATATCCTAGTGAGCTTCCAGATGCTTCTTTTTTATTTCCCCCCAGTTTCTCTTCATTGTGAAGTAGGATATTAGCTCTCACTTACACATTTAATTAATTACAGTCAGAATGGAGGACGCAGAGCATCTACCAGACCCTGAACAGGTTCTTAAGCTTTGTAACCTTCTTAAGCATGGAGATTTCCAAAGGAAAAGAAGTCTGTTTGCATGATGCTTTGTAAAATATGGCATGTATTACCCTGTCCATCTTTCTTACTTACTCCATTTTCACTTATTGGTTTGTGTATGAAGTGAGACAACAAAGTGCAAGTCCCACTATGGACTCTGATGGGCTCTCATGAAACTGCTGCTTAGCTGAGCTTTTAAAAATGAAACAAAGCAAACCCAAAGCTACAATAATTGTAATTAACAGGGAAAAGTAACCTATCCACACCTCAGCTGAAACCAAACTGCCAGTACCATAAGCACATGGCTGACCAAGAGAAACCTTTTGAACGTGGTAATTATGGAACTCTCCTTTTTGGCACTAGACTTGGCACACCCAGACCCCAGTACTTCCTGCAGAAGGCTATACACACCTCACAGCTAGCAGCCAGACCACAGAAACTTCTAACTAACAAGCAGATAAAATAACTAAAAATCCACAAGCTCATGTTTGCAGAGGAGCCTTAAAAATCCGGGGTGTTCATGGCTATGTGTGATTTGCCTTGTGAAAAGGTAAAAAACCCATCAGGTCAGAAGGCAAAGCATCATTAGGGCAGCTTCTATGGAGAAAGCCGAGTCTCTCTGGACAGCAAGAGACTTCCCTGATTTCCCAGGGACCAGTTATTGGGTCAAAATAATCAATTAAGGCTGAGCATTGTGCTCGCAAGCTGCAGTCCCCCCGCTCGGGTTCCTGCGGCGTGCTGGCACCGCGGGCCCGTGTGATGTATTTTTGCTGTCAGTGCTGAAATAACACTAAATGCGTCTGAGCGGGCCCCACCTGCCGAGCAATATGTTCCCGATCCCTCAGGCAGAGCCGTGTGCTGCTCGGCGAGGAAAAACTTCCTCCCACCCGGCACATGGCAGGGCAGGGAGAGACACTCACGTGCCCACAGAGGGACGGGGGTGGGATGTGACACCAGCACCCCCGCCTTGCTTGCTGTGACAAGAAACTGCCTCCATCTCGTGTAGTCAAAAAAAAAAAAAAAAAAAAAAAGGAGAAAAAGGCAGAAGAAAAGGGGGAAGAGGAAGAAAGGAAAGGATCCCAGCCTGTTAATCACATACATCATTACCACAATTGGCTGAGAAGTTGGCTCATTGACGATTGATTCATGAGCTCCTAGTGCAAGCCAAGAAAAGAGAAAAAGATGGAAATCTCCTTATTTATTTATCTATAATACAGCAGGAGGCTCTCTTGAATGCTGGTGATCCCACAGCCCAAGCTGACCCTCAGGAGGCTGCTCTGTGCCTGCCACAGCAGCTCACACAGCAGAGCTGAGCCCTTCCCAAAGTGATCAACACCATCACCCTGTCCCCCGGGAATGTTCTCATCCCTGATGGGAACGAGCAGGGTGAGGAATCGGAACACGGCCTCTTCTTAGGAGGGTGAGGAACCCTGACATGGCCTCTTCTTAGGAGGGTGAGGAACCTGGACATGGCCTCTTCTTAGGAGGGTGAGGAACCCTGACATGGCCTCTTGGAGCAGGGTGAGGAACC
>VYXF01007296.1:134753-164263 GCA_013397295.1 Polioptila caerulea
AAAACACACACACAACAACCCCCCTTCCCCCCCAAAGAAAAACCCCAAAACCCCCACTCCATTTCTTATATGTTTGGTATCTCATTACAAAAAAGCTACAAACTTCTCCCTGCCCTGTTTGAATGTTTATGATCCCAGGACTGGCTGCAAGTTCCTTCACTTACTTTTTTCACAACTGGATACAATCTTTGAGCTTCCTTTTCTCTTTTTCTGTCTTTTTTTTTTTCAAGTTTTGGTGGCTCCTGGTCCAGAGGTTTTACACACATGCCTCAAGATTTCAGTTTTTACTCTCACTTGTCCTATTTCCTCTGTGCTGTTGGGGCTGGGTCACGACACAGGATACAAAAATACATCAGCCTTGCTGGCAAAATTATAATATTGATTAGCTATCTAAACTGGACATCAATACACTACCTTAACCAATAAAAGTAGACATAAAATCCAGAATATCAATCGTTCTTTGAGACAAGTGATGTTCTTCAGGAGTAGCTAATTTTAACAATTTTAATATGCTGTCAAGGTTAGGCCAGAGGGAGAAAATTTCACACATAAAATATATTTACTTGTGCTACAAAACCCCATCTCCTGGTACTCATTTTGTCTCTCCAAGTCATGTCAAGAGTCCTTCAATAAAAAGACTATTTACAGAGTGAACAACTAGCAAATCATCCACTCAACCTGTGCCTAGAACCGTTCAATGCTAGAAGGAAATCACATGCAGTATTTTCTAAGAAAAACCTAAAATACCTTACTTCTGTCTTCCATACCCAGACAGGACTCTGGCATGGTGACATTCTATGGGATGTGGGGTGTATTTTTCATACTGCTGACAAGCAAAATTGTTTGATTTAGCACAGTTTACATTGCACAACAAAGTTTCCATCACCTCCATAGCCCCCATGTACTTAAAACCAGAACACTGTTAAGTAAGTGTGATTTTTTTTTTGTTTGTAATCTCAGTTTTAATGTTCAAAGTCTGAACAGTAGGAAAAACCTATTTTCTGAGCTGAAGGAAATAAAATGCATATATTTGTACACACCTTGGATGTTTAACTAACTCAGGGACCCTCAACAAGGAAGTTTTTCACTCTTTCCAAATACTTCCTTTAAAATGCTGCTCTCTAACTTCTGAGGACTAACAAAAATATCCCTTACATTTATAAAAGCAGCTTTGTAAGAATCCAGAACCTGACCCTTACTGGAAAACTCTGTTCAAGAGTAACCTACCATATGCAATTACCTCCAAAATCCTCTAGTAATTTCTCCTGTTTTCCAATGGAAATCACAGCAAAATTCCTCTTTGTGTACTCTCCCCTTTGAAAGGAACTGGGCATAATTCTGATACACTCCCTGACTTCAGTGAAACAAAATGCTTTCCTTATGACAAACACTAAAAAAAAATATGGGGAACCTCACTGGAATTTTCAGACTCAGGCTATATATACAAATCTGGCAAGAAATCAAACTTAGTCCACACCAGTTGCCCAGTGCTTTTACTCCTTCAGCCTTTGATGTTCTCCATTTTGCTCTATTAGTCTCATTTTCTCACTCTGGTGTTAGCTCCTCTTTGGAGCAGAAAAAGCACAAGGACATTCACCAGAGCACTTTGGTGTTGTTGTGTCTCAGAATAACTGGAAACGTCCTCAGAATAACAGCCTTTGCTCTGTCCCAGTGGTTCCAGTCAGACATGGGTGTTGAAAGCTGGATTCCTGGCTTTATCTATTCAGTTCACAAATGCTACACTTTCAGAAATCCATACAATGGATTGACTTGAGCTTTTCATTTTGGAGAAATTCCTCAGGTGTGTGACGAGCCTTTCCAGTCTGAGCCAAAGCACACATATGGATGAACACCTATTTCCCACTCCTTCCAAAGCCACCCAGACATTTTTACTCTGAATACAAAAAAAGAGAAGTATTCTCTGTTCACTACACACTTTCAGGCTGGTTGTTTGTGCCAGAACTGCTTCACCCACTTTTAATTGCCACCAACATAAATGTCAAATTTTTATTACAAGCAATGAGTCATGTCTGTGTTAATGACAAAGAAAATGCTTTATGGAGCAGATTCAAAGCTTGCACAACACCTAGATCATCTTCTTTTTTAATATGCTAAGAAATGTCTGTGATTCTAGACTTTTCAAGAAAAGATCAGCAGGGCTTCAACAATAATTGCTTGAGACTACAGATTAGTCTTCTGTATTGCCAAAAAGCTGTTGAAATCTGCTCTCAATCAGTAATGTCTCCCTTAAGGAAGGGGGGGGGGAAGGAGGGAAAGTAAAGATCATGTTTTTGAAGTTCTCTGCTTTTAGCAAGTTCTGTTCTATTTAATAGCTTCCAGAGTCAAGAAGGTCTCAGGTAGACCTGACTTACCTAACCACATGAGCAATTAGTTCCTCCAGACACTATGTCTGTTGTAATGTAGTTCACTTAACTTCACATGGTGAATCAGTCCACTTTGATGGTGTTTTTTTCCCCCTTCCCTCCTATTATTTCTCTTCCTTGTCTCTCAGCAGCTGCCTGTCTTGACACCTGACCTCCACTTGCTCCATGGATTGACTGTTTCAGGCACTGTTAGGGAATTAAAATCTCTGCCCATTCCCTAGAGAACCTGAATACACCTCCAAGTTCATTGCAAAATCCAGGTCTTGCAAATGCAAAAGGAGAGCTGCTTCCCTTGGCATGGTTTAATTTAAGTTTGATTAAGAATGAGATTGCTGTTTCCAGCACGGACTAAAGGGAGCCATCAGTTTCTGATGGATGCTGCCTGGCCCAATAGTCACAGCTGGTGCTTTCAAACACAGCTCAAAACTTACAAAACCCAGCAAAACCCTGTCTGACCCAGCAACAAAAATTAGCACAAAAAGCTACTTCACATTCTTTGATTTACGCTGAAGTCAAATATTTCGATAGTCTGCCTAATTGGTCTGGGATTTTGGAATAAAATTCAGATATTAAGTAAACAGGAAACGACACCAACAATGTTCCAGCAAACAAAGGGCGACCACAGCTAAATGAACTGTTTGCTGAAGAATCAACATACACAGAGCCATGGCAAAGGGAAGATGCTGCCAAGTACTTGTCTGCATTGTATAAAAATGTCACTCAGGCCCTTGAGTGCTGTTTCCCTTTGTCTGTCACCCCCTGTGCCTAACAGAGAGTACCTGTACTACAGCTCATCCACTTGTCACTGGATCTTGAGTCAATTAAGTCTACTCTGGCTTTTAGTTTTGAAAGCTGTGCAAATTTATATTTCTCTCCTCAAATATCACCTTAATAAGACTTGTTTAAGGCCTGTGTTTTCCTCTTGGTAAAAAGAAAGGCTCAAACCCCAGAATTCTCCTGATCTTCATTTTTTAATGATCAGAATGTGGAGATGACACAGTGCACACCCAGAGGCCTCCAGTTAGATGATGATTTCATACCATGGAATCACAGCCTAGTCTGGCTTGGAAGGGACCTTAAACTCACCCTGTGCTCCCCCTGCCACAGGGACACCTCCCACTGTCCCAGGCTGCTCCAGCCCCAATGTCCAGCCTGGCCTTGGGCACTGCCAGGGATCCAGGGGCAGCCACAGCTGTGCCAGGGCCTGCCCCCTCTGCCAGGGAAGAATTTCTAAAATCTAACATAAACCCATCCTCTGTCAGTGGGAGCCATTCCCCCTTGTCCTGTCACTCCAGGCCCTTGTAAATCTCTCTCCATCTTTCCTGTGGGCTCCCTTCAGGCACTGCAAGGCCACAGTGAGGTCTCCCTGAAGCTTCTCTTTTCCAGGCTGAACAACACAATTCTCTCAGCCTTCCTTTCCCCCAGCAGAGCTGCTCCATCCCCCTGCTCATCCTGGTGCCTCCTCTGGACTCTCTCCAGCAGCTGCAGGCCCTGCCTGTGCTGGCCCAGGGCTGGAGGCAGCACTCACAGCCAGACACAGGGGACTCTGCACAGTGCTGTGCCTTCACAATATGTCAAACAGCCCATCCCAGCAGAGATGGGCAGCAAAGCACAAGCCCAACGAGTGTCTCCTCCCTCCCTGCCACCTAACACTGCCACCTGTTTCCAGAAGAGAGGTGCACTCTCCTTTCACACTGCCCCAAAAGGCTCAGGGATGCATCCTTGTTCCTGTAGATTGGGACCACTTGTTAAAATGCCATAAAAGTATCTGATCCTGAGATTTCTTGGTGCTCTGATCTCCCACAGACCTGAACTGAGGCACATGTGCTCCCATGTTTTGTTCGCATGGCTGGTACCTCAAACCTCACAAAAAATGCAGGAGGTATCCCAAATAACAACCTCAATAACTTTCCTTACCAATACAATGTAGACAGTAAAAAGCCTTTTTGTTAAAAGGACTGTCTACAGCAAGGATTTTAATAGCACCATGTTCACTGTGGATTCTTTTAAATAACTGATTATTATTATGTTTTTAGACATTATATGCATGTAAAATTTGGAAGTGTGTGCTTTACAGGAGGCCAAAGCGTGCTGTGAGCGTGGCCCTTCACCCCACAGACACGGCCCAGCCAGAACCTGCAGCTGAGTGACCTCCCCAGAGTTCCTGCCAGTCCTGGGACACACACACCACGCTTCTGTTCTGCTCAGGGATTCCTCTGGGCTGCTGCTGCTGCTCCTGAAGTCATCAGCTCATTTCTAATTGCCAGGAAGCAGATTTCCCCATCTAACTTTAGGCACCTAACAGTGTTTGGAGTAGCTGATATTGGTCTAAGCTCCATGGGAAATGCAAGGGGGAGTGAAGGGCCCTGGAGAACGAGGCACTCGTACTGGTGGAGCTGGATGGCTGTCAGTGTCTCACAGGGAATGGGAATGGGCTGAAGGCAAGGCACATCTTTCACAGCAGCCCTGCCCTGTGTTTCCACTTTAATGCTGGGACTGGACCAGTGCCAGTTCACTGCACTGTGAACTCCTCTCTGAGAGGCCCAGCAAGAACAAGAGAGAGGAACAGGAATTACTGTGCCTGGGACAGGGAGCAGGGAAGGGAAGATCATGTCCATGGGAGTGCTCTGGAATCCCAGCAATAAACCCTGCATCTTCCTACTCCCTCATCCACCCCATTTGAAATTGGACTGCCTGACACCAGCTCTGGAGACTCACCAGGCACATCAGTGGAACTGCAGACATGGGAGATGAAGGACAAATTCAACTACCTGCTCCTCATCCTGGGGGAAAATAATACCTTTATAATTTGCCTCTACTGCAGAGAAACATTGAGCTGGGTCTGACAGCAAATTTTCAATGTATGATATTAAAGCAAAATCCTTACATCTGAATTCTTCAGACTGTCAGGTTAACAATGCTCTGTTCATTTAACTCCAGCTGAAGTGTAATGGATCAATTTTCCATCTTGTCTACATGCTCAGTGACTATACTGCAATCTCAACAAGAGATTTCTGTTGACCTCAAGAGGTGCTGCTTGCACTGGTAGCACATGCAGCTAAACCCCTGCAAAGATGGCATTTCTTGGATGTACTTCTTCTGATTTCAGTCACCAAGAGCCACTAATGCTGATGAAAACTGGTTTTTTCCAGTCTGTCCCATTCTTATCTGTACCACAGCATCCACCCACGGCTTGGGCGGTTTGTGGGAGCCATAGAACCAGTGACTACAGAGCAATTGCTTTCTGAAACAGGCAGCTCCAGGTCTGTCCTCACTAATGAAACACAAGTGATTTCCAGGTAAATTATTCAAGTCCTTTAAGGACCAGTTCCTGGTACTGCATTAACTTCTCCATGAGGGGCTGATTGCACAGCACTCACTTCACAAGAAATGGCTGTGGACATCAGCATCTCTGTTCTCTGACTGCCGTGAGGAAGAGACAATTTGGAGAGATTATCAAAAACAGGTACCAAGAAGACACTGCACGATTTAATTCCAACCACTTTCGACCATGTAATGTGGGCTACAGAGTTCCCATGGATTATGTACTTCCAATACACTGAAGAAAAGCACAATGCCATCCCTGCATTCCAAACATTTCTCCAAAGAATAACATTAACACTCAATAAAGCTCTTCAGAAAATGGAAACAGTGCTCCAGCTCGAAACCATTAGAGGGGAGGATGAACCCAGGACAGCAAGCAGGGAATTGAGTGATGCCAGTGCAGCCTGAAGTGAGATCTGCCATGAACACTGGTCTAAAAACCTTTCCCCTAACAAGGCCAGGTCATGGGACACAAAGCAAAACAATGACAGAAAAGGGAACTCTTCTTTATAAACAAAAGCATTCCCCAGGAGGAAAAAAAACCACCAGAATTTAACTGCCGGAGTATTTAATAAGAAACAGCCTGTTCCAGTCTCTTCTTCATTTAATTTAAAATAAACATAAACCAGAGCTTTCCTACACAACGCAATCATTCCCCCAGAAGAATCAGAAGGGAATTTAAAGGTCACCCTGGAAAGTTTGGTTGGTGGAAAGTGAGGAAGAGGCTCTTGTCTATCAGCGATCCTTGAGGAGCAGTTCCCTCATGCCCAAATCGCAGGGTCCCTATTGCAGAGTTCCCCCAGCTCCTCAGCCCTGGCACAGACTCGTTGATCCTCTCAGTCCCAACCATCAGCACCCACCCAGAGAGCCCAGCACCCCAGTGACCATCCCAACAGGGCCTGCACACAGCCCTGGGAGTTGTCCTCTGGCCAAGGCACAGCCTTCTCAAAAGATTTTCTACCCAGTCACTCTAACGATGACAAGGACCTCGAAGCAAAGGGAGGGCAGTGAGCCAACCTCCAGTTATTTGTCTGAAGCTATTAAACTTCAGGGCAGGCACTGCAGAGCACCCAGAGTGTCACTGCACATACTGACTGTACAAGCTATACAGAGTTCAGCCAAAAGCACACATGCATTTCTGATTGCACCGAAAAATAAGAACAACATCAAAACGACTCCAAGACAACCCCCCGGCCCAGCTTTACCTACCTCCATTAATCAGTTAGCCAAACCAATTCTCCTATTTTGCTCTATCTAGTCACCAAATTGCAGCGTGGTGGTAAAACCCACAATGTTCTTATAAAGACCAGAGTGGAAAGAAGGAACTCTCCGGGCACCAGAGCGGTTTCCCGTCAGAAGCCCACGTGCACCCCCAGCTCTCAGGGTGCCACACGGGACCGCCCGAGCTGCGCTGCAGCCGCCGCTCCCCGCGCTGACCGCCCCGAGAGCCCGTCAGCAAACCTGGCCAGGAACTCCTGCAACAACAAACCAGCCTGGCAATAAAAGCCATCTGCAAAAGTGCCAATTATCCTTCTCAAATGATTATGTTCCATCCAGTTTTGCTGACAAGCAAGTTATGCCACGTTTTAATAGGCAATAAAATGTATTATTAAATAATTAGTAGCTAAGAAACAGAAATTAGAGGGCACTTCCTTTCACATACATCCCCCAGTACTTCAAACTATTGATTTAAAGGCAACTCGATCCTCTAAAGAGGACAAAATGGAACCTGATACAGCAGTTTACCAGGAGACAATTACAAGGCTAATGATTGTTCACAGAGAAATGAAGCAGGGAGAAATTCTGGAGAATTCCACCCTGGCTCTGTTTTGTCTGATCTGTCTCAAAATCCCCCAAAGAGCTAAAATTTCTCCAAACCTGTTCCTTGCTCTGAGCCCATTAATTACAGTGTTAAAGGTAAGGAAGTATTGATGTCTCTCCTCTGCTCCCTCCGTTCCCCCCCAGGTAACGCTGGCACTTGCTCAGCCTTTAAGGTATGGCTGCTCTAACTGAGAAAAGCCCCACTAAGACCAATTAAGGCCTTTACTAAGAGGCTGAAAAGAAGACAAATGGAGGCAGAAAGCCCGATTACAAGGAACCTTTGTACAGATGTAAAGCAATTAGAACAGTCTCAAGGGCTGGCCGGTGCAGTACCTGCTAGGAAAGGATTTTACAGCTTGTCTAAACTTGGAACAATCTGTCTCTCTCTCTTTTTGGCTGAGTGTAAAAGTGAACCCTGTATTAGTGTCATGTATCGGTTGATAGCTCAGTATTGGTTTCCCTGAGCATGTTAAATCTGTAATGCTGGTCCCAGATCCCTCGTGGATGACAATAGTGCTACACAGACAGCTCTAACTTACAAGGAAAGGAGATATGGCTGATGCTAAACCATGATAAAAACCAGAACCAACTCTTTCAACCTTCTTTTATTTGCCTAATGCAAAACCTTAGCATGTCTCAAATTTACTGCATTGTGCTGCATAATTTGGCACAGAATGTGTAAGAAGTGAAAATGTTTGTACTGCTGTTTTAATAATCAAAATAAATTCTGCAGTGACTCGATTTAAGGCAGCTTCCCATCTCAGGCCACTCTTACTTTTTCAAGAATAAAAATAAAAGCAAAAATACACTTCTAAGAAATGAAAAGGTACCAACCAAATGGTTCCTGTGAAGTTCTGCAATACACAGGTACCCCCAGATGCCCCACACCCAAGACATGCAGCCCCCCTCAGCCCACTCTCCTCCTCCCCAGCCCTACAGAGGATTTCACAAGCTCAGCTGCCTAAAAGCCAGCAGGACTTGCCATGGGCAGCTTCCTCCTGAACTGCCTCCTAATCTATTTGTGTTCTTTCTGCCTGACTCTGGTAGGAAAGGCAGCACTGCTGGGATGGGGATGCTGGCTTGGGTCTCCCCCCACAGCTGCCCTTGCATCTGCTGGCACTGAGTGCATGGCTGAGAGCTCCTGGATCCTCTGGAGCAGCACAGATACCAGAAAAGCACCAACACAAATGCCTTAGAGACCTGGCAGGCATTTGTGTGACAGTACATGCCCTGGGTAGCTTCAGCCTTCAGCATCCCAAGGATGTAATGCTGCCCATAAATTTGTAGCTAAATATATTTTTGTCATACAGGATTTCTGAGGTGGAAAAAACTTGTCTTACATTCAGGTTATCATGGCAACAACACTTGGTGTTTCCACAGGGCAAGAGAACCCAGGGAGCCACAGGAGCAAAGTCACCCCTGCTCTGCAAACCAGAGGCTCGTGGATAAAGCTCCTCCAGGTCAGCAGCCACACTTCCTGCACTGCCTTGGGCTTTAGGCTGCTGGACCCACATGAAACAGGAATTGGAGGTTACTAGTCTGTGCTGGATTTGCTAAGATTTTATTACTGCTTCTCAGGGGTTTTGCTTTTTTCATCACTTGTTCAGGTGGATGCAGAAAGGATGCAGAGAGTGTATGAGAGGACACAAGTTGCTATAACCTGCTTGCTGCTCAGAGTCTGACAATGATCAAACCTGAGGAAGTCTCTGCAAGGAAACATTTCCTGGCAGTTTTCACCAGAGATAAATCATGTAATGCAATGTGTTTAAGCTTTCTTACCTCCTCTCACCCACACTCTGTTGTGTTAAAGACAACCCCTTAAAACCACCCCCACAACCATAATTTCTAATAAAAGATTCAACATTTCTTAAATTATGGATTTTTTTTTTTTCAAAGGGCTAAGTACTCAGCAGCTCCTGCTGTGGTAAAAGAGGATGTATTGTGACACAATCTTAGCTGCTGACCTGCTAAATTCTTTTCAAAGTCTGGTCTTTGCTAACGTGCCTAGATAGACATGAGCTCATCCAAAAATCTGGTTTCTCCTAAAAACAAGGTCCAGACAAAAACAAAGTGCAGTGATGTGGCACGCTAGTCCTTCACACTTGAAATTCAGGTTTAGCAATGTCTGGGGTTTCAGTAAAATAAATCTGGACATCCATCATGGGTTCTCTTCACATCACAACCATGTCTAAGAGGTTTTGTTGTAGGCAAAACCAAGAGCATCTGCTGGCCAGGTTTAAAATGCTGTGCTATAAAAGCATCCTCACAAACAGTCACCTCTCCCAACCAGTCACTAATTCTTGTGGTGCTAAAGAATTCAAATGTACAGAGACAGTAACCCAAAACACAGCACACCCAGACATCATCTCTAGTGATGAGGCCAGCAGCATACCTTTGCACTCTGAATTATTTAAGGGCATGTTACTCACAGGCTGATCTTTGTACTGAATGGCAAAGAGGAGAGGGCAAAAGCAGGATCTCAATGCAAACCAAGCTGAGACCACTTAAAATCACTTTAGCAGGTGTATCACACTACATTACAATGAGATTCCCCAAAGAAGAAACCCTCCATGGCCATTAACTCACCATGCATTCAAGTACGTTGAATTCAGCTTAGATTTAAAAACTCAAAAGATCACACACAAGGACTAAGTTCTTAGCAAAATAGTGGATTACATCAGTTACCTGCTCCATTGCCCTGTCAGGATTCGAGTGTGATTCCCTGTATGCCCTCTAAGTCATGTCTCTGGCAGTGGCCACAGACAGAATTTGTCATGCAAGGCTCTCAGCAGCGAGGAGTTTTGATTCTATCTCTTTTCCCTCTCCCCTCCACAGGCAGGCACAGCTTGCCTCAGGTGAAGCTGAGGGCACAAACCCTCCCTGTGCTGTGCCATTATCTGGGCTCTGATCTCACCCACCTGAAAACACCCAGAGCAGCCCCAGAGCAGCCCCACTGTGAGTACTGCAGTATGGGGAAAGGGTTGGAGTGCTTTTTGCTGCAGTTTGCATGAAGGAACCAAAATTGCCTGTGTTTCTCCAAGCCTGTTCCAGACAGAGGTGTTCACCCATCCATTCACTTCCACGGTGTCCTGCCAAAGCAAAAAAGCCCACTCCAAATTTTGCTCTACTGATATATAAACACAGTCACTTCAGCTAAAGAGCCATCAAGCCACTCTGAGGCTGGGTAACTTGATTAAATCTATATTAGGGTAGCAAGTTGTACTGCATGGCCTTTAACACCAAGGCGGGAAATAATTAAGTTTTAAAGCTGGTGAAAGATAACGCCGGGTCTGGTTTGCTGCTGCAGGGCTGATAAAGGAAGGGCTATACACTTGAACATTAATTAGGTACAAGCAAACAGCTTTGCTAATAGCTCATGTTCTCATTCCCAAAATGTCAACAACAGATATTAGTGCCAGATGTAACATCTCCCCTGGCTGGGGCTGGGATGTGGGGATTGGTTTGTGCACTTGAAGAAAATGCCAGCACCATTGAGGGGACCTGGCACGATGTCACAGGGGCAGGACAGCTCCCCAGGAGGTGTCTGCCCACCAGGCTTCTCTGTGTTTAACCATGACTCGAGTGTCACACAGAGAGGCCTGGGAAGGCAAATGGGAACACTGAACTGGCACAGCCTGTGAACCAGAGACAGCAGTGCTCAGAGGTCACGGGGAAATCACTGGGGCTTGCAAAGTTATCGAACACCTTCCTCTCAAATAGCTTTAAAATCCTTATTCAACCCAGTGCCTCAGCTGCAAAATTTGGGTTGGAAAAGGTTTGTTACATTGCAGAAGTCATCCCAGTGCTGGGCCAGGCCAGTGACACCAGGGCAGTGTGAGCAAAGGCAGGACCCAGGATACAGGATTTGACCAAGTTATTGTCTGTCAAACACTTCCCACCACCTCACCACAGCGAAAATAGAGACAATGGGAACCAAAAAGCCTGAAGAAGCAATAGCAAATCTGCATTCTCACTGCCATTCAGAGGTCAGGATGTGGCATGAGCCAAAAACTTTGAGCCAGAGAAGAGGATTTAACAGCAGACGCATTTTTTTGTGGAGCTGCTATGAGTGGATTTCAAAAACCTCACGCAAACCCAGGAGCCCAGCATCCAAACCCACAGGGCAGAACCTGCTCCCACCTCCGAGCAGCACCCAGCTTTTCTCCCAGCCTGAGCCCCCTCCTAACCTGGGACACCCCCACATCCCTGCCCAGGTCTGGGATGAGCACGGCGTGGGATGCACAAACTAAAACCCCGAAAAATGTGTAAGTAATGCACCTCTCTAGTGACATTTGAACTCCAGTTTAATCAAATCAAGTAGGATCCTTTCAAATATCGTTTATCCTGTAACTGCAATTTCCAAATCTCTAAAATCCTGGCTTTCCTTTTAATCTCACATGAAAATTGTATTACACTAATACTGTTTACATCTCATTTCCTCTTTTCCTTATAAAAATATCAGTAACTACATTTCAATTCTGTCCCATCACTCTTCTGCCATGCCATAAATCCCATAGGGCTTCCATGGTGCAAGCTCTGTGCTATTTGCTGCTTTTCCCCTGGAACCTCACCTTTCCCCAGACAGGTCCCACCATTCTCAAGCCAGCTGGATTTTCCATTTTTCCAGCTGGATGCTTGGAGAAATCCAGTTCTGCACCAGGTGATGAGCACAGGAATTTTACACCATTCCTTGGTTTTAGTAGGAATGGGCTAAAAAAGAACCCCTCATTCTAACACCTGTAAATCCAGCCACTTCCATGAAGTCACAGACCATGCCTTCCTTCTCCTCTGGCTGCAGAATGTCAGCCCTAACCCTGTTTTCTTTTCTTTTAGTGCAATTTCAATAGATTTTGTGGAGTGCTTTCCCTCCTTCCATAAGGATGGCCCTAAATGCCTTTCTCCAGAACCACAAAAGGTGCAGAAGGTCAGGTGGCCTCAGGAACAGCAGCCCAGGACCTGTGACACAAAGGATATGCAGCAAGGAGGACTGAACACAGAAACAAGGATGTGTTTCCATTTTCCTGGAAAGGGTTAGAAATTGCTGTTTATTATGTACCTGACTTTCTCTTCTCAGCTGAAAAATACATCACTCAGATACACCCTGAGGCCACAGAGTGAGTGAGAGGCATCACCTGCACCTTCTGTCACTCTCTGCTTACCTGCATTCAACTGCTTTTGTGGAAAAAAGGCTCAGGGCTGTGTCCCTCCTCCCAGGGCCCAGGGGAAGCCATCTCTGTCACAGCCACACCAGTATTACCTGTCTCCCTTTCACTCCAAAACAAACGACCTGAGCTCATTAGCAGGTAAATGCAGTAGCAGGTTTCAGCATTCCCAGTAAATCCACTGGCAAAAGCAATCCCCCACAGACAGGGCTTTAATAAAGTATCTTTTAAAGGAGATATCTTTAATCACTGTATTTACCTTTTAATTTTCCAGATAAAGACTTTAAAGTACTTAAGAAATGGGAGCTGTTAAACTGCAAAGTCTGGTCAGGGAAAGGGTAAATCAGGCAGGAAAGACACAAAGGAATCCAGAACTTCCAGTGGCACAGGTCAGCTCACAGAAGTGCTGGGTCCAAAATGAGACTGGCTGAGAATCATAATGAGTGCAGTGAGGGCCTGAGCTAAATATGCTCCTGCACATTGGGATGAAGGAACCTGAGTGATGCCACTGCTCCCACCTAAAACACACCTGGATTCCCTGGCACTCCTTGTCCTGTCCTTCACTTTGTCCCTCGAGCCTCTGTGCTGAAGGTCTCTGTGCTCAGTGTCAGAACAGCACCAGGAGGAGATGGATGAGCTGTGTTATGGCACCAGGCAGATCCCTGCACTTCCTTAACTTTCCAAACATTTTCAAATTGTAAAATGAAGTCATTATGACTGGTGAAGACCAATCAGTACAAACACATCAGCCCAGAATGGGGCCAACTGAGAGTCCTGCCTGCCCTTCACACCTGGCTGTCTAAAACAAAAAAAACAACCAGAACAAAACCAAACCAAACCAAACCAAAACAAAAAGATAAAAAAAGAGGGTAAACTCAACATTTTTACTGACTTTAATACTTTAATTCTACAGTGAGAGTTGAGAGCAATCTATAAACAAAATTATTTGCAATGACATTTGGTATTGCTTTCCTTTGCTCAGTCTGTTGACAACAAAGGAAATGCAATTCTGACTGTTTGGGTCTCACAGCAAGAGCAGCTACACAAGCAGCACATGAAGCTCTATTTTCCATGTCTGTGTTCATTTCTAAGGAGATATCCCTACAGGGAAATATGGAGCTCAGAAAAACTGGGGTTTTAAGTCCAATGTTTGAACGCTCACTTCTCATGTGGATTCAAAATTTCATTGATGATTTTGGCCTTCTTACTGCTACTGCCCACATCTGATTCACTTGCCACACGAGGATTGCCTGTTTTCATGGGAGAATTTCCTCTAGGCTTCCATAAAAATGCATGATGAAGGCCAAGTCTTCCCATTCCTCCCAGCCCAACTTCATCAGGAAGGCAGGCTGCTGTTTCTTTAAGGAATATCTCAGCAGAAACACACAAAATCCTTGGAATCAGTCTGAAAGAGAGGCCAAGGACATTCCTTCCCAAGCATTAGATTTGGTTTCACATGAGATGATTAGACTCATCCATGCTAATTACACTAGAAAGAACTAATTAGAAAAATCTACCATTCAGCTAATGAGGGCTGGGCCTTAACTATCTCAGTGCTTAATTTTTCAGGTTGTAAAATATTACTTTACCCTCCTTCCCCCCTCTCCTTGTGTGCCATCACCATGTTAATTCTTGTAATAGAGTTGATCATTAAATACCTGCTAAAGAAATATTTGTTAATACCTGCAAGTGCCAGTTTTAAAGCAGCTGCACCCTGCTGTAATTAAAGTGTGGAGAGAACGGGCTCAACCTTCTGCCAGCTGAGGGGAGCAGCCAAAGGACCAACCTGCAGCCTCCAAATCTGTCCATCCTGCCTGAGTTAGTCCAGGGGGTAGCACCAAACTGCTCAGGAATTCTCTGCACTGCTCCAGTGCAGCTTTTCAATAAATATACCTTTTCCTTCCCTTGGGGGTAAGGAGAAGGGATTTCACATGTAATATTATCAACGTGGGAGGAGAGTTTATTAAAAAGCAATGATACCACCTGATAAAGACTGACATCTCTGCCAAGGTTAGAGCATTTAGCAGGAAGCTGATGGAATGAGCATAATGAAAAGCTAATAAATCAGAGTCCTTCATTATACAATAAACTCATTAAGCTACTCGTTGAAAATAGCAAGCCAGACATAGCATAAAATTGTTAGACTACCACTGCTGAAAGCTTTCCTAGAAAATATAAATTCAAAACCAGGCTTTGAGTTTTGCTGTATTTACATACTTAGTGTCCATTTGGAAGTTTAATGAAAGATATTAGGAAATATCTATGCGGTGCAGCATCCATTCAGAACATAAACTGTGCTTTTCCAAAGAGGATTCTCAGCCAGTCTGGCAGGGCCCCAAACCCTGCACTCCCTAAGATGATGTGTGAAATTAGTGCAAATTGAAATGCCAGAACTTCTAATTTTTTTTTGCGAAAACCTTTGAAAAAACAGACATGTTTCTATATCAGATTTTTACTTTACTCATCTCCCCATCCCTACTTTCCCCTGAAGCCACTAAATTAAATCTATTTAAACATATGACCAGCATGATTCTGATTTTTAATAGGCTTAAGAAGGCCATCTTGAAGTCCTCACTGTGAACACCACGGAGTGTAATGAGAAATCCAAACCAGGGCAGGTCTCTCATGTCTGAGAACTTCACTACAGTGGCTACAGAGGAACTGAACAGCATTGCTGTCATTCTTACTTCAGCCACACTCACACAGATCAGAACTAAGTAACAAAAAATTAGTAGAATTAGGCTAATTTCTTTACATCTTCCATAGCAGGGCCAATGTTTTGGGGTTTTTTAAAATCAAGTTTTTTAATCTTGGTTTTTAAAATTATGGCTCAAAAGGCCTATTTCTAATTTTTTTATCATCTACTACTCTAGAAAATTCGAAATGAATGATTACATATATCTGTATAGATACAAATGCACACTCAAAGTAAATACAGCAAATGTATTTGTTAGAACAGACATTCTTCTAATTCTAAACTCTAAACCAGAAAATTGGAATTGTGGATTGAACCTGAGAGCAAATCCCACAGTGGGATTACACAGAGAGACAGATTCAGCTGGAAGGGTTCAATTCAGAGCCTTCACTGCTAGCACAGGAGCAAAGGCAGTGACCCAGACCCAGGGAATGCCTGGGAATGCCCTGATTTTACATCTGAGCAGTGAACAGCAGGAGGTACCTCCTTGAAGTGAATGAAGTCAGCATGATGTAAGAAATCCCAGAACCAGTCATGGGTAAGGGTGTCCAAGGTCAGGTCCAGGGAAGGAGGATGTTGGTAGAAGGACATTTTAGTAAGGAACATTTATCAGAGTTAGGGATTTTTAATTGCTTTTCTGGCTGCCTTTGGAACAAAAGGCATAAAATATATATATATATATATTTGTAAACAGAGTGCTGCAGAGAACCACCCTGGCTGCAGCTCTGCACACACAGCAATTCCCTTCCACACGTGGGGTGCCAAGAGCAGCTCTTCAGGAGCACCCACTGCCCACTGGAACCACTCTGTGACCTCTGCCAGGGCTCACCACGGCCTGCTCTGCCAGCCAGGAATTCCAGGGGTCCCAAAGCCTGCAAGGGCTGCTGTCCTTAACACCCACACCCACATCTTCTGGGCATCAGACTCATTCCCCACTGATGCTCATGGTATGACATCTCACCTCTGTAAACGACCAGAACTTGCCACCAGAACTTGTAATAAAAGGTTCCAGAGGTATCTGGGGACTGGACTCACGTGTCCATGAACAGGGCTGTGGATGGGGAGGTCTGGCAGGGGGATGTGGGTGGCCCCTGGCAGGAGCAGAGCTCCCACCCCAGCACAGGCTCTGCTGGCACGGCTGGCCCTGGATCCAGCACGTCTGCCACTGGCAGATTAGAAGGAATTTTTTCTGCTTTGTATGATTTATCTGGGGGAGAGCAGGTGGCTGGTACTGGAATCTCCTTTTCAAGTCTGCTCTAGACCCAGATCACAGAGGAGATGTGCAGTAAAAGAGAAGCCTCCCTTTGTGCAGAACGTATCAGCTCCCCCTCGCACTCCCCACCCACCTGCACGCAGCACTGTGGGCGTCTGAGCTGGGGCTGGCACCAGCTCAGGACACCTCAGTGCCCCCGACTCCCAGGGCACAGCACGGCACCAGCACTGCGAGGAGAACCTGCCCATCCCAGGCCACTGCACACAAAAACCCCCAACAGGCATTTGACAGAGCTACCTGGGAACTGCTGTTCTAATAACAACAACCCTGCCTCCCCCAGGAAGAGGTGAGGGGAAGGGAAGGAGCTGGGAAACCAGCTGCCACCAGAGCAGTGGGAACACAATCTTCAATTCACCTCCGTCTTTAAAGCAAAGATGTGGGGCACGACGACCTTACTAACTCACAGGGTTTAATACTCGGTTTTAAGATTTCTAATAATAATAATAAAAAGCTTACATATTCCACCAAACAGCCCCAAACAGGCAACCTTTATTATCTGTTATGTCAGCTGTGCCTAAAAAATCAAGTGAAACAGTGTGTACCCTTTAATAGTTAATCCTCTAACATGTAATTAGGCATTCACATGACAATCAGAACAGGACTATATTTCATGTTTGCCTTCCCTTTCAAAGTCTCTACTAGAGGGGCACTTACTCTGTCAAATCTGCTATAGTAATCAAAACATTGAAATTACTTCTTTCCACACTAAATATACTGGAACTGGTTGTTTGATTAAATGTAGAGCAGAGAGTGCAATTTGCTAAATTACAAGTATTCTGAACATGTAAATATAGTTTAATTACTGCAATTAAAGAAGATTACTGGAGATTGGCAGATGGGAATGTAATGCTGTTTTAATTAGAGTTTTTAATGCACTGTAACATAAGCATAATATTAACCCTTTATCCTGGAAAGGGCTGGCTAGTCTCTGAAAAATATCCTTTGAAAAATGTACTAGAGCTAGTGTTTCGTAACAAGCCTTCAAGTCATTTCAGTGCAAAGCGCCAGGACGATTTGGGAGAGTTTCAGCTGTTATTTGCAGCACAGGCACTGCAGAACAGGCACATTCTGGAGCACAGGCAGGAGCAGCCACACAAGGTGGGCACACTGTTTGTGCCCCAGATGGAAGAACGTGTGAAAATACAGCGTTGGAGTAGATGGATTGTGTTTCATAAAGAGTGCAATCATAGCTACATCACCAGAGATTTAAGATTCTTTCATGAAAGTTAAAGTACCTCACACTCCCAAAGATTTACAAAACATGAAAAGAGAAAATATTTCAAAATGCATTAGTTCAATTTTGAAAAACTGCCGCACAGAGACACAGAACAATATTGCCTGGGGCCTGGGTTATTACTACTCAGCCTTCAGAAGAGTATTTGCTTCATAAAGTAATATTCCAGAATGTACTAAGCAATTTTTGTCATCTTGAAAGCTATCACTTGCAACATTTTATCCATTTAAGTCAATAGCCCATTAGAAATTCTAATTGAAAGTTCAATACTCTGCTTGGAATCTTACAATAGAGGTTGTCTTTGGAAAGCCATTTAAAGTCTTAATCTCTTTATCATTTGGTATTTTGAAGCCTAACTTTGTTCTTGTTAGGCAGATCAATGGCATTAATTTACAAAATGGGGGAAAATGTCACCCTTCATCCTTTAAATCTCAGTGCGGCGAAGAGCAGCGTAAGCGAATCCGACCGTTGCTCTCCCATATTAGCAGAAAACGGTGCCATGGGAGGTTTGACCTACAAATTTTAATTACTGCATGAAAAATTCAGTTCCTGGAGATGAATAGAGACTTGAGGAAAAGCAGAAGTCCACCTTCTGAGTGACTGCAGAGCTTAACTCTTCAAAGGCTGTGGCAGTGAATGGAGCAGCATGTGTACCTTCAATAGGCAATGGCTGCAAGGTGCAGGATCAAACTGCTCAAGCCACAGAAGAAAGGAAAAGGATTCCACGTACAAAGGAGCTTTATGGGTGTCCAAAATAGACGGACACTGATACCATCCTCTAGGGCACAAATGTGGTGAGAATTTGTTTTGAAACATCCCTGACTTTGAGATAACTTTCCAGCTGGCGAGTTCACTGGTGGGGAACTCTGGGCTTTGCAGAAATCCATGAAAGCTTTGCCACGTTATCAGCAAAGGAGGATTTCACCTGTGCTCTTTGCCTCCAGCGCCAGGCAAACAGCATGTAACAATGCCAGGTGTTTTGAACCAGAGTTCCACTCCAAATCAGCACAGGGAGGAGTAAAATTCTAAAATTTATCCATGGAGCACTACCAAAGAATGGCTCAGCTTAACGTTAGCAAGACTAGGGACTTCCATAGGCAGTTCCAGAGAACCCTCTCAGGTTGTATGCATTGAGACATTCCACAATTTACTCCTTGTAATGCAATACAGCAAAACAACTGTGCTGCCCTGCAGGTGACACAAGTTTGAGATCACAGCTGGAATTTTTTCATTCCCAACACTGCGATCATTTGGGCTGAGGGGACATGGGATAGATAGAAAATTCTCTTGTTATCTACATCAGAAATTAAGGATTTGGATCTCTCTTTCAATAATGGTTATGTTAATGGTAGAAGGAGAAAGAGAGAGAAAAATTAAAGAGAGCAAAAGAACCCCAGAACTGTGGCTGACTCAGGGTGTCAGAAAGCACATTTACGTGCATATGAGAGACAGAGGGACAGGCAGAAACAGCTCGTTCCAGTTCTTTACCAGTTTTTACACCTCCCAGCCACACCCTGCTTCAGTACAAATTGGTATCAACATCATGAACTTCTTTGTGGCAAAGTGGCTCTGGTCCTCCACCTTAAGAATTAGAGGGCAACTGGAATCAAGAAAGTTGTGATGGTATTTACTGGAATCAAGAAAGTTGTGATGGTATTGAGTCTCTCCTCTGTGTCACTGCTGTGACGTGCTCAGGGCAGGAATCTCATTTCTTGGTTGGATGATCTTTGCAGGCTGTGATTGTGACCTCTCTGGGTTGGGCTCTCGGCAAAGCAGCCCAGAGTGACACGGGGTGAAGGGAAAGGAGAAGGGAAAAGGGGAAGGAGAGCAAAAGGACAAAGGGGAAGGGAGAAAGGAAGGGTAGAAGGAAGGCTTCCCATGAGAAGACTCAACAGCAAAGCAATGGCCAGGTAAGGAGGGGAGCTGTAAGTTCTGATGGATCATCTCAGGAGGTGTTTCTTGTATCAGATGAGAACTCAGACTCCTGTGACACTTGCACTGCCTCAGCCAGTATCATCATTCCCACCTGAAAGAGGACCTTCTTCCCCTGCCAGTGCAATACCCTGGCACTCAAAAAATGATCCAAAAAATGATAACTACAAGATTTAGTCACCTGGATCACCATGGCAGTGATGCAACCTGGAAACCAGCCTGGGAATGGTTTCTTTACAGGTTTTTGGCTTGGTTTAGCCTTACCTGACACTAGAAAGCTCTTGACTAGAGCCCATTTTAACATTACAGAGACCACACAAAATATCATGAGGGATTAAACTTCTAATTTCTCTTTTCTCCTGAGTTCTGAGACTACACGTAGGGACATGAAACATCACTTAAAATCTTCACACTGCATCTCAATAGCAATATTAATTAACACCCAACCATTAGCTTTATGCTTTTTGGTAGAAAACAGCACTGGTCTCTGCTTCACCTCTAGATACTGACTGAAATTTAAATAAATGTGTTATGGCAGTTAACCATTTGGTGCATTTAGATAATTAATATTTATTTCCATTTCAAAGTAAAGGATTTCTAATGTAAAAAATATTTTCCTCTTTTGAGAGTCTCTTAGGTAATAGATTTCTTTTTTTAGGCATTCTTTTAACTATTTCTAGTGAGGAAGAAAAATATTTCTTGAGTGTGCAGGTTTCACAAAACAAAAAACATTTCCATGGTTTGGGATGGTTCTTTAGAAATCACCAAGAGGTTGTTTGGAGGGTTTTTTTGCAACAAAAGAGATCATAAGAAAAGCTTGGTGTACCTTTGGACTGAAAGCCTTAAATACTCCTGGCTTCGAGAATTAAATCTCAGTAGTAGCTGAGAACCTCAACTTCAAGGTGCTTCCCAGGGCTCAGAGCTCCCAGTGCTGCCAAGGAGGAAAAATGAGTGTCTCAAACTGAGCATCCATGAAAAGGCAGAGCCAAAGCCCCAGGTCCTGCCCAGCAAGGCTGGTGGTCTTTGCATTCTGTTGGTTCTTGACCAGTAACCTGCTTCACTCCCTGAAATTGGAGACATTTCCCAGCATCGACAAGGTCTTGGAATCAACCCAAAATCTGTCTGCGTGGGAAGGGTTAAAACAACCTGAGCAGTGAAACCCCTGCAGCTATCTCATAAGCCAGTGCTTTTAGACAAATTGAGCAAAATAGTCCTTTCAGCTCAGCAGGCACATGACTCGCTGCACAAAGGAGTCCTTCTAGAAATCCCATGAATACCCCCATTATCCCAAGGATTGAGCACAGAGCCACACATTTCACGCCCACTGCCACCTGTGATTAGCTTTTTTACAGTTATTATGGAGTACTTTGATGGTGATGATTGTTTAAAGGCCTCAACAAGCCTGCTAATGTGACTTGAGGACTTGACTCCTTTTCATTCCCTGGTTGCTCCAGCTATCACCCTAATTTACTCTAGGCAAAGGGGACAATAAAAAAAAAAATCTACTTGGAGAAATCATTTAGCATAAAATTGATTCAGTCTCTTAAAGAAACGCAAGCCAGGATCCCATGTTAAAGTAAATTAGATATATGATCAAACAAAGCTAACAGTCATTTGAGCCCTGGACTCTTGTGCAGCACCTTACATTTTAACAGAATGAGCCAAAGAAAAACAAAGGAAGATGCACAGAGCAGCTCCAGCCAATTGGTTTGCCTGGAATTTTCCTCTGTTCTGCTCGGTATTTAAAGGTGCAAATGTGAAACAAGATGTTGGCTTCAGGGAAAACGTATTTTACTGTTTGCAAGAAGTGCTTCCAGAATGGATCATATTGTACCACTCAGTGCAAAATAAAGGGACACCAAGGGAGCAGTAAAGCGGACTGGAGTGTGTGTGAGGAAATGAGGGCTCCAGCGGTGACCAACAGGGGAAGGGGATGGATGAGAATGTCTGTGCTTTCACCGAGAGCTCGTGCTGATTGTAGTCTGGCAGCTCAGAGAGGCATGGAGGGGTACATGCAGAAGAAGTAACTAACAGCAGTGTGTAACTTCTCCCAGTTTTCCCCTCCTGTTTACTGCATATGCTCAGTGAAGTGTTCAGCTGTAGCTGTCAGTACCTACTACTCCAAGCTGCTCTCCAGTTTCACACTTACACATCCCTGCTGAGACCTACTGCATATTTCTTTCTGTTTTCAAGGCAATTCCGGAGGTAAAGGCCCAGGACGTACTCAAGGAGCCCACACAGTAATTCATCACAACTGTTTTTCTGAAACTAAAACCAGATTCATCATTCTGTACTTGCCATTCTGTGCTGCCACTACAACCCATGGTTAGACGACCCCAAACTGCAGGCCCTGTCCCGGGAAGCAGGTGAATACAGCCCAGAGACAGAGCTGCTTACAGTGCCCAAGCTGACTGGCCTCTGCCTTCACAGGGAGCAAACACCATTCCCTAATTAAAACCCAATCATCAACGCCCCTTTTTAAGCTCGTCACCGGTACCAGTACAACACAGTGTGACTGATCAGATCCCCGATGTGCTGCTGCCCCTTCCTGGCTTCAGAAACGTGAAGGAGCTGCCGTCCTTGAGGAGTCCTTGCTGCTCTGCCCCGGCAGACACCCACCTGTGGGAACCCAGAGCTTGTCCTTGACTGCTCTGGGGGCTCAGAGACCTGGGCAGGGGGCCCAGAGGGCTCAGAAGCCCTGGCACCAAGCCCAAGACACCTGTGGGTTGGATTTTAGTCCATGGGAGAGATTACCAGCTTTAAAAGAAAAAATACAAGTCTCACAACTTTAAATAGATTAATAATAAGATTGTCACAGGGTGGAAAAGTAGATTTTGGGTTTAGTACATGGGGGTGGGTGAAGCCAAGATGGAGGAACCGCATGGTTTTTAGGCTTCTTCCTTCTTCTTCATCTCCTCCATGATTCTGCTGTGGTGGTGGCACTGGTGATTGGTTTAGGTAGAATGCACATTGTCTAACGTAGGTGATAGGTATTGGAAAATAATTGTAAATAAGGTATACGTAAATTTTAGTATAAAAGATAAACACTGCCCTTCGGGCGGGGATTTTGCCTCAGACTGTTCGGCTGTGAAGACCTCGGCAGGGACAGAGAGAACAGTGTTCTAGATAAGTTACAATAAACAATAATAAGAAACCCAAAGACCAAAGATTGCACGTCTTTCTTCACCTTGGGCAGGGAAAAGGACTTTTAACACCTTGGGGACATCTCTGTAAAAGCAGAGAGATCCCCACACCCACCGTCACAGCTGGGGGAGTTACATCTGCAACAAGTCTTTAAAGCACTGTTTTTAGAGAAACAGAGAGCAACAGAAGTAGTTTTGGCTTTCAGATGAAAAGATCACACAGCTTTGCTGGGGCCTGAACCAGAAGACTCCAGGTGTGGCCATCCTGTGCTGATGAGCGCATTGCTGGTGGGTCCATTATTACTGACTTTTTGGGCTCTTGGTATTCACTCACACCCATTTGTAAAAATCAAGGAAAACCAATTTGCAGTACATTTGTGAAAACAGGTTTAGTGCCTTCCTTTGTTCTCCTGGTGCTTCCAACCTCCTCGGGGCTGTAGCCTGATGATTTGAACTGTAAGTTTATTAAACCACTGCCTTCCTGAGACTTGGTGATTTTATCTCCAAGGCTCATCTCCGTGGAACAAATATGTCACTGTAACACCAAATCTGATGGCATAGTAACCCACCTTTGGAAGAAAAGAAAATAAAAACAAACCACAAAAATAAACTGATAAATCTTCAGCTTTTGAAAAAACAACAATACTATGAACTGGCATCCAGTGCAGCCCCATAAACATGTTTGTGTGCTGTGATCAATACAGAAGGTACAACTTGGGTTGGGAAGGGCAGGAACAGGAACACCTCTGAATCCACTGGTGCCAAACACTTTGTAACATCAAGAGACAATCCAGAAACTCACTCATTCAGCTCTTCTCTCTGTGCCTTCTCCTGGTGGAAATGGCACAGCTGGCTGGCTGTGCTTCTGTTTAGTCTTATTCAAGACACATTCCAGAAAGCACTATGGATTTGTGTGGAGAAGCTGATGGAGTTGTGAGGTGCAGATGAAGCTCTAAGAAGTTACCAGGGTGCAGTCGCTCTCTTCTGCTATGGCATGTCTAAAAAGATGCCATTGTATGTTCAGTTTTCCCCTAAATTATGGCACCAGTAAGATCCTTTACATAGAGGCCTGTTTCCAGATAATTTTAATACTCAGTGCGTCCTTATTTACTAGGAAATTTGGCTGAAATATGTCTATATGCTTCAAAACTCTTGTGGAAACTAGAACACGGCCAGAGAGCAGGATCACTTTGGCTGTGCTTCCACAGAACTATCAAATATCATTCCTTGTCCTTCACCCTTCTCATGTCTCTGGTGTTCACACCTTTAAAGAGGAAGCTGAGCAGCCACAGAGCCACTGCCCCATTCCACGGCTGCCTAGCTATGGGACACAGCAGGGAAGGGAAGAGGCATCCTCATCTTCACAGGAATTCTGTGCTTGGTCAGCACCATTCTTGCTTGGCTTCCTTAATGAACACGGCTTTAATTGTGCTGGAACAGTTCCTGTTAATGTAATAACACTTGCATTTGCACAAGGGCTGTGTCACATTTATCATGAGGGGCGGATGTGTACAGGCAGCAGTGTTTCCATTAACAGCCCACACATGATGCTCTCCCAAGTTTCTGTGGAAACAGTCTAATCCAATTTGTCTTCCTGAAGTTCTGGTCTCTCACAAGACATAACCCCCTTTTCCTACTTCCAGGGATCGTGCTGCTTGGCACAACCATCAATCTCTTCCACCACTGCCCAGTCCAGGCTAATTCAGGGAGAATATCTGTATTTGGTGATAAAAGACAACAAAGACTCTATTTCTTCAGGCTAAAACCCAGATCCATTATAATTCAGTGGGAGTTTTGCCACTGACTTCAAAGGGCCAGAAGGCTCCCCATGCCAGGTCCTGGGAGAGCAACAAGATCCTAGCAGTGTCCAGGGGCTGGAAAGAATGGCTCCTTCTGGAGCAAAACTTCCTCAAGTTTAAAGCTGATCTTTCATTAGAGGCCACAAGGTCTGGTACTTCCTAAAAATATACCAAATAACTATATCACTGGAGAATTTTTAAAGAGCTGTTATTTTATGCTCTAGTCATTTCAAAGCAGATTGGGTTAGTCTGGCAACAGCAATTTCTAAAGGAGTAACATGAAATATTTAAAGATTTATAGAACAAGTGGCCCACTTAGGGGCTCATCTAAGTTTTACTAAACATCTCTGGTTATGCCTTGCTGTGTCAGCAAAAAGAGGCTGAAATTTAAATAAATAAAACCTAGTAGCATGTAATAACAGACAGGAAAAAAAATAAGATACATCAAGTTACTACTGAAAGGAATATTGAGCTCTAAGTGATCTCTGTACCAACAACTCTGCTTGTCTCTGCAGCTGAACAGGAGACAGCTTTAATCTCCAGGCTGCATGTTATTTAACTAAGCTGAAATTGTTTTCAGTGATGTGAAGTGCATCCATTAAAGATAATGATCCCATTTTGGATTGACTTTATTTTTTTAACAAAGGGGGACAGGTGGATATACTGAGCAGAAATGTTTTTCATTAACTGCAGCGAATCATCACAGTGCCTAGTTCCATGAAATACAAATTTGTGATATTCCTGACAACTGTTTCTTGTTGCTGTCTTCCCCTCTCATCAGTGTGTTATGGCCTGCTTAGGAAAGGATTTACTCCAGAAACGATGAAATTGTCCCTGAAGTTAAATCAGCCACCCATGCCCAAACCCAGTGGGTCAAATCTCCACCTCCAAAAAATGACCCTGAATTATGTTGCAGATTTATCTGCACTGAGAATTCATTCCAATTCCTTTCAGTTCAGAGAGACATTTTAAGTCACTGCTTAGATGGATACTCCAAACCTGAAAGGGCTGGGTTCATTACTTCCCTACATTAGCAAGGACTACACCCACTGGATTGAGCCCCCTCTACTTCAGAGCTGACCATGAATTAGAGAAGGCCTGGGGCTTCCTTTTTGGGTCACCCCTGTTCCACGTGCACTGCTGATGTATGAAAGCATGCAAGGATATTTGTAGCTAAATTTCAAAAGCCTTCACAGCAGAGAAAGACAACAGCACCCTGAACCTGCTACTTCTGCATCTTCATGTGTCCCCTCTCCTGGCTCTGCTTCCACACAGTATTTGGCTGGAGACACCAGCTGTACCTTCAGCAGAGATGGCCTATCTGTGATGTGCTCAAAATTGGATTTTTTTTAAGGCTGAGAAGCAGAACCACAATGGAATACCACATCTGGACAATGATGATGTGCAGTGTGCAGGAAATGTTTCAGATGTCACAATTCCTCATTTCCATGTAGGATGGAGAGCACAAATCTGCAAGGCTCAGTGTTTCCTTTCGGAGCGAGCAAAGGTCTCACAGTTGCACTTCAATCACCCGCACAACCAGTTATTGCCAGGTACAATCTGTGAGTTTAAAGTGAGACCTATTTTCTCTGCCTTGAGCAATCTGAGAGATCAGTGATTGAACCAAGCCCCCAGTACAACTTTTCCTTCTAAATGCCAGAGGCCTGCTTGTACCAGTTTGAGGTTATTTGTTCATACTCAGCTCTCATGTATTTCAATGTAAGAATGAGAAATCAGCAGTAATTAGTGACTCATTAGATCAGGTGGCCTAAAGCTGAATTTGGGCCTTTTTAATCCCTGGAGAGAAGCTGTCAGATAAAGCTCAGAACTTCAGCAAAACTGAAGTGGTATTATGGCAGTCCTAATGAATGGGTAGCCCCAAGTGCCCTGGGCACCCAGGCCCATATGGAGGCAGATGGACCATGCAACACCTGCAATGCACCATTAATAACCTCCCTAAATTGCTGTGAGCCCCTGAATATGCTGCCAGTGCCTGGATTTTCACTATCCTGCCTGAAAGCCCCCCTACACACGTTTCAGCTCCCTGATGTCCCTCCGTGCCAGATGATTTTCTGACCCTTTTGCAGGATGCACAACATGGGGTTTTGGCATTTGACTCTGTGCACTACCACAGCGACAACCTCTGTGCTAGGTGACAAATTGTTGGCAACATCCACAGGGGAGGAAATCCTCTCCTGGCTCTTGTCAGAGTGGCTATTTTAGCTTTGCCAACAGAGCATTGACAACAGGATCAGAGGTTCTTCTAATGCCACCTCGTCTTTTCAGGTTAATTTATGCCTTGTTCTTTATGCCTGTTTAGTTAAGGACATGCTGCAGGTATGGAGAGAAAAATGTCACAGAATCACCACCTGGCTCCTCTGTTTTGATCTGGCTGACAAATGCCAGAACCTTTGAACAGCAGGTTGCTAAATTATAAACAGACCACGTCCTTAAAAACACCTGGTACTTGCTTAAAATGGTCATTTTGAACCTGCTTAGTCCCTGGCACAGGTGCCAAGCTCAGAGGCAGAAAGCTGTCCTTTCCCTCCCCTGCCCACCAAACAGAACACCAACAAGTAGAAGACACACCAGCAGTGAGGTGTAGTGAAAGGTTAGAATTCAGCCTACCAGCCACAAGGAACATGAGGAACAACAGCAAAGCCCCTTTCTGAGTGGAAAAACTTCAGGAAAGGGAAGGGAAAATAAATAAACAAGGATGAAAGAAATGCCCAGTGGCAACCATTTTCAGTGTGACCTAGTGAGCTTTCAACTTCAAACCAGTCAGATCAAGAGCTTCCCAGCGGCGTCACCCAGGGATCTGTCACTCACACATCAACCTCGCTCACTCTGCCTTGTCTCACGCAGACACGCTGCCAGATACAGAAATATCACGGCCTTCTTGCATGACAAGGAAAACAAAACAACACAAAACCCCCTCAGCCCAACAGCCCTGGTGAAGCCCGAGAGCACTGACAAGCTGTGACCCCATTGTCCACAAAAAAGGGCAACGTCACCAGGCAGAGCAGGGAGGATGCAAACAGAATGATAATTGGGAAACCATCTGCTATTAAAATGCATCTCAGGCTGCAGCCTTCCAGTGAGCCCTTCCCACTGAGAGATGATGAGGCTGGGATTTACTGGGAGGAGGCAATAGCTGTTCTGGGTGCTTTGCAAATGGAGGGAAAGCATTTTCTGTCAGGTCATCATTTTGGTTCTGAACAACTTATGGTGTTATTGAGGTGGGTGTGGGGCAAATTGACTGCAGCACTTAGGGTACGGTGTTAGAGACCAGGAATGACTGACATGATTCAGAACGTGCCCCTCAGCCTGACAGCTTGGAAAGGAACCCAGAAGTAAAACACTAGTATTTTTAGGGAAGCACAGAAGGACAAGAAGCAGATCAGAAAGGAGAGAAAGATGTCACTAAGTTAAGGATTCAATATCTGACTGAATGTAATTCTATAAAACAGCTCTAAGTGACCCACAGTAATCAACATTTCAATTAGGTTTCAATGCAATAATCTACCCATTGCAGCCACACAGTAACTACACCTATTTTTGTCCAATCCATTTCTACCATATTAAAGGTTAGAAGTATTCATGGAGTCTGGAGCCAGCCATTAGGAAAATATCTCAAGTATTTAGTGTATAAACTTGGCATTTATGGTCTGAAATAGGGACAGGCAGCGCTGATGAATCCTTGGCAGTTTCCTTGTTCAAGACAGATGAAGTACTCTGCAATTTCAGACTGATGCTGAGAAACTATATATACACACTGCCTTTTTCATGAATCTCTTAAACCAAGGAGTGAAAAATGGGCAGACATCCTCATGTTTTCAACAGTTTATACAGCCTCTTGCACACACTGTAAGTAGATTCAATAACAAGTGAGTAACAGCCACTCTCTAACAGAAAGTGAGACATTTTTCATCCAGCTATTTGTTACCAACCTTTGAACTTGCTACTTTCAAAACCTTGCTCACCAGCCATTGGACAAGCTTAATTTGAAAATTAGCAAGTGTTTTGAAAGCATTTTACAAAAAAGCCAATATTGCATCTATGCACTTCCAGCATGACTGCAAAGGACATACTGGTGGCACAAGGTGTAAATCATCCTCCGTTTCTGGACAAAATGTTACCCAATCAACACCATCATCCAGTTATTACTGGGAAATAACTGAACTCTCAGCTCCAGACAAAGGCAGCAAATGAAGCCATTTGATAATTTGAATGTACATTTGCATCAATGACATTCCTAAGAAAACCATACAGGTGTTTCATGGCTGTATTGCCCGAAAGGAGCTCCCAGGGTGGCTATTGAAGTGTGTATTTTTACATAGAGTCAGCAACATCTTTCAAGGTGATGCTCAACATCTTTAAGTGTATCTGAGAGTCACCTGCTTCAGCACTAGAAAGGACACTACGTGACAGGTCATGGGTGAGAAATACCCAGCACAATGCACATCATGAACCACACAGAGGCTGAAATATGTCCTCCTAAGGCCTTCACAGAGCTGGCAATTTCACAGTAACGAGCTGAGGGGTTCGTTAGCGAGGCATCTGCAGAGAGCCAGTGACGCATGGACAGCTGCACTATCTCCTGCAGAGTTTGTTACCAGACAAGAGAAATGTGGCTCAGCTTGGCTCAGCTGGCTTTACAGTGGACTATCTCTTGCCCAGGCCTGCACATCAGCCCGTTCTGGGGCGGCCTGGCGGGGTCTGGCAGGGCCTGGTGGGGCCTGG
>VYXF01007296.1:164675-216244 GCA_013397295.1 Polioptila caerulea
GGGACTTTGCCACCTCCCCGAGCCAGCTGCCAGTGGAGAAGCAGCCCCAAGCGTCTCCCACCAGTTGGCAAACAAACGAGACATCGTGTTTGTGGAGTTCAAGCTGCGCTGCCAAATTCTAATAGAACGAGAGTTTCTGTAATCCCGAAAAGGGGCTATGTGATCCTTGGAAACAAGATGCTCTTGTCTGGCCTTCCATTCATTTTGTAAAACATGTTAAGTTTAATTTCAGTGCTTGGAGCTGCAGCTGGCTGAGGAGCAAAATCACATTCATGTGTTAAAAAAAGAACTGGAAAAGGATGCAAGCCACTAAATTTTGATACTGATCTGCAGCCAGCCTCCAGAGAATGGCATGGTCAGGACTTCTGGGCTTTTTCCACTAAACAAGCAAAATATGATTCCATTTTTTACAGTCATAAAACCAGATTTTCTGTCATTTCTTTTTCTCAGTGTAGGTAATATGCAAAATTAAACGTATTTGCTTTCCAGTGAAAAACATCTGTGCCCCACACTCCTCTCCCTCTACAGTTCTTGGGACAGGTCCTAGCAGTTCCAGCCAATTCCCCCTGCTGCTGCACCTGCTGCAGAATTAGACTTTGAGGGCAGGAATTTCAGGAATAAAGAAATACCTGGTGTCATTCAAAGCAGCTAATTAGAGAATCTCTGACTGATGACAGACGTTTTCATCCCATAGCTACTGACCTCCCATGTTCACCCCTCCAAATTCCCAGGCAATATTAATTTCACACCCACTTCCAAAGCTACTGGGCCAAATCCTGATCAGAAGAACTGAAAGAGGCAGAGGAATATGTCATCTTGCCAGTCACCAAACGAGATGTGGCTGGGGAAACACAGCTCAAACTCATTGTCAAACCCACACCAAGCGGTAGGTGCAACCACAACCACCAGGCAGGGATGAAGTAACACCCACTCTCATAATTGTTACCACCTTCTGAGGTCACCCTGTCATCCCAGACTCTTCAGAATGTGACCCAGGGCCAACTCCAGCCATTGTAAGTCTTTCCAGAGAGCTGAACAAACCCTGGTTCAAGTTCCTGTGAGTTCCTCATGTGTCAGCCTAATCCAATGAAATGAATCTTTGCTTTATCCCAGCTGCCAGGTAATGTCCCTCCTGTGAGGGTCTTACTTTGGTACAGATCTCTCACGTTTCCTGTACTCCAAGGGTCATTCACTTTTAACACAAAATCACTTGTTTATTAAAAGTGTCCATTTGCAGCAAAGGAACACTTCTAAAATTCCCATTAAACTGAGAACCATAGGGCTTGAAGCCAAATTAATTCTCCTACACCAAGTTAAAAATGAACCCCTACATGTTATGATGCCTGCCATGTTTGGTTTCTATATTTATACCTCAGGCATACAGTTACTGACAAAACTAAAGGCACTGATAAGATCTCTCCCAGAAAGCAAGAATTCCCCTGAAAGAAAACAGACTGCAGGATTTTACAGTGTTGGAAATCTACTGAATGTACACATATAAAATATATTTTAAAGCCAAATAGTCAAGATCTACAAGCCTTTGGAGCTGCTCAAAATTTTGTTAATGAATTTTACATTGCTGGCTTGTTAATAGACCAAGACACTCAAGGAAGAGAAGCTTTTGGAATAAAAACTAGTATGAGCAGGAAAAAGGGGAAAGAGGGAAAGCAAGAGGCTGAGGCAACAGCAAAGGCTGGAGCAAGAGCATACAGCTGGAGCTCAGAGGGATGGACTTTTCCAGTGCATCTGCCTCGCTAACCCAAGTAACCAGAGGGACTTTCCCCCCAACAAATCACCTTTTGGGAAATACTTTCTCCCAAGGCAAGACCTCCACACTGCTGCCAGCAATGAAAGGCCCATGCAGGACAGTGGCACTCATCATGAGTGGATCTCATCCTCAAGACAGCAACTTTTCATTCCACTTGTTTTACTAAGCAAGCAGTCTGGGCAACACTGTTGTCCAAAGGCTGAGCACATTCCTGCCTGGTGTTCAGCTTTTACTCCAATATACTCATTCCCTCAAATCTAGATTCCATTTTACAGCTCCTGTACACCTTGTCTCACATCTTTTCTGAATGTTAAAGGTGTCACAGTATTTCCCATCACTGCTGTACAATACTGAGTACTTCAAAGAGCTGGCTGAAATGCCATTTTCCCCATTACATTCAGAGCACAGACAAAATCTTTCCTTCTATTTGAAATATTATTTTTCAAGTTCCTATGAAGGCTATAAACATATTTTTTTTTTAAGGTAACAGAAATTCAACTCTCTGAGACATCCAATTTCTCATCTAGTCACATATTTCATGTTATATTTGGGTCTTATTTACGTGTTTCAGCATGCTGAATGTCTGTGAGTTTTCTACACTTCAGACATCTCTGATGCCATGGTCTGACTGTAACAGCTCCCTCAGCCCACTGACGACACTCGAGTGGAAGTGGCAACGGGGCTTCAATATTTGTTTAATCCTTTTGGTAAAAACCATCCACAATGACAAATAGAGGAGACAAGGAGGCTTCATTCCCATAGTGGAATCTGTCTAAAATCCAATGACACTGGAGCTATTCTGGACCTCTGAAGATGCTTTTGTTTGGATTCTTGGCTGCTTTCCAGCCACTCCATCTTTTCTTGCTGGACACTGCTCCACAGCTTGCAGACAGAGATGCTTCTTCCCATCTTATTTCCTATGTTGTTTCAAGCATTCATTTTACTTATTCTTGCTGGGAAGTGTATGGGGCTGAACTAGAAAAGGATAAACTCTTCTTCAGCCTAAAAATACTAAAGTGTCTTATAGGCTAGCTTAAAAAGCCCTAACATTTCCATCTCAAACTCTGAACCTAGCCTGAAATCACATGCATACCTTCATTAACTATAAAATGCAGGACTAAAATATCAGCTAAAAAGGGTGGCTGTAGCACCAAGGCCAGGAAACTCTCAGCAAAGCTCATCATCAGTACACTCAGAGCACCCAGCGATTGCCAGGGGTGGGTGTTCTCTAAGCTTCCTCCACTTGTAAATAATGTATTGCTGGAGTAGAATGTTCTGAACAGAAATAGACAATTTTGATTGACACCTGCAATACACAACTTCTTGAAGAAATACTATTTCTCTGCTCTGTGGATGGATGTCTCTAGAACCTCAAAATATGGCAATCTGCCTCATCCTTACCATGCCTCACCATCTCTGGAATTCTCTTCTCAGTGTTGCTTCCTATCGTCATTGCCCAGTCCACACACCAGAGAAGCAAAACACTCAGTAAAATGCAAGAGGTAAATAGTTGCTAGGTTTTGTCACAAATAAATTTTAGCCTGACTGTGAGAAATAGTTTATTTTTGTGTGGTATTTTTAACACCTAACCAACAGCTAGCACATGGTAAGACCCTGGTATTTGAGGACTCTGCATTGCAGTGACATAAAACATTTAGTCCTGAGGTTTCCATCCAAGCCTTAATGAAGAAAAGTGTGGTCTAAAAAAATGAGATCCTGCATGTGATTTTGTACACCTCAGGGCCATCTGTGGTTGGATGCAGGGATTTAATTCAGGACCATCTCATTTCAGGTTAATGTGAAACATGGACTGGAGAGGATGAAGCAACTAAGAATAGAATCTTTTGAAGCAGCAGTTAAGTCAATCCTTTTAAACATTACTGGGGATTTACTTCAGGAGAAGCTTATTTGTGTGGTGACCAGATCTCTGTAAAACCTTGGTTTCAGGTGATGAAACATGGGATAGGTTGAACGCATCTTTTGTTGAACACGTGCCAAGGAACATGTAGATTTGACCTGATTAATATTTTCAGATAGAAAACATGCATAGGCTGATAACAGTGCAAAGTTTTGACCTCAGCTACCAAAGCACATTTGCTGACTTTGGCTGACTTTTTCTTTCAGATTTGGAGCTTGAAGCCCAACACAGGTTAAATGTATACAAATCAAAAGTGGGAAAAAAATAATATTTGCACAGAGCTCTGCAAACTGACCCATACTCAGCTCTAATGAGAACATAATGGTTTATCCAGCTGCATAAAAAAGAAGCAAGAAGCATAAGAGGAATGCCTCTGCTTTCTTGATTTTTAAAGATGTGTTTGGACTTCGGCACACATGGGAGTTTTTTTTTTCTGAATGCATGCATGTACACTTCTAAAAGTGCACCCACTAGCATTTTAGACCACATTAAAACAGGCTTAAGCCAGAATGGAAGGTTTGTTTCCACTGAGAGCGATAAAAAAGAAAGAATACCAAGCCAGAAGACTGACTTTATAAATCTTTGGATTATCCTGCAGTCTGTGGGGTATCTTCTGTCTAAACTGCCGGCAGCCCCAGGGGGACAGGAATGGATCGTCCCTCGCCCCTCCCCAGCAAACAGCCCAAGCCATGATTATTGCGAGCTCGGGGAGACACACTGAGCACTGAGCCGAAATGTTTGTGTGTGTCAGATCAATCTTTGCACTGACCAGGACAGCTGTACTCACAGGGGGGCCACCAATCATCCCGCCAGGAACCGCTTCTGTCCTTCAACAGGCAATTAACGCGAGTCCATTACAGCTCCCCCGAGGCCCCCGCGGGGCTGCAAAAGGCATCGACTGAAAGGTCAGAAACCTCATGAGGACAGGAAAGAAGCTGTGCCTGGCGAAATGGAGTGGAAAGCAGTAGCTATTTGTCACCCGCTAGTAATTCAAAAAAGGGGGGAGGGAGAGGCTTGAAGGGGGGCCCAAGCCTTGAGCACAACTGCAAACACGTGGCAATGGGGAGAGCAGAAATTGGAGCTGCAGGAGGTTCTTCTGGGACAAAGATTTTCTCCAATGTGGAGGAAGAGTCAACAGACCCCAGCAAATCCCACTCAACCAATTCTACAAAGAAACTGGAAGGGAAAAAGTGCTCAGACTGATTAATAACCCACAGGAAAGCTCTGGGTAAGGAGTCCCCGGGGGCTGAGGTTCACCACCGACACAAACATTTCAACAGAGAACCAACAGGGAATTAAGTGACCAGAAGCACACACAGAGTGGCATTCATGAGTACCAACATTTTTCAAAAAGAAGCAACTGCTTCAGTCCAGTGGCGGAAAAGCAACAAACATGGTGGGTTGGAGGATCTGTTATAGATTGCTCTCTTCTTCTGTTTGAGAGTTCTGGGCAAGACCACAAAATGATTTGGTTGTGGAGGTCTCCGTTGAATCCCTGCACAAACCACTGCAGGTACACCACCAACCAGCCCTGGCAGTTTTCCTACAGAAATGTAATCGAGCAATTGCCAGGTGGGTGACCAAAGGAGGAGAATCTTTAATTTTAGAATATTTAATTTGCACTTGAGTGCAAGGAAGAGTTAGACTAAATTAGTTCATTATGTTAATTGGGAATAACTTTCATCCAGTTCACTGGTTAACTTCCACCCATAGCATTCAATGGGAAGTGTTATCGCTGTTGCTCTTTCCTGGGATAAGAATATTTCACAGAGATCTGGCAGTACGAGTGCAATCAATGGAACTCGTTGAAATATGGCAAATGTTAACTATTCAACAACAGAACTTAAAAGGTGGACAGCAAGAATCAAAATAGTGAAAAACTGTCAATTCTTTTGGACATTATTCTGAATTATTTGTGGGATTGTGATTTTACTTGATATACAAAACCTAGACTGAAAAAGAAAAAAGGGCAGGAGGAAGAAATAATCAGCAAATCAGATGTTGCTATGTCCCATCTTCAAATGACTGCACAGGGACTGCAAACATGAGCTCCACTGCTTGCAGTAGAAACCATGTCAGGCTTTGACTCCATCTGCAGCATCTCCAATGTGTTTTAGACTACATAAAATTTCTGTATTCTACTGCCATGCAAAACAAGTTCTGGTGACTGTGTTCTTTGTGGACAGATGTGCATCACATGTCCAGATTATTTCAGAAGGTATAAAATGTTTGACCTTGCAGAGCACCTGTCACTCAGGGGCTGACAGGCCTGCAGGCCACTCAGGGTGGGTTGGGTGTCCCCCTGTCAGCTTTACCAGGCCTCCCACCTACAGAGGGCCCAGACAAGGGCAAGAATATCCCCATGGATGTCACCATCCTCTCAATTACCTGCAGTCCCAGCATCATGGGAAGGTCATAGTGTATTTCTTACCCGTTTCCACAGGAAATTCTGTTTTCCATCTCCTCCTCCTCTTATTTTCTGGGTTCTAACTTAATTTTCTCTCTTCCTTCAATATTTGATGTGCACATACACAGTGTGCATTTTCTATCTACAGCTAAATATCTATACATCTGTCCCCAAACTTTTCTTCCCCACATGAAGTTTAGTAAACACATCTTGAGGATTTGGTACACTACAATTACAGAAACCCTTTTGTTCTAATATTACCTGCCTTATCCCCTCTCCCTAGTGCTCCCCTTTCCAAAATGTCTCCGACCACACTAAGGGGTGTCAGGTGAGTTCACCCAGAGGGCTGCCTGCACTCCTGGCACCCAGTACCACAGGGCTTTATCCTCGGCAGCAGCAGGCTGATGTTTAAAACAAGCTGCCAATTAGTATCCAAGACACCAGTTAACAAGACAGTTTCTTCTAATGGCTTGTATTGATGAATGAATTAATGAAAGTCCACGAGTTGTTTATGTGTGGAGAGTCCTGGTGTGACACAGACAGCGGGAGCTGCCAGCAGCCCAGAAGGTGACACAGGTCACCAGTTTGCCCTTCACACACTGTCTAGACAGTCCTGCAGGAGACACCTGGGCAGAGCCACAGCCCAGGGGACCTCAGGGCAGCACTGCTGGCTGCAGTCACTCAGGGTATGGCCCTGTGCTGCCATTTAGGAAAGCTGCAAGAACAAAACCCTGGCAGTTTATGGGATAAACTCATTAAGCTTTGCACATATATGCGGAACTCACTCTGGCTTTTTACCTTTGAAGTGACACTTTAAAGCTTCAATGGTCAACCCACATTTATGCATCCAGAAAGACATATATTGAGATGAAGATACTGAGGCAAGCTTGTTCTGCCTTTAATTAGAAGACCATTAATATCAAGTGTGCAATTTTATTTCCTGTCAAGAAAAGCTTCTGCTTTTTAAGGGCACTTGAACTTTTCTAGGGACACGAGTAGCAGCGTTCGATTAGAACATGCAGGAAATACTAACAGCATTAACAGCATTACTGCCTCTTAAAGGCACATTTGGTAAGCAGGAAACATAAGCTTTGCACATATATGCACCACTTTGCATTGGTAGCAGAAAGTACAGCTATACAATTGTGCAGTGTCAAGATCTGGGTCCCAGAACTAGTTACTGCAGTACTGGAACATCTTGCTGGCTGTGCTGAGAGCTTGTCTTGCCTTCCCAAGGATAGTCTGGTTTGCCCAAATCAATAAAACAGTAACTTTTTCTCAGTTAACTGAATGTACCATCAGAAAGCCAGAGACTCCACTCAGCTCTGGGAACTTTGCAGTGAGATCTCAAAAATTCAACTGAGATGCACCAGGAGTTTGTAGGCAGGGCCCAGGAATGAGGTGCCTTACCTTGATTTTGGTGACAACTATGTGTTCAAAAACACTAAAACTGAAACAAGTATGAGGTGCACTATGATGCATGTTTTATTGACAGGTGACCATAAATTGTGTGTACAACCTATCCAAGCTGTCTGTCACCTCCTGTCCTTCTTTTCCCTCCAAAAGAGATACATACAATCATAAAACCTTATTGATTCAGGTCCTTCCTTCACTATTTGGGGACAGTTCTTTGTGAACTCAACAGGCATTTGTTTGATTTATCACAAATTCATGAGGGTGTTGAACACATGACCAGTCCTGGAAATGAAGCTGACATAGCTTGTCTAACTGTGGACATAAGAGGAATGTGAGACTGGATAAATGAGAGTCTGTGGTGGCTGAAAAGCAGCAATTACATTTGAATAGCATGGGGGAGAGAAGCAACACATTGAGAAAACAGATATGGCTATTTTATTTGAATTTAAGTATATGAAGCATATTAAGAAAGAAACTTTTTACAATGCAGGTGGTGAGGCCGTGGCAGAGGTTGCCCAGAGAGAGGTGGTGGCTGCCCCATCCCTGGAAACATTCTAGGTCAGTCTGGACAGGGCTCTGAGAGACCTGAGCTAGTTGAAGATGTCCCTTCCCATGGCAGGGAGGGTGGACTGGATGATATTTAAATGTCCTTCCCAACCCAATCCACTGCATGTTCTGTGATTTTATTACTGCCTTCCTTAACCAGAAACCACCATGTGCTTGAGGACATAACACTGTGCAATCAGCCCTTCACAGAGAGATGGAGGACAGATTTGCATTCAACTAACTGATCAAATGTTAAGAATTTCTTAATTGCCTTAATAGTTTAATTTTATTTGTCTCTAATCTAATTAGTAAAGAGAAGTGTGTGTGTGGGGGAGCTGATTGAAGGGGAGGGGAATGCCTTCATGTCTGCAATGTCGAAACCTTCCGCTCCCTCCACAGCCCCAGTGCAGCAGTGCAGGTGTCAACAGATCCCATTTCCTCCTCATTATCCCACTGCCTTGCTGGACTGTCTCTTCTTGGCAACTTCCTTTGATAGCAGCAATCGTTTCTGCTGCAGATAAGGTGAGTCCAGCTTTTTATGCACAGTAATTTAATAGGAACTCAGGTCTAATTTAATAGATCCTTTATGTCTCTGTCAAAGGCTGTTACCATTGATTGGTGTGATGGCTCACACAAGTCTGTAAATACATTAATCTCTCGAGAGCCTGTGACAACAATGCCATTCACAGCATGAGCAATACACATGGACAGAGCCTTACTGCACAAAGGAGGGACTGACTGAAAACTTACACTGAATGGAGTCAAAAACTCCGAAAATCAGGGTATTCCCTGGATCAGTGAATGCTCCTAAATCTGGATCAGGCCTACTGAAGCTCCAGAAGTACCAGGCTGATTCAGTCAATGTGTGCCAATGCATTTTGTTCAGGTTTAATTTACAAACTCGCTCTCTTTCAGGAGCCCAAGCTGCAAAGGAATGACCAAGTGATGACAAAGTGAGAGAGGCCCAGCCCAGTGAGAAAGCTGGCCAAGACATCCAGGGACAGAACCTCTCCACACTGCTCACACAGAGGATGTACTTGGTATTTATTCACTTTTTTTTTCCTGTCTACACCTTCTACAACACTTCACAGTATGGGAAACACTGCATGGGACTGACTTCCTGCCAGATGCTGAGCATCCACAGCTCCAGCTGCTCCAAGAGGCCACCAAGTGCCCAACCCCTCAGCTGAGGGCTCGGCCACCAAGTGCCCAACCCCTCAGCTGAGGGCTCTGCAACACCCAGCACAGATGTTTTTCCTTCTGAACAACTGGCCATCCCTGGTAAATGTACATTAATACCAAGAAGGAGATTCATTAATGACTGATCCAAAGGCATTGTATGCAGCACAGCATCATGTCCTTTCCATTTCAAAGCCAGCCTGTAAGAGAGCTGGGTTAGGAGGCAGAAGGAAAACATCATGGCAGGAATATCAGTGTATTTTGGATGCAAAGCAGAAGCTTATCTGTTTTACTACTGCAGCACCAGAGAAAATCAATTTTGACACAGAACTGCCACTTTACAAGAAAATAACTATACTTTCCAATAACCTAATCTGTGCAAAGCCTACTGAAAATTCCCTAAAGAACCAGTAGTTAAAACCTCCATTAAATCAAAGGGTTTAATATGGGAAGGGAAGAGAGGATGCAGTTTGACTTGGGAATGTAATGGACTCAGTGGGGAAATAAATATGTTGTTTTATGTGTACAGTTACAGAATTTGAGAACACAGCATTCATTTCAAAGGGAATTCTCTTGCTGTGCAACTTATTCCTAAACAGATGTGATTTTTGCTTATTCAAAAACATTTAGGTAACAATTACAGCATAATAAATTATAATTGCCATCATCTTCCAGCTATGCTTTGACTTCTATGCAAACACAAAGAAAATGCAATTACATAGAACTGTAAATCCTATTTTCAGGTAGCTTAGAGCACTGACAGAACACTTGTTTGTTTTCCTTAGAATGAACAATACTTTAAAATATCGATCCAAAGGAAAAAGCCATATCTGTTAGGAGGCCTGGCAGCTTGATAAGGTCTGTCCTACACAGCTCTGCTCAGAGAGGGGCCCAACTCTAAGGAAGTTCATTATCTTTTGGAAGGTGATATTTTACTCTTAGGTTTTACATTAGGTGTCTGCCTAAATTAGTTTCTAAGCTGACATATTAACTAAGCAAGGCAGGGCCACTGTTTGAACACTGAAGGAAGAGAAAGTAACCAGAAAAGGAGTGAAAAGCAGGATTTTCGTGATTGAATAGTGCAGAGATCACACAAGAACTGAACAGTTCATATAAACATAAATCATTCTACAGCATTTCAGACAGCTGCAGCTTAGGGGGGGAATTCTACAAGGTAACTAAAAAATAATCCCCTTGCAGTCTGCAACTCTTCATTAATTAACCTTCACACCTTTGCTAGATATCACTAAAGTGTTACAGCAGTTGTGTTAGAAATCAATTATAAAACACAACTTCAATTATAAATAACCAAACATTTATAACTGATACCTGTTTGAAGCCTGAGTCTGAATTAGAAATAATACACGTTCCGTATTTATTTAATAAAGGAGACTTGTCATGAACAGAATGAGGGGCTGTAAAGCCCTTCAGTCAGTCACAACCTGCATCTGCATCAGGTGAGATGAAGTGTGACATGCAGAAACACCACAACTTGGAAAATCTTTGCTAGAAAAACGCAGAAACAATTCCAAGTCCTAGGGAAGGCCCCCCCATTGGGCTCTGCTTCTCCCCAAGCTGGTGAGAATTCTCTGGAAGAAGACAGCCTCATACTTGCATCCCCAGGTTTCCAAAGCAGTATTTCAGACCAACCTGAATCTCAGGAAGGGATTTGAAGGCTGTGAAAGGGAAGCTGTCAAGTTAAGAGCTATTTTATCAGCATCAGTTTTAGATAAAAATGTTGCTTTTCTCCGAGAAAGAGCAGCAGGCCAAGGAGGAAGGAACTACCATCACTGACAAAACCCAGCTGTCCCCCATCAGCACTAAGGTTTCCCTTTCCACCTCATCTTTCATCACTTCTTTTGTTTCCTTTAGAAAAATATTTATCCCTAACAAGATGCCTGGGTTGCCTTTAACTTTCTACTGAGTAAAATGAAAATTAAGTCCACAGTCCACTTTCAAGGAGAAGAGAGGGAAGATGGAGAAATCAAACAAAAAAGTCTTTTAAAGACACTTTCTTTCCAAGACCTTGGGGAGGAGCAGAAATTACAGGAGTCAAGAGTAAAACAAAACATTTTATGTGCTGGGTTATGTGGCACTACATCTTATGCTTTCAAAAACCCATAGGGCAGAATGACAGTCAGAAATTAATTTAAACAGTTGCTTAATTGTGGTCCTTCACAATCATTTGTAACCACTGCATTTAAAAGGCACAGGATTTAATGGCCTGCTCTGTTTCAGAGCTAGAGCAGAGGAATCCATTCTCAGGGCTGGAGAAGATTTGCAGACACACATTAACTGATCAGAACACTAAATAAATCCTGGAGAAATAGGGTTGCTCTGGGACTCCAGGAATTTCATCATCACCCAGAAGCAGTGGGTATGGCTGTAATATCAGTGAGGGACAACAGCACATCCCAATTGTGTCCTGTCTTTGGTGCACACATGGGTACAGGTCCCCAGAAGTGCACAGAATGGGACACAGCAAGGGCACAGCCAGGTGCTGTCACTCCCTGGTCAGGTGGCTGCTCCAGACTCCTTCAGCATTCCCTCTTCAGCCACATTCATCGTTTAGTGATGGCAGGTGGCAGAAATGTTTGTACTGGCAACTACAGGGAACTGTTTCTCTGCAAAATTTCACTTCTAAAGAATTGCAGGATGCACTTTGGATTTGTTCTTCTGATAAAAGTTAGCAATCACATCAGGAACTGAAGCAATACCAGGAGACCTTATGTAAAACCACAGTAGTGTTGTCTGAATGGAAAGCACCAGGAGGTTTTTCTAACCTAAGACATGGCTCTGGTGTTGAGGAGTTTAATGCTGCTCTGCATTTGGAGTTTGTCTCACAACCTTTTAATGTTCCTCATTTTGTCCATCTGCTCCACTTTCTGACGTGTCAGCATCCTGCCTCAGACCTGCAGGAGACTGAAAGGTGTGCCCTGTGGGTTACACTCTCCCTAAATCATCCATGATCTATTCCACTTGGCTTAAACGACTCAGTCTCATTTGCACAATTGCCCTATTAATTTACTCACCATTGATTTACATGACTTTTGCTGGAAATCCTCCACCAGACCTCTATTTTACATTCTCTCTCAAAACCTCCCTTCCAGCTTTCTTTCCCATCATGTTCCTTGTCTCATTTCTCTTCCATTTGTCGTCATTCATCTGTCTCTTATCTTCTTCCTCCCTCTCCCTCCCACTGTTCTGTCTTCCTTCTGTTTCTTCTCTGTTCTCCTCCATTTCCCCCCTCCCTGCAAGTCTCCTTCCTTGCTCCATAGCAGCTAATAAATCTACCAGGAGAGCCCAGAAGCCCCAGAATGTACAGGTGTAAAGGCAAAGGAGCAGAAATAAATCAAGATTTCTCGTGAAGAAGAGCAACAGCTGTGACTTCCTTTTGGCGAGTACAAAGACTGATGGGTGACCATCATTATCCATCTCACAGCACTTTACCTCGTCCTTGTACCTTTTTGTCTTCCTAAGAGGAGCTCAGTCTCTCAGTTCAGATTTTATGGCTACTGTCACCCTCTCAGTAGATCACATGCCCCTGGACTGGGGCCCTGATTGCCAGTTTGACTATGAAAACCAAACCTTTCCACCTGAACAGACAACAAACTGCTGGGCTTTGATAACAGGAATATTAAAGTGCATGTATACATTATAAAACACAAACAAATGGAACCACAGAACATTTTCCAACTTTCATGACTATATGCTCTATGTGAAAACCAATAAATAAATGCAGTTGTTTCTAAGCTAAAAGTCTCATTCAGTATCTTTCATTCAAATTTTCAAAAGAAAAAAAGGACTGAAGTGCAGAGGGTTAGACTAAGAGGACTACTAAGGTTTACATATTCATAGTGAGTAAAGAAATAACCTAACCTTAATGTCACACTCTGCAGGGCAAAGACAATGAGGAGAGAGAAAAGCATAGGAAGGAGAGGTTCAAATACCAGCAGACCCCAAAGAGAGACATAAATGAGCTGCTCAGCCTGGAGGGCAGGGACAATTGAACCAAGTCTCCAAATACCATCAAAACATCTGGCTGTGCCCTTGCAGCAAAGCCTGTGAGCACAGCACTGACCTGTGCAGTCAGAAGGTCTCACTGGTGAGGTAACACCTGCCATGGAGCTGAGGGAGGCCCCAGGCAGAAGCAAGCCCTGTGTGAGAGCAGGAAGCCTGGTTTTACTCGTGGCAGAGACACAACCCTCCCTTTATGTGCACTGTGTGTATTTGCAATAAGTGCAAACCAGCCACGGTTACCAGTCAGTCACATGGCCTGCTTGAATGAAAAAAATCCTCCTCCTTATGCAAAAAAGACTTAAAGACTGAGTTGAGATTCTTCACCTCCTAAACCCAAATTAACAGTTGGGCTGTGCAGCTCTGAGCTGGACAAGGCCACAAACTCTCAGCACTTGGTTATTATCTGAAGAATAGCATGGAACTCCAAAGTAATGACAGACTTCTAGAGATAATACTCTGCAATAATACAGTATGTGAAGTTACCAATTTTATTCTCAACCGAATTTCCATGTGGTTTGCAATTTTCAGATTTAATAATGTAGTTGAGAAAATACAAATTGCTTGTATTACCCACATATTTACACTGTACTGTACATAGCATGTAATTACAGTCAGTGGTTACTATGGAATTACTGAGTTTCTGCACAGTTCTGTGTGTCCTCCTCAGGAAAGTGCCAAAAGAATCTTTCAGTGTGCTGAACCAAAACCCACAGTGATGTGGGAAAAAAAAAAAATAAATAATGAGGGTCCTCCCTTTGGATCCTGTCTGGACAGCATGAGGGAAGCATAAGCAAAAATCTCCCTGCAGAAGCATTGTCAGCTTTCCTTGGTCCTCAAAGTCCTACAGAAGAGCCCTCTGCAGTTCCTGATTAATGTTCCAGACCTCCACTGAAACGGATTTTCTACTGCTGTACCTGAGCTCCTGTCCAAGAAAAGTGATTTTGATTGACTTGTCCTGACCTGAGCTCTTCTGGAGAAATTAGGGTGGCAGCTTGCCAGTTCTCTTGGAAGGACAATGCTTGTTTTTCGTTTCCTTTACCACTTTTAAAAACACACAGACAAGACTTACATATGGTTGGCGCATCTCCGATGTCTGAAGGTCTGAAGTTTGAAGGTTAGAGCTAATCTTAGCTATGGCATTTTGTGCTGAAGTCAGAACACAAGTAGTTTACAAGAAAATCAGCTTTAACAAGTGATCACAGAAACAGAACAGGAAGAAAAGTATTATTGGTATAAAATAAATGGAAGATGATCACAAAGAACTGCAAAATCCAATGACAATATGCTGAGTAGAGACAGCACTGCCAAAGCAGCAAAGATTGGAGAGGTCTAGAAGACAAGAAACCAAGTGATTATTTCTGATTTTACTTCAGTTATCAACATGACCTTGGGTTAAGCAATTTGTAGCTTCCTGGTGTTAGAGATTTGAAGGAGGTGCTTGGGATGGTCTGGGCTGTGGGTGCCAAAGAACACCAGGGTAATGTCAGCTGTTAGCTGTTCTTCCACACTAACATCCAATATTACAAAATTTCACCAGTTCATTTGGCTGCCCAAATAAATGGGTTTGCAGACTCCTTCCTGGGTCCTGAGCTTATAATGGGATGCTGAGAACTATGGGAATTGCTGGGGATCCTGGATTTCCACTCACCCAGGAACAGAATGTTGTGTGTGCTGAAATCCCCCTCAACAAGCAACGCTCAGGAAACAAAGGATGGACTCCATCACTCCAGCTCAGCTCCTGGCACAGCCCTGGGGCTGAGGGAGGGACACAGGGAAGCACATGTCCCGTTGGCTGCAGTCTGAAACCTCAGCCAGAGTCAGCCCCTCCTTGCCAAACTTCTTCCAGTTCCTCACTAAACTGGAAGAGCAGCACCTGCAGTGATGTGATAAAGAGAACATGCTCTGGGTACAAGGTGGAGCCTCTTCCTGCCCAAACTCCACACTGATCCTGGTGAACACTGCACCCAGGACAGCATCCCTTCTACTTTTTAAGGGCAAGGACGACCCACCTGTGCCTGAAATCTCCATACATTGGAACATATGTTATATGAACTATAAATGTCATGCATCGTTCATCTGCAAGGCACAATCTGCCAGCAACTCTGAGGTGAAAAGAGAGCTGGAGTTGAAAAAACCTTCTGCTGGGCTTGAAAAGAGCAGGAAAATGAATTTAAGTTTCTCCTTTTAATATTCAGCTTACTTGACTGAGTGACTTGGTTGTCACCTGCAGAGATTATTTCTCATCTTTGAGGTTTTTATATTGTTTTTATACTTACAGATATATAACACCTAAACCAGTAGGATTCTCATTTCAGTTTCATCTTTTTTGACACTATATGTCCAAACAATGGATGATTTTTGTTAAAAAGATCCTTATTGTGTAAAGCAATTTGAGGTGCACACAGCCCTCCTGGGTCTTCCACACAAATAGATTTTACCTGCAGAATATTTTAAGTTAAACAGTTTTTGAATGCAGCAAAATAAATGGAAATTAACACAAACTGCAGCCTTTTGGTAAAGTTGCTACAAACTTCTTACAAGACCTTCTTCTTCAATAGAATATAGCTTTGCCCAACTTCAAACCATTTGGGCTGAACTTTCTGTGCCAGGTGTCTGCCTCAGGCAGAGGAGAACGTGATCATGTAATCAAAGGCTGTTTCATAGTGTGTACACAGAAGGGGGCAAATTAAGGTTGAAGAGGCAACCTTAATTCTCAATTTCTTAACTTTCACAGGCTTGACTTTGCAACCCCAATAATGTTCTTTTAATGTAGCTTTTCGTCTGCAATATTAACCCAGTGCTACATTAATTTAGAGACACAGCCCACTGAGGCTGGATGTTTGAGTGGACTGGAATAGGATACACCCCTTCCACCTCCAGGTCATGGCTTTAAATACAGCCAAGAGCTGAGGAGCTGTCACCCCTGGACAGCTGTTTGGGGGTTAAATGATGTGAACTGGAGATGTGAGACCTTGCACTGGGACCATGATGCCAGCAGAGGATCCAACTGCCCAGCCTGCACTGCCTCACACTCGTGGGGTGCAGCCACAGTTCTACAAAATGTGGTTCCAGGTGACCCCTCTGTCAGCAAGGGAATGTTCCCTCACTCCAGGAACACCCTGGCTGGCTGGCTGACACCTGCACTCCATGAACATATGGGGAATGGTGCTGTTTTGGTGGGGCTGTTCACGTACACAGTACCAGAGCCTGAAGTGCAGCCTGCAGTGAGGATGGGAAAAGCCAGCAGGGCCTCAATCTGAGCAATGGCTGTGCTTCCACTAAAAGAAGAACATCCTGGAAATTTGCTCAGTGACACTTTTAGGAAAAATGAGTATGGACAACATATGAAAATTTAATTTAGCCCGTCTGGTGCTAAGAAACATGAAGCACTTGTATCACTACCAAGTGGGATTCTGCAAAAACAAGGACAGTTGTGCCTGAAGGAGAAAAGCTGAAGGGTTTCCTCTACCTCCAGAGGCTGTGCTGGAGGGCAGAGCTTTAGAGCAGAGACCTTGTAGGAGAGATTCACTGAAGGAGCTACTGTGGAGCTACCCCAAAGCAAACCTCAGTAACTACAAAGTCCCTTCTGCCCTCCAGTTAAGGAAATTTTGACACTTAAGCAACTAAATCAGAGAATCACAGAATAATTTAGGTTGGCTAAGAGCTTTAAGATCATCAAGTCAACCATAAACCCAACACTGCCAAGTCCCACCAAACCATCTCTGTAAACCTCAGGAACCAGTGTCTGCCTGGTGCTGTATCAGCAGCTCCCGCAGCAAGCACAGAGGAGTTCCCCAGCTGTTCTCAGAGGGGGAGCAGTTACAGAGAAACCATCAGAGACAACAGAGAAAACAGGAAGGGATCAGGAACACAGTAAATGTCTTTTCTGCAGAGCAGCAGACCATCTCAGCTTCAGTTCTGCCTCCTCAGTCCCGGTAATTCACGGTAAGAAAACACAGAGAGAAGCAGTGTTCTTCAAAACTCCTTTTGCAGCCATCCCTTTATGACATTCCAGCCTCCCCAGTCACAAACCCTCCAAGCCCCCAGGCTTCAACCCACTGGCTGCCAGCCCTCAAGATCTGACAACATCACTATTTCCTTCAGTGCTGACGCTGGTGCCCAAACCAGATAACCCAGGCAGCAGAGCCAAAAAGCTTCTTTTCATCCCAACAGGAGTTTTTAAAACATTATAAATCACTTAGCCTTGTTTTGCTTGCCTTTTACTGCATTCATGTTCCTTCTGAGAGCCACATTAATAAAAAGTGTGCCCTGATAGCAACATGGCTTCAATCCCATCATTTTCTGTATTCAGCACTCATATGCCTCCCTTACTACAGTACATAAATGATATAAACTTCTCATCAATAATATAAAAAATTCATACTCTGTCTACAATGCAGCTGCTATCACAGGTTTATGTCAACAATCGTCCTGATTTTTAATAGCATAAATGTTTAAAGAGGCAGCAATTCCTGTAAAGTATCTGCAGGGATATTTAGAGCCGACATATGCCAAAACAATCCTGCTCTCATACAGGAGACATTGTTGCTCAGCGGGAAGATGATGTTTATCCTCACAAATGTTTACCCTGCTTCAGTCATTAAAATGCTCCAAATGGCTGGCAGGGACATCCCCAACCTCCTGGTCACCCCTGTGAGCAGGGAGCAGCAGCTCCTGCCCGTGACAGCTGAGCCCCCTGCTCTGCTCACCTCTTGCCTGCCTCCAAAATGATCTCTTTGCAAGGCTTGGATTTGCTCTTTGCTATAAACATGAGACAGGATGATTTCCGAATGTTTTAATGCTTCAAAATTCTAATGTACAGCATATCCTTTAATTTTCTTTTTATCATTAAAAAGCCCCCTCAGCTTAGCTTTCTGAAGGCTTCCCACCTCAATAAAACAATGCAAACCCTTTCTTTTAATTTCTTCTACTTGCTGCCAATTGTATATAGGGCTTTAAGCTATTAAAAATGATTAAAAAAAAGCTTTGCATACATGCAGCATAAAATATTTATTTTTAATCTAAGCAGGATTTCTTTACCTGCTGTGCAACCACAGCTTCTGTTTAAGGCTTGCTTTATCATCTGTGTGTCAAGCTGAAAGCATTCCTTCCCTGATCCCTCATTCTAGCTGTAAAGAGCCTCCTCCCAGAGCCCAGCTGACACTCGGCTTCCAACTCCTGCTTCCAATTTTCCTTCTGCCTTTTCCCCTCTCACCCCAAAACCCACAACCTGGAAGTTCTTCACTTGAACAGATGGTTTAGAGAAATCTGGGACATGCTCGTGTGATTGAAAATAGGACTCCTTTAAGCAACATCTCGTGTAACAATTACGGGAACAGTTGGTCTGAACGATGACCCAGAAACTGCCCCAGCTCTGCTCTCCTGAGCCCCAGGAGAGCATTCCCAGTCCCCTCTGAGTGCCTGACCTTGGGCAGCCACAGCTCCCTCTGGGACAGCACATTCCCACTGCTTGCTGCATAAAGCCACTCCTGCAGCAGGCCAATGCTCCACCCTGAAAGTGCATTTTTACAGGTAAAATTTAAGGTATTAATGATAAAACCCAAGCCTATGCTTCCCATTTGTTTACTACATGAACAACACCAAATTCTTCCACACTCTTCAAAACCAAAGAACTGCATCTCAGAAGGTGCAAAATCACACAGCCCCTCCTGCCCGTGTCAGGAGTGGACCCAGACCCTGCTGCTGTTGTTCAGAGGAGGGCAAGCAGCAATCTGACAAGTGCTGAATAGTCCCAGCTCCATCCAAGGACAATGAAGCAGCACATTCCCATGGTCAATAAAAAACCAACTTCCAATCAGGCTTCAAGTGGTCTGTAGGAAGAAATCTGGGGTTAGAATTATTACATTTCCTGTCCCAAGGCAGAAGCAAAGTCAGAAAAGAGGATTATGGAAGATGTGCCAGCAGAGTGCACTGCTCCTGAACTGGGTTTTGGAAGTGTATCCCACCTTGGTACACATGGACAGCAGCAGGAAGGGGTCTGATGAGCAGGACACAGGAACCAGGCTGGGTGAGCTTGGTGCTGACTCAGGGGGGTCATGTGGGGGACATACAGGAAGGGGAGATGACTCTGGTGAAGAAACTTCCAGAAGGGGAGAGTTTTGTGTCCATAAGAACAGGAATTACAGGACTGGACAGCTCTGATGATGAGGGCATGGCTGGATGTGGATGGGGAAAGTGGACTTGACAAGCTTAAGGCTTCCTCAGGAGCTGAGAAGGTGTTTGGAAGAACCTTGGTGGGGGCAGTGGATGGCTGAGACTGTGATCAGCACAAAAATGTCCCTGACAAGAGCTCCTGGGGCCAGTCTCCACTGCCCCCCACCAACTGCAGCACACGAGGGCTGGCTCATGGGGGGCTTGTTCAGGTGCAGGGCTGGGAGACCAAAAACCCAAATTTTCCACTCCCCAGAGCGGATTTCAAGATTGTGCCAAAAACCACTGAGAGAATCCTGAAGTTTTCCTTTCCTTTGAACAGGTGCAAAGAGATGGTCTTTGTTTAGTACTAAAGCTGCAGATCCATTATAGCAAAGGTAAATATCAAGTAGAGAGTCAACATTTCCATTAACAAAACCCAAGCTGCCTCAGTAGCCACCAAACACCGACATCTCCCAACTATTTTTAAACACTTCAAGACCTTAAAAACCAGGGACATAGAAAAAACACAGAACTGTTGTAACAAGCTAAATTTCCTGTCACACAGAGGCTTGATTCCTGTCAGTGCAACACTCATTTTAGTCTGATTAAGTTGCTGTGATGAACTTCAGAGTTTAGACTGCCCTTGAGCCTCACATCTATCTGATCTTTAATTCTACTACCCGCTCATTTCTTGCTAAGCACACAATTCTGAGTCCCACTGGAACAGCCTCGTTCAGGCTCTGCATCAATATGTTCAGTGCTGAATTCATTTCTGCAGGGAGCCCAGTAAATTTGAACTTTCCAAAATCATTTGGCCCCCATTACTAGTAAGCACTGCTCTTAAATAGGTTGTAACTCCAGCTAATAGGCTCCATAATCATAGCAGAATTGAACAAAAAGGGTCCAGTATGGGCTGTCATCAGTCATTTTTATTCCCAATCAAATGCACTGCATAGAAGGGAACTTTTTTATACTTCTGGATGCTGAAACTAAGAAACTCATTTCACCTGAATAGAGGGTTTTTTCCTTACTAAAAAAATAAGATGAAAGCTTCCAAGGGTATCCAGGAGTCCAGCACAGCACTGATGCAAGACCTGGAACTGGTAACCTTTTCACCTTGCAAAATGGCATCTATCCAGAATATAAGGAGACAGGAAAAACATTAAGATGCAAAGCTGACATAATGAAAAATTCCAGTGCTGAGAGATACACCTTCTGCAATTCAAAGAAGTAACTGAGTGTAACTAAACCTAAGGTAAAGGAGTTAGCAGTAGCAGTGCTTATATCTTGATCACATTTCCATGAAGACAAGCTTTGTGATATTGTTTCATCTAGTGCAAAAAAAAAAAAAAAATAGAAGCCACCTTCTAAATCTTATCACTGAAATTGATAGTGTTTACTTAAAGCTTATTCCAGCTTTGCTGACTTCAACAGATATTGAAGTCGCCAATAAATCTATTTCAACATTTTTTACAACTCTCTTCTTTCTCTACATACACTCTGGCCTTCCTGATCTATATCAGTGGACAGAAGACCAGATTTTTTTGTTTATGAATATCTAGAAGTTTCATTTCTGTCTGCTGCAAAGCCTGGAATAAAAATGAGTAGCAAGTAAATACAGCAGAAAAGGAACTTGATTTATCCTTCCCTCTCCTGCAAGACAGCAGAGCCAGTCCTTGCTGGCACCATATTTTTTACACACAGAGCAACCTGCTACAAAGGCAGTGCAGGAGAGCTCCTGCTGGGCACAGGCAGCTGCTCCTGCACAGGTGGGCACAGCTGGCACAGCTGGCACAGCTGGCACTGCAGCTTCTCCCACTGTGTCTGTCTTGAGCACCCTGCAGAATTCCCTTGGGGCCAAACCCCATGGAATGGTCCCAACTGCTGGCAGCTGCTGGCAGCCACAGCCACATTTTGTACTCCCAGCAGTCCCCCTTGGCACCTTGGAGAGTGTGGGCTCAAAAAACACACACCCAGGCTCCCTGGGCATCCCCTGCTCTGCGACTGCCTGTGAGTGGGCAGTTGGCAGCACTCAGGGGCAGAAAGAGAAGTGGGGCACCTGTGGGTGTGGGAACTGGTGAAGCACAGCTCGGAGCACTGGGCTTCCAGGAGAACAAACAGGACTGATAAGCCAGTGCATGCCAATACTTCACTCAAAAAACCAAAAAAATATTAATTAAAAAAGAAGAGCTGACCAATTTTAAGGCTTTAATCAGGTGAGACAGTATGGAAGAACAAGGTCATATCCTTACAACTGATTTTAAATAAGCGAGGAAAAAATCTAACATGTCAAAATCAATAGTTCTGCTAAATGACTAAAATAGTGATGAGTTTCTCAGCAACAAAACCCCCACAAACATAAAAGTTCCTGATACTGGTTACATGGTTCACTGGTTTAACCAGAACTATAATTCCACAGAAATCAGAGTAGCTGCAACTGATACAGAGGGATAAAAGACATGAATGAACCTGGGTGAGGTCTGCTCAGCAATGGAAAACTGTCCCAGGTGGGATATAAGGGAAGGCTGATAGAGATTTGAAATCAAAGCAGCACAATGGAAAGAAATCTTTACTGCTACTCTTCAGCTGCCCAGATGGACCCAAACTTCCTTCCCCTCATACATACACATGAAAATAAGGAAGATTTGGAAAGCTGTGCATTCTGCCATACCTCTTCCTACCCACCACGTGCCCCAGAACAAAGCCTGTCTCCTCCATTTGACAGCAGCTTGTGGAACCACCTTTCTCCCTTCTCTCCTAAGACATTCCTCTCGACTGAAGAATACCATGTTTCAGTTCTGGCTTCCCAGGAGTTGCCAACAGCTGCTCTCCACTGTGCAGAGCCCCCGTGAGAGGTGGAGCAGGGGAGGGACCCTCTGGGCAGGGGCTCTGGGAGCAGGAACGGCCCAGGGCAGGAGGCCAGGCCAGCCCCATCCTCACCTGGGACTCCTCCAAGACCAGGACACATCCAGTGTGGGTGGAGCAGCAGTCCCTGCACGTGGTTCAGCAACACCAGGGACACTGGGAGGCAGCAAGGGGGACACAGAGCACAGCACACGGCAGCACAGGCCCTTGGCAGACACTACTCATGCTCTTAGTCCCCTGCACTGGTAAACACTAAAATATAAGTGAAATTACTGCTTCTTTAAAGCTGCAGTAAGGGACAGACAGAAAGGTACAGGGACACAATTCAAGTCAATTATTTTTAAACAATATGTGATGGATATTCAGTATGCCAATGCAAAAAAGACAGGCTCATTTTCTACAAATGCCCACAAAGAGAAATGAGAGAGCTCAGCACTACAGCATGGCATATTCCATTAGGAATTAAATCTCTTCTCTCTCATGGTCCCATCCACATGTTCATTGGACAGTCTCCTGCTTTCATCTACATTATTGTTATTAATTTATGAATGAGACTGGAATTACAGAAGATGAGTCTAAGGTGAGGCTGCATTATAATAATAAATGAAAGAATGACTCCTGTTTACTTTCAAAATATTTCATAGCTAAAATGCTTACTGCATTTTTAACTGTGACACACTTCCTTTAGCTGCTTTCGGTTTTGAAGTAATGATATAAAATTCATTTCATCTCTTTTTCAAGCCTGAGTCTTTCATACATAACATCAGGCATGTCATATCTGAGGAATTATTAAAATAAGACGGAGCCTGCTGTATCTGAGCAGAAAAGCTTCTTTGAGCTGGCGTCCTCAGGAGAGAAGCAAGCTCAATCTCATTAGTTGGTGCTGAGAAGGCGTCCTAGTCACTGGGTTCAAGGTGATGAAAGATTAGGGCGTTTGGCCTCGCCTCATTCTGTATGCAGCTCACATCACTCCCTGCCCGTGAACACGAAATTACATTGAACCTGGGGAGTCTAACTCCATTAATTTTAAATGGAAGATTAATTTAACAATATGCGGCAGATATTTGTTACAAACCTATCATGTAAAAGTGACGGTTAGCAATAAATTGTGGTGACTCACACTGGCCGGTGGCCCTGGCTCAAATAAATCAGAAGGCATTTACACATAATTGCTGTTTTTAAAGACAGGGATATGGGAGATATGTTTCTTTGATGAAAGATTGGGTAACTCCATTCAAGGAAACAGCAGCCCATGTTAAAGTGACAGAGTCTCTTTTGTGGGAGATGTTTTCCAGGGCCTACAGGACTGGGATGCAGTTATTATCTGTCTTGGCCTTAACCTGGGCCTCTTTTCTTTTTCTTAGACAAATCATTTTCATTGATTTTCGTGAAACATCTGAAAGAACAATACAGAAGTATTTCACACAAGCTGAGGATAAGAGGAATGGTTTAGGAACATGCAGCACATGCTGACTGTCACCTGGGACTGCAGAAAATGCTTCAACAAAGGTTAACTGTTGTCCCATTTTTTTCTGCCAACTTTCTGACTCCTGCACAATGTACAGAATTAACAGGTGGCCCTTTTCCTGTCTCTGGTCCTTTCCTCCTTTTCATTGACTGTCCAAATGTGTGGTTGGGTATGAAACATCATCACTGAAAATATCCTTTCCAAAGCAAGAGACTCATCACCTCCACCTGAGAATAAGCAACACAGGGGAGAAAACTGGAAAGATACAAACATTTTTATTTCTTAGTCAAGAGTAGATAATGACTGTGCTTCTTGGATACTCCGATGATATCCACTGCTAGAACAGGGACTGTCTACAAGGGAAACAAAAATATCTTGAAAGCAAAAGCAAGAGAGCAGAATTGGCTCCCTCAGGAAGCAGAGCTACCCCAGACCTCTTTCCTTTCAGTCCAAGAAAAAGGAGAAAAGCAACCCTAACTTCCACCCCCAACTATTTTTGATCTGTGATTCTTACATTATTCTGTAAATTCTGCAGCAGCAAACACTGGGTGGGACTCCATGTGGGCATGCTTATTTATTTAAAGCACAAAGTAGAGTGCCCTTACTTTACTTTTCTTTCTGAACTGGAGAGAACAAACCAGCCCTGGTACCCAGGGATGGCAGTGGCTGTGTTTCACACACTGCTGGGAGGGGCTGGGACACGCTGCAGGGAAGGGCATCACCTGCACTTGAACAATCCATGCATCCATGAGCAGCTTCTGCAGGCTGCAGCAGTCACAGATTCAATGACCTGGCTGAACAGAGCAGGAGCCCCTGCATGACCTGCCCAGGGATGGAAATGCTGGGATGGCTCGGGCTGGGTGTGCTCAGACACTGGGACAGGCCAGGTACAAACGATGGAAGGGGTGAGAGGGTGGCAGGATTGTGTTCACTATGCCAAATATCTCCCTGTGATCCACACGTTTACAAAGCAGTCACAGCTAAACAGAGAGGAGCAGCAGTGGAACTGAGAATTCCCAGCCTAGCTGCCTGAGCAGGCAAAGGGAATCCATCTATTCTTCTATTCACCCTCTTCTCAGCCTTGAGTCTTTAACAAATGCCCTGTCCTCCAAAAGCATCCAAAGCAATCCTCTGCTTTTGTCCTTTGGGAAGGGAGGCAAAGAGGGGCAGCCTCCAGTGCAGTTAAGAGAGGCCAATACAGATCCACGTCTGTGTGGGAAGCACAGGGTGAGGCTTCCAGCCCTGACTCACATCTTGACTAACTCTGTGCTGGGTTTGTGACCATTTGTGGTTTGCAATTTGAAGTTGTTAGATGTCTTTGGAGCCATTTATTCTAAAGTAGGTAAAAATTCAAATTTTTGGCAGTATGGTCTCCCAATGTGTTCACAGATACTCTCCCCATTAACATCACACNAAGGTTTCCAGCCCTGGCTCACAGCTTGACTAACCAGACAGAAACCCAGCTCTGTGCTGGGTTTGTGACCATTTGTGGTTTGCAATTTGAAGTTGTTAGATGTCTTTGGAGCCATTTATTCTAAAGTAGGTAAAAATTCAAATTTTTGGCAGTATGGTCTCCCAATGTGTTCACAGATACTCTCCCCATTAACATCACACACTGCCCTGCCAGACATTATCCCCACCAAGCTTTACAAACTCGCAGAAAATGGAGATTATCTTCATACACAAATACTCTATGGGTTTGTGCTGTGGGATTTAAGGAGAAGGATAACAAGAGATAAAACACTGTGCACTTGCTTTTGTACACAGCCATACCAAAACACTCGCACAAACCAGACAACATCAGAATAAGGTTTCTCAGACCCTCTGTTCCTCCCAGCAAGACAGGAGACTGTCTGTTCTAAATTGGCCACCAATAATCCTTTCCATATGGTGGAAAAGAGAAATGCAACCTCCAACAGACCCTCGTGGGAGGCAGCAGCATTACAAATCTGGGAAGGTGACTGAACTGCGGGGATCGTGCTTTGTTTCCAGCTCTGCTGGGAGGTAGGACTGTGGGCAAGGCACTTCAGTGCTTATAAATTGCTGCAAGATCTTCAGATTGAAAGGGCCACTGAAAATGCAAACGTGGACTGGCAGTTTTACTGCCCAGCCTGACCTGTCAGTGAAGAGAGTTCACTCTGCATCAGCTGGTCCATAGTTCACTGCTGTCTGCACCAACTGTGTGCCACAGGATAGAGCTCCAGAGGGCAAAGAAATGCTCAGGTAAATAAACAGCTCTTCACACGGGCCAAAATTATTGAATTGAAAAAAAATTATTGTTGCTATTCGAACAAATAAGACTGATGCAGAATAACCACAGAGAAAAAGAGCACTGTGGCTTTAAATCCAGTGCCAACATCCAGGTTGCCAGCAATTGATGCCACTAACTCATTTTTGCACTTTAATGTTAAATTTCTTATGGGACCACATCACCTAATTAGAGGAATTGATAACTGCACTGTTCCATAATGAGGCCAATACATTTCAAAGTCATTAAAGATAACCAAGGCAATAAGTCTGTGTTTAAGCGGCACTTCCTTAGATTTCACAGCCTCCATGTCGCTGGCATAGGAAAAAGCAATCCCTGCCTAGTCAACTGTAAATGCTGGGTTATTGGAATCTTTAAAACAGGCAGCAAGGAGAAAATTACATGGCCAAATCTCCTTTTTCCAGTTAATGAAGAATTAAGACTCCCATTTACCATATTAGAAGGTTCATCAGGGGTCTCTCCTCTCCATAGCTTGTGTTTGACAGCAGTGTCAATTTATCTGAGTCAGGACGCACAAGTGCATGACAGTGCATCATTCATAACTGTCACATCTACTTATCTCTCTCATTGTCACCCTGCTAACGAAATTCAGGCCATGTTTTCCCCATCATGTCCTCTTAAAGGGAGAAAGATCCCCTTACCCACGGCAGCAAACTGACCCAAGCACGGTAAGAAATGGCCACAGAGCTTTGGGAAGGGTGGGTCACAGAGCCTTGGACAGCCAGGGAAGTGCTGGGAAATGAAAAAAACCCAGCATTTCCCAGAGGCAGGCTTCCAGCAGGACTGTTGATGGCTTCAGAAGTAAGACACGTTAATTCTTGGGGATAATTATGGATTTATTTGATGCTCTACCTTGTGCCTGTTAAGATTTGTTCAGGTACATTTGGCATCCAAGTAAGAAAAGCAGGGACTTTATTGAAAGTCAATGGTCAAACTTGTGTTGGCTTCAAAAGCACAGGAAGGATTTCTAGAAATGCAACAGATGAAGAATTCCATAAAATTAACACTAACATTGGAGCACTTGTTACCTTGGCTGAGGTAGAATGTAAAAGGTCTATCAAAACACTCACAAAAGATCTTCTTCCCTAAGAACTCGGACATGGTAAAAAAAGGCCAGAAATTCCTTTTTACAAATTAAAGCATCATCCCACTAAAATAAAAATGCACAACTGAAAAGGTAAGTTAATATTTTAAAAAGACACAAACTCACCTGAGAAAACAAACAGAACAAATGATGTAGTCCCATATACTCTAAAAGGAAGGGTCATGACTGGAGAAAATAACTGTTGTAAATATACATCCCTGTACTGTAAGGCAAGACACAGTCACATTCTAAGAAAGAAACTTCCAGAATTGTGTTGTCCTCTCATAGGAAACATGCACCTGCCTTCTAACCCCGACTGCTCACATCAACCAGCACAGGGAGAGACCCAGAAGAGCAATTCCTGTCTTTAAAATCCGTCTCTCCTAATGCATCTCTCCAGAACATTTGAGATAAAAGGTTCTGATAAATTCATTGTAACTCTCTGGCCCCTTCCAACCTCCTGCTCCTGCACGGTGATGAGCTGAAAGCACAGCCCAGTCCCCTCAACTGGGCTCTGAACAGCCCTCCCAGTGCCCTGCCCAGGAGGTGTCAGAGCCCAGAGAGGCTCAAGAGCTTTTCTTATAAATCAGACGGAAAATCAGCACAACCCCTTCCTTTTATTCCATGCCACTTTTACAGGAAAGGACCTCTCAGCTCTTGTCCTGGCAGGTTCCCAAGACTGACAGACCGTGGGATGCAGCACAGTGAGGTGACTGCCCAGGAGCAGGGAGGGGAGCAGGCACTGGCCATGGAATGTGGCTGCTGGGCTGGCAGACAGGAACCAGGCTGGAGGCAGTGCTGCAGGGAAGCACTGTCCTGAGTTTATCCCAGGAAGTGTCTTTGTCTATTCTGAAAAATAGCACTTTCCACTATTGTCCACAATCACAGGCTCCAAAATAAAGTGGATTCACACAGTAACATCTTTTTTAAAGAAACCAACACAACAGGCTTCGGGTGCCAGGGAATGAAAGGGCTGGAGCAAGTCTTAAAGAGACTGGTTGTGCAAATTTGAGAAGTGGGTTTTCTTCCAAGAAAACTTTTCTTTCACAATATTTCTTGAGAGTGTTGGGGTGTTTTTTTGCACGAGAACTGACAGAGGAGAAAGAAAATGGTGCCCAACTGGATTAAATTATGGGTGAAACATGCAAGTGAATGTGCACTTAGGTCTTCAGTTCTGAAAACTTCAAGATCTAAAACAAATTGCATGACCCCCTGGTAACTTCCACTAGAACTTCTGGGTACAAATTGTTTGCCTCAAGCTGGGTGAAATATACATTCAAATTCAGGCACTTGAAGGAAATTATTAAGTAGAGCCATATTAGCTTTCTCTGAAGCATACTCGTTTTCTATATTGCCACTGTATAGACCAATTATGTTACCTTTCCATGCTGAGAAATGATTGTTCTGCTAACACAGTTCTGGTAAAAATCAAAAGCACTACATTTTTAACCTTGGGGGATTCTTGTTATTGCTGCTCCCTAGCTAGTTCCTTCAAATGGAAAACATCTTCCATTAATCTAAATGCAAAATTTGTTCAGCTTTCGAAAGTTACTTGAAAAATGTTAAGCACAAAGCAATAAACTTTTTATGCTCTTAAGACCACTAATGCTTTGAGCTTCATATTCATTTTGAAGAAATGAACATTTTATGGTTCACAGAGGAATAGCTACATGAATAATATCTGAGACTATAATGCATCTAGCAGAAAAAGATTAAGTTTATGTAAACTATTTAATCAGACGTGAAATTTTCTCTAGAGGATAAAAAATTCTGACCTTATTTAAGTTTATTTTAAAAAATACCAATATCACATTTCCACCAAGGGAACCCACCGATTTCCCCATTTATGTTGTATAAATATTCATAGACCCAAGGGCTAATTGGATACCACAGCCCCTAGGAACCAAGAGTAACTTTAGAGATGGATCACATCAACGTGGTCTTCCCATGGAAAACGTTTCCCAGGAAATGTGACTGCAGTGGCACACCAAGAACCCACGGTGCCTCTGATGGTGATGGACCAGCTCATCATAAGCAAAACTTTTCATCAGAGAAGCTCCAACTCACACCAGAGCCTTCTTTCTGTCCGTGATTTTTAACATGTTTTCACCAGAAATGTGTTCTGGAACCACCCTTTATCTCTTCTAGCCCTTTGCCTGGCTGCCCCCCAGAGTGCAGTGATTCACTCCCACGTTTAGGAAACCAGGGAAAAAATCCCAGGAAGTGTCTGTCAAGAATTGTGTTGCAATCATCTGATTTATTAAAGAAATGCTAATATGTATATGTTTAAAATGTCCAATTAAAGTGGACTTTATGTGAGCTACAGTAATTCGAGGAAGCCAAGTGATTTGTACCCAATTAAACTGTATCTGAATTTGGCCCTCATTTCTGCTAACATCCAAAGTAAAGCTCCTGAACTGCTTCAAATTAAATTATGGAAAATCCTGGCATCCTAACTGCAAGCCCAGGTGCATTTATTTTTCTATTAAAAACAGAAAATTAAGGAGGTTTTTTAAGTACATTATTTTCTGAATCCACTAAGGGGTTTTTGTTCCATATAAAACACTAATGAAAAAGCCTCATGCAGAAGAATCCTGAAAAATCAATAGACTGGATACAAAATAGTAATGCAGCTTAAACAACAACATGATTATGAATAACCTATCTTCAAGCACTGTCACTTGAACGTGGTTTGAGAACAAATGATGACCAGGCTAAGGGGAGTGTGATGTGATTATTTTTTTTAAGGTACATGTGAAAGCACTGGGTAAAAGCTCTCACATCTCTGTAACACAGAACACCAAGCTGGTCTCTGGGCCTCTTGATTTCAAAGCAAATGTGAACTACTGAGCATTCAGCCTTTTCTTGCTCTTTTTATTCCAGCAAATTACCCACTCAAGCCAAAGAGGTAAACAGGAGTTACTCTACACTGTGGTTCCTTACAGACACTCATTATTGCTGTACCCCATGGAAGTTTCCCTTTCTCTTTCCCACAGTATTCAGTTCCCACAACAAAGAGTTTGATTCTAAGTTCAGTATCAGCTCAAATGTTCTCTCCCACTTTGGTGGCACCTTGGACTTGTCCCATAGGGGAAAGTCAAAATCACATTTTGGGTTCTCTTTTCCTTGCAAGCCCTTCCTGCCTTCTACAGTGTTAGAGAGATAAAGGGTTATTTTCAGCAGGGAGACAGCACATCTCCCTTACAATCTCCTGGCAAGTGGAGCTGGCAAACCTGCGGGTGTGGTAGGCTGACACCCAGACCTGTGCCCTTGCAAGCACTGCACATGAACCCTTAGTGAGCACGGGCAAGAATCAGGGCTGTCTCCAAAAATCAGCTGAATTGTTTAAGGGGAAGATGAAAGAAAAGCAGTGGTGCTCAGAGTGCCACATCCACAAATTTAATTTTGAAGATCCTGAAAGCAAAAAGATAATGAACATATCAGGGGGGTCGCATATTTGGGGGAGGGTAGAGAAGAGAAAAGCTACAGGAAGATTTTTTTTTAAAGGAAGTTGCCATAAAACCCAACAGGTCATTTGGATGCCATTTGAAATGCTTTTGCCTATCCTGGCCCTACCAGAGAGCTCTGACCATGCCACACTCTGCATGGAAACCCAGCCTGAAAACCCAACCTGGAAACCCAGCCTGAAAACCCAGCATGGAAACCCAGCCTGGAAACCCAGCCTGAAAACCCAGCATGGAAACCCAGCCTGAAAACCCAGCCTGAAAACCCAGCCTGGAAACCCAGCCTGAAAACCCAGCCTGGAAACCCAGCCTGAAAACCCAGCCTGAAAACCCAGCCTGAAAACCCAGCCTGGAAACCCAGCCTGAAAACCCAGCCTGAAAACCCAGCCTGGAAACCCAGCCTGAAAACCCAGCCTGAAAACCCAGCCTGGAAACCCAGCCTGAAAACCCAGCCTGAAAACCCAGCCTGGAAACCCAGCCTGAAAACCCAGCCTGAAAACCCAGCNCCTGGAAACCCAGCCTGGAAACCCAGCCTGGAAACCCAGCCTGGAAACCCAGCCTGGAAACCCAGCATGGAAATCCAGCCTGGAAACCCAGCATGGAAACCCAGCCTGGAAACCCAGTGTGAAAACCCAGCCATTTTGCTCAGGCTCCCAACTGTACAAAATGGCTACACCAGGCGGCATCTGCCACGGAATGATTGGTATTAGGCATAAATCATGATTCTGACAAGGAGCTGGCACGCAGGCAGGCGCTCTGGCACGGGCACCGATGAGATAAGGGTTTGGCATTGCCGCCGGGAGGATATGAATTAAGCTCAGTGTCAACACAACGCACATGGTTTCCTCTCCACGGACATGCCAAATCCTTGACACAATAATGAGTTGTGCACGATGCCAATCACTGATTGTCAGCTCAACTGCACATCTCTCTTCTGATGCCATCGAGCTGCAGTGAGATCCAAAGCTGAGAGAAAACTTTGCCGTGAGTTTTGGAGGGGTTGTGAGGGTGACAGCACAGGCAGAGGTGAAGCCTGTTCCCCCCCAGCCCTGCCAGGCCCGTGGGCAGCAGCAGAGCCCACGGGGGTGGATTCACACTGCACCACAGTGAGCTGGTGTGTCCAAGTCTAACACAACAAACTGCCTGAGAAAATGAGCGAGCCTGACAACTACATGGTGCCATTAGAAATCCAGTCTTAAACACCCCTTTGATTGAAAAGACTCAAGTTTGTGTTTCATGGGTGTTTGTGAGAAGCCCCTTTTGTGGGAAAAGAAACATTCCCAGTGGTGGAGCAGCATTCCCAAAGCCACGTGGATTGGCAGCATGGAAGGGAAGGATGATCACTGCCCATACTCTGCAGGAAGGCAGAGTGGGCAGGAGGTGTTTTAGTCAGCCACAACGTGCCCTGGCCCTACAGGCTGTGGGTCTCCTCTGCCCTCCCCAACCCCTCCTCAGCCCGCAGCAGGAACAGCTCTCCTTCCCACATGGAACAGCTCTCCTTCCCACAGAGAATACCTCTCCTTCCCACAGGAACACCTCACCTGCCCACAGGGAACAGCTCTCCTCCCACAGGGAACACCTCACCTGCCCACAGGGAACAGCTCTCCTCCCACAGGGAACACCTCTCCTTCCCACAGGGAACCCACTGGAATCTCCACGCTGTCCCTGCTGAGCCCCCCCACAGGGAACACCTCTCCTTCCCACAGGGAACACCTCTCCTTCCCAAAGGGAACACCTCTCCTTCCCACAGGGAACACCTCTCCTTCCCAAAGGGAACACCTCTCCTTCCCACAGGGAACACCTCTCCTTCCCACAGGAACACCTCTCCTTCCCACAGGGAACACCTTCCCACAGGGAACACCTTTCCACAGGGAACACCTCTCCCTCCCACAGGGAACCCACTGGAATCTCCACGCTGTCCCTGCTGAGCCCCCACCTCAATCCTCCCCGATTTCCCCCATCCCTCCTCAGAGTCAGCACCAGTAGCTGAGGTTTCCCCTCCAGTCTCACCCCATGCTCAACTCAAACAGGACTCCCCTGCCTCAGGGACGGGACCCAAATGCTCCTCTCCCAAGAATTTAAAGCACTGGCAGTAAATTTTATCTGTAAAAGCCAATTAGAATCTTTTTATTTACCTCCTCCATCACCATCCAACCCCCAAAAGGCCAGTTTTTGTCACCATGTGTGAAGTGGTGGCTGTCTTCCTGCTGGGAGCAACACCTGCCTCTGCCAACACCTCACACAGGGACCCCTAAGAACTGCCAGGGACAGCACACACAAGGAGACAAATGCACAACTTTCTATACTAAATCCTGAACTTTGCATCAAAGGACAGGGAGAAGCTCACGGCTGCCTCAGAACCAAATTAACAGCACCAGTCTGGGTTGTGTGGAAAGCAAGCTGGGCTTTCCTTGTTATGACTATTGCACAGTGCCCTAAACTAAACTACCATGGACAGAAATGTCTCTGAATATCTGAGCCTGCTTCTGAATTTATTAAAGACAAACGTGCAAAAATCCCTCCAAGAGCAAAATAGCATTGATTAATAAAATGCCAGAATGTGTTGTGTAAAGACCCAGACCTTGCAGTCATTTAATCTTAACAGTTTAACTCAAGAGCTTGGTCCACCCAAGTTGGGCTTCCCCTTATTTATTTTACTATCATTTACACAGACAGCAGTGTAAAATGTGTAATTGTTTTTCTAATGGCAGTGGAACACTCCCCAAAATATTTTTTTTCCCCTTTCCCATCTCCCCAAAAGATGTGTGCAGATTTTGTGAAGTATTTTATCCATTCTGGAAACTTTTTATTCATATCTAGAAACACAATTCCAGATGGAAAAAATAGTATAAGGTTCAGAAATTCAGAGGCAAAGCATTTTCTGTCTTAGAAAAACCTCTGGCTTACTAGAAGCCTAAGAGAACCAAATCTTGTTATGAAAGGATTGGATGTCTTCAACAACCCACAACAGAAAATTGAGGTTTGATTTTTCATTAAGCATTAAAACTCACCCCAAGCTGACAGTGTTTGAAAGGCAGAATTACCCGATAACTCTATGGCCTGTGTGACCTGAGTTAGGGGGTCTCAGCCCACCCACAATGGGCTTGTGCATCACCAGAACTGCCACCCAACACAGCAATTTCAGCCAACAGGCCTGCACTGAGCAGAGCCTGGGCCCTGCAGGGCACTGAGCAGGGCAAAGCTCCGAGGCTGGGCACCCATCAGCAGCTCCCCTGCCACCTGAGTGGGCACAGCCCACAGCACCTCAGCAGCTACGACAGGAGAACATCCCAAGAGGATCAAAATAACAAATGAACTTTTCCACGAGGACGCTTCCAGCTGCCCTGTGCAGCATTCCCTGCCCAGTGCTGCCCCTCCTCACCCCCTCGGTGGTTCCCTCTCGGCCACCACGGAGTCACCGCTGTCCCACAGCCCTGCGGTGACACCGCGCCTGCCACCGGCCCCAGCGGGGAGTAACCTGTGCTGACAGGGCACTGCAGCCCCGCCAGAGCCCATCACATCCCACTGGAGCCAGCACAGAAATCACAGCCCAGCCCAGAACAGCCCAGAGATCAAACTGGCAGAGCAGTGTGCTGAACAAAACCCAGCACAAAGCGGGGAGATGGCACCACGAGTCAGAGCTACACCCCAGCAGCCATCCAAATGCCTTCCTGTTACATGGGATTCTGCAAAAGGTTGGGGTTTCATTTTGCTTTCTAAATCTCAATTAGAAGTGTGCAGTAACAAGTAAATTATTTGGGAGAAAACGAGCGAGTACAAGGAAAACAAATTTCAAGAACACCAAACAGGATAAACCATGGAGATTATAAAAAGACTACACTTGACCTGCCAACATGAGAAAGTCCCAGAGTTTTTATTAAAAGGGGGCAGTGGGAAAGACAACCTGCTGTTTAGGGAAGCTGTATATTTAATTTTAGTGCCTATAATGGCATAGCCCATGACTATAAGGTATTATTTAAGACCTATCATGCAATTTCCTTGGAGGATTCCTCTCTGCACTTTCACAGTATGCCACAGTTTGCTAGTGTCTGTACAATTTAACTACTGTTTACTGATTATTATTGAGTATGGGGCAAAATTCACCCTCTCTAGACCAATAAATATAAGCTTTAGACATGAAGAAGCAAAATATTTCAGCTGCTGCCTTCCACCATATGATTCCATGAATATATACTTTAAGGAAATGGAAACAAAACAAACCAACTAAACAGGGAGTCACGGTTTATTAACATAACATACTGCAAATCTAATTAAAAGTCAAATAGGCAATACCCTCATCAAAATCCAAATGTTCTTTACAGAAACATCAAGGAAGAAGGGGCATACAGGGGACGGTACCACAAAGGTAATCAGAATTCATCTTCAGGGACTCGTACCCTATTACTCGAAGCTCATTATCAGTACTCCATACAGGAAAGCAACACCCAGAGACCACATCATTAACTTCCTGCACATGCATTACCCCACAGCTCAAAAAACTGCAACAAAAACCCCACCAATACCCATGAAAAATTTGAGGTTTTTGTTCTGTGTGATACAAACCTGCCGGAATTTGAAATACAATGCTACAAAAATAATCTAAACCTTGTAAAAATGAAACTGGTCCTTTCTAATTATGATTGCTTAATTGTGAGTGTAGCCTAGCTGTTACACCATCTAACATCTCCATTTGTCTGTGAATACTTCTTTAATAATACAGCTGTGGTTGCTTCCTTTTTCTCTTTTGGATTATTTGTCTGCTGATCAATCCCTGTCAAGTGGCAAAAAATAATTCATTAGGTGACTAAACATAACTGACTATTCTGAAATGCATCATCTAATTAGTTGAAGGAGAACATTCTCTCTTCTTTATGTTAACTGTCCAAAAGGAAGGCAGGAAACCTCCAGCCAAGAGGGACAAGAGACATGAAAACAGAACTGGTCACCTTGAGTTTCATGTGACAGTACAGAAAAATTCTCAGTCAAAAGACACTGAGGAACACAGCTACCACAATATTCAAGGAAATAAGCAACACACCCCACATCAAAATATGGTGACACAAGCAGAAGCTTACATCATTGTCAAAACCTAATTCCCACCAATGAAGAACAAACCATCATAGGTCCAACCAGTAAATGGTGAGGAGAAAAGGGCTACTGAACAAACAAGGGGAATGCTGCAGGATGGGAGCAAAGGAAGGGGCAATGTTACAATTCCATTTCTCCAGGAATCCACCTAGTGGTATTCAATGACCTATAGTCTGTGTTCCCATTTGTTAGGTTTCACTGTCAGAGGTAACAGTGACAGTGACTAAGGCACAATGTCCAAGTGCTTCTGTGCTGCTCTGTCTGCTCTCTCAACAGAAGCAAGAATTATGGTACAGAGTGGTGTGATAACAACCATCCTGCTGACCAGAAAGGACAAGAATTTGCAACACAGAAGCCCTACAAGTCAAGAGAACAGGATTTGGGAACAGGGATTACAAGCACTAGACCTCTCCTAGGACCCACCTGAATATTTCGAAGAATTTTCTTATTGATTTACTATTAACTGGGAAAAAGGACCAGTACTCTGCCATTGTTTACAGTCACCTTGAGAAATGAGCTAAGAGCTGGGGATAGGATGTGGCTGATGCCAGGGCAAGTTCAGTACCCCACAGTGACACATTCCAGGTTTCAACATGCCCTTCCATCCCAGAGACCAGCCAGTGCCACGGCCTCAGCCCTGCTCCCCTGCCCCATGTGCTGGAGCCTTTCCCTACCCCACAGTGCTGCTGTTATCCTATGGGAAATAGAACTCACAGGACTTCGTGCACCACCACTCTGGGTACCTCAACATCCAAACCCCAATCTGGCTGAGAACAATTTCACAGCACCTTTTTCAGGCACTCTCTACGTGCCAGCCCTGCCCCACTCATGAATTCTTTGTGTATCAGGCTGTGTTTGAGTTGCCAGACTGGTCTTTCAAATGAATCTCCCAAGGTATTGGCACCTGCCTCGAGAGAGGATCATTGACCTAATAGCTACAGCTTTGAAATACTATCTATGGCTAACTTCCACTGAGGGAAGGTCCTCATGCATTGTGAAAGTCACAGAAACCTGATTAAGCTTGAATCTGCTAATGGCTGATTAGAGGATCACACTGCAGTGGGTCCAAGGCACACTCTGAGCAGCACAGATCAACCCCAGGTCCGTGGAACAGAAAAGTGCTGCCTCCCTGAAGTCAGAGTGGCCCTACATCCCAGAACAGCAGCAAAAGGGAAAGTGAAATAAAGGCACAGCATTTAAGAAGCCTTATACTGTTTAAGGGGGTTTCCACCCCACCAAGGGAGCTGCAAACCCTTGTAGTTCATCTTTAGGTAAGATACCAACATATAATATCCTATAAACCTCATTTCCACCTCTATTACACAGCATCAAAATTCCTCTGAAGATTTTAGCTGTAAATCAGGAGGCTCACACTTCTGAGAGATTTGAAGACAACAGCAGAGCTAAACTTTGGTGGAAGCCTAAGGCATCAAAACTGAGCCTGGCTTTAGAGGCAGACAAGAGTAGTTGTGGCTGTGGAACAACAGCCAAGGGGAAGCCTTGAGGCCCCAGGCAACACCCTTACTCCAGTCACCTCAATCTACTTGCAAACCAGTCCACAAGCAAACAACACAGGAGTATTTTAGCATCAATGGCAAGCTGAACTAAAAAATACATCAAATAAGGAACAAAACACATACCCAATGGTTTGCTCAGGGATATGCTCCTTTTTACTCTACAGGTGAGGCCTGAGACTTTCAAAGGAAAAATAATTTGGTATTTCACTTTTTGCTCAGGAACTGGCTGGGCACCAGTCAGTGAGTGGTGAACAACTGCACTGTCCATCACTTGTATTCTATATTCTAATTTTATTAGCAGTATTATCATCATTATTATTTTCTCCCTTTACTGTCCCATTAAACAGGCTTTATCTCAGCCCATGAGTTTCCTCAGTTTTCCCCTTCCCCATCTCTCTGGCAGGGAGGGAGCAGCTGTGTGGGGCTGAGTTGCACCTTGGGATTAAACCACAACGTCCATGTTGGAGATAAAAATCGGCATTTTAAAATTATCTGTGAAATACTTGAGGAGCTTCATTTTACCAAAAGTAAATAGCAAGGTTGAAGGCTGAGTCTGACCAAATCACCCTTTCCAATACAAAAAGTATGCAAAAAATTATTGACCATCTTTCCTCAATATTTTGGTGCACATCTATGATGTTTTGCATGTGACAACTGCACTCAATCCTCTGCAGCCTTACCCACTTGTTCCTCCCCATGCCATGAGTTCAGCTGTGCTGATGGAAATACCTGTGACTGACCTGCTGTAGCCAAGGGAAGAAGGTGCCAGAAGAGAAAGCAAAGCCCTCTATCATTTTCTCTCCTTGCCTATTCTTCACTCCCTTCTCCACCCCCAACTTTTTCCCAAAGAGTTGCACTTTTGTACTTCGGGGCCTCTTATTTTAATTTATGCAACAGCTTAAAACATTTTGTTAGGGCTGAGTGAGACCATCTGTGCAAGAAATAAAAGATGCCTAAGGGTAAAATAGGCAAGAGCAGTAATGCTGAATCTGTGGAAGGCAATTGACTGCCTATGGATTTTGTATCTACTGCTGTGACCTTTCCAGCAATGGCTTTCAGTCAAGGGTAATTTCCATACAACGTCTGCTCCAGAAAGAAAAAATTAATCCAGAACAGCATTAGTGCTTTCCAGAAAACTGGACAGCTGCAATTTCCTGTCACTTCTCAAAGCCTATGTACCATTTAGCATGACATTTGCATAACATTATAGAAAATCTCCTTCATTATGTCCTACAAGAAGATGTGCCAGCATTTGTTTTCCTGAGGTGAGCAGGGACTTAAGTTGATTCCGAAACATAAACTTTTTGTCAAGGATGGCAATGTTGCTCTTTAAAATGATGGATCACTTCCTACAACTCTTAAATTACCATTACAAAGCCCTGACCCTGTGTGCATTAAGTATTCCCTAAAGATGCTGAGGAATATTTTACGAGTTGTTTCATTTAGCTGTCTTCTTTCTGATTACCTTTGGGGCTTATTAAGAAAGTCTTTTTTTTTTAATAACTTAGAGAGGTCCAGGACTAAGAGGGAAAAAAGAACCTAAATTGGGGTTGAAATATATTTAAGTTCAAAGATGAAAGAGTTTTATTTACAGAAAATAGTTTCAAGGAAAGCAGTGAGTACTTTTATCTAGGAAACCTCCTCCCTTCTTTGGAGCAATTACGTGCCAGTAAAGCACACAGATGGGAAGTTTTGTCTCAGTGTCAACCTTATATTCTGGAAAAGAAAAATCAGCTTCAAGATGACAGGTGACAATGGGCCAAGTTCATCAGTGGTGTAGGCTGGCTCGAGGCACGAGGGTACATTGGAACAGTTTCAAGAAGGAACACTTGAGGCCAGGAAAAGCACGTACCTGGAATCACCCTCAGAAACCTTCAGCAAAGGCACTGATGGGAAACCTGTTTGCTATCTAACAGGGGTCAGCCCTGCTTGCAGACAAAGAATGAGCTACATATCCTTGGGTAGCAAAAAATAATCTGATTCCCTCACAGGTTATTTAATAATACACCATTCCAGAGAAGCCAGAATCCTGTTTAGAGAACCTGTGTTCTCTCCTTGCCCACAGGAACATGAGAATCAAGAAGCATCCAGGACTAGGACACAGAAAGAACCCAGCTGAGGCTGGAATACACTCCCAGGATCCTGCATTACAAAATGGCTCAGTACAGGAGCAGCACCACCATACCCCATGTCAGAGCTCAGCAGTCCCTGTGTGCACAGAGGCACAAAGGGACAACTGCTGGTGCCCTCATGTAGCCCCCTCCCCTCATACAAATTTGTAATTTAATGACAAGTGCAAATAGATTGGTAACTTGGCAGTTCATGTTCTCTTTTTATTAATTCCTGCAGGACTCCTCCCTTCACAATACCCTGGAGTCTCACACACTGTCGTTATGAAACGTGGGGAGCACCAGAAAAAAGAAAAAAAAGGCAATTTTTTAACAACTGCATGATGTGGTTCTGCACAAGAACAAAAGACCAAGGTAATTTGCAATAGTTAAAGCAACTAATGGCTTGCAGGCTGGATTGCTCAGGCGGCTGCTAATGGCCCCAGCACTCAGTGGTCTGTGTCTGACCAAGGTCAGTGGATACTCCTATGTGACAGCTACTCTCCAAATTACAATTTCAGATTCTTTACAGGGCAAGTGTTCACACGTCTGTAACTGCAAACAGAGCTTCCAACAAACAGGCAGCTGGAGTGGCCAAAATGCTGGGGAAGCCTGGTGTCCCACAGTAATTCCAGGCAGTGCCAAGGCTGGTGGAACAGAACCTGCAGCCCCAGGCCCAACCCATCACGTTTTCCCCACTGCTCTGAGCACAGGGAGACCCAGCTCTGACAGCACCTTCAGGGTGCAGCTTTCAGAGAGCAAACCAAGACCCTGCTGGACACCACCAAACTCCATCTGTGGAGTTCAGACTCTTAATGTGAGAAGAAATCTTGACTCTGAAAAAGCCTTATGCTTCTATTTTCCTTATTTTCCTGGTTACCTCTATCTCCCTAGCAACATATGTTTTAATGAACTAGAGCTTTGCTGTTACAAACAGGTTCTTAATTAGGAGCTTATAATAATATATAAACTGACAGCTGTGGCACAACACTATCTGACCAAATTCTAACAATTAGAGCGAGCACAAGCCTCCATCTGAAAAGCCAGCCAGCCAAAGAGCAAAAACCCAAACCACCAGATTTTAAGCATGAATTTCTGCAGCCCACACCAGCACATTCCGCCTCTCAGCTAGCCAGTTTGGGAAACGAGATCCAAACGACAGGGATCCATGGCATGCCATTAAGAGGAGTCAGTAATAAGGGCTAATGCCAGGGCTGTTTTGCCAGGAGCAGAAACAAACATCTCTGTGAGATGCCTGTTTGTTGTAGGAGATGCTAAAATTACCTTGGCTCCTCCTAATGGGATAGAAAAGCTGGTGTCATGTGGGCAAGTGACTGGAGTGAGGGGTGGGAGGTCGGAGGGCAGGCTGGCTGCTCCAAGGACTCGCTGCCACTGCTGCAGGGAGCAGCAGCCCCTGTGCATGCCCTGGCGAGGAGATCCCAGCCCAGCCAACGCCGACATTGCTCGCAGCTCTCCAGGCCTGATGGAGACACATAATGAAATACAATCCTGTCAAGCTCAGCCCCTGGGTAACATTTTCACTTCTACATTCCATTTTCAGTTTAGGTCGAGATTTTTAAGAAGACAGCAAGCAGCACTCCGGTCCCAGGTGACAAGATCTGCTCAGATTTAGTCTTTGAATGTTGCAAATTAAATTCCCTCATCAGGCCTCTAATCACTCTTACCAGATGGGGCTTGTGCTCAATTTTGGATCCACAGGAAATTTAATGGTTATTGTTTCTGTTTAAATAGGAGATTATTGCATTTTAATAAGTTCTCTTTGGGACTTGCAGCAACAATAGAGCACTATGAATTACTGTAGATAGCTGTTACTGCATGCTGGGGAAAAATCAAGTTACTAAGTGTGACAAGTTGCTTTTTCTTCCCTTCCAGCAATCGCTCGGAGTGTATTTACCACCAAATTAAGTATGTGCCGTGGGGATAATATTTTTATCCTGCCGAGGGGGGAAGGCGCTTGTCTGTGGATTTTCATTAAAATGACACATCTGTTCAGCAATTTCACAAAGTAATTCTGCTGAAAGTTTTATCAGCTAATTTTAATTATTCACTCCAGTGGGTTGAATACAGGATTCATCATGTTGAATTAATACATTTGACGGGAATTTCACAAAGAGGGGGGAGAAAAAGCAATCAACAAATTGAATTGTCATGCAATATGGATTAAATTGAGATTCTTTAATTAGGATAAGCCTGAGATTTGGTATTTTGAAGGTATTAGAAAGCTTAGCAATACAGTGGTAAAGATTAAGAAAATGCAATTAAATATTACACTTTGGACACAGGCAGCAATGTGAGCAGAAGACAAGGGTCCCCTTTTTAGCAGCACAGCCAGTAGTGTTGGTTTGAAGAATTCCTGAGTGTCTGAGGAATCGGGGATGGCATCCAGGGACAGTCTGTGTCCGACAGAGCTGAGCTGCAGGCGGGGGGTGTGAAGGACACCGTCCTGCTAAGTGACAGAATTGGACTTTTCTTTTAAAAACTGCTTGTAACATAATTGCCCACAGAGTGTGACTCATCCCACCATGTTAAATTTCAATTTATATATAAACACACCCACTGGCTAGGGCTGAAGTCACACAGACTCAGCTTGTCAGCAAATTCCAAGCCTGAGTGTACGTTTAGAAGAAGCAGCAGAGATGAAGGCAGATCTCCAGGTCGAGGTGACTGTGGGTGACAACTGGTAGTTAGATTTTTCCTAGATTAAATGTCTCTGTAGGACTTGTGCAATTTACTTGGTTGTAAATTGCAAAAAAATTTTCAAACATTTTATTAATGAAATCAGTGGAAGTACATACAGAAATTTTGTACTTACTAAAAGGTGAGGGAACAATGTGTCACAGAAAGATTTTGTGTTAAATTTGAATTTTATTACTACTTCCACCACCTCCAATGCCAGGAGACAGGATTACTGCATTCCAGCCAGTTCTGAAGAAACCCAGAGGCCCTGACCCTCCCTGGGAAAACTGCTGTGACTGTGCTGATACACACTGATGATGAGTTGGCTGGAAGCAGCATGACAAATTGCATAACAAAGGAATATTTGGCAGCAGCAGAACGCTGTGTTATCTAACAATACATACTTTAATATGAGATTACAGCTGCTTTTCTCCACTGCTGACATCATCTCCTGAACATCCACTGAAATGGGGTCTGACTTACCACTCTGGTGTCCATGCCATACCCTGATGCCATTTTGCCACACTCTGTGTGTTTGCCAGGAATTCAACTTCCAAATGTGCATGAGGACTCACAAACTGTTGACTTTCAACAGGCCATGTTTTGAATTTATCTCCAAAAGAACAGTGATTTCAACCACCTTCCCCATTCAATTTGACCTAACTTTGGTCAGTCAAAATTGAAATGCCTCCTTCAGACTCGTCTGATTTTTCTGCAGAGACAGATGAAAGGGCCAGACATGGCCAGAGGACAGCTCCACTCACCTGCCAAGATCCACAGAGCAAAAGCCATGATGGGCCATTCTTTGGGGGGATTCTGTCTGTGCATGGGATACAGAGAGAGCTGGAAAACCACTTCACACCAGGGATTTCCAATCCCTGCTCATGGCATCCATCCTGGACATATAACCCCACCTTTTTTCTCAGCCTGGTGTCCAAAGACATCATACATGATGGTATTAGTCAAGGCTGCCTGCTCCCAGTCCAGGTTTCTGCATCACATCCCAGTCTGTCCATCCTTGATCTTACACCTGACCTACCTTCCTGACCTTGTTTTAGAATCATGGAATGGTTTGGGCTGGAAGGGACCTACAGAATCATTCAGTTCCACCCCTTGCCATGGGCAGGGACATCTTCCACTGTCTCAGGTTTCTCCAAGGCCTGTCCAACCTGGCCTTGGAGAAGAGGGTCAACTACAGACATTTCCTAGAAACTCCAACTTTTGCAGTAGGTTCCCAGACTGGATGAAAACCTCAGTGTTTTGCCATATTTGAACTGTACATTCATTTTTCAAGGGGTCAAAACCCAGAACTTGGCCAGAGGAAAGCATGGGGAAGGATGACATCAGTTTTTCGGGCTTTTAAATCAAACAATAAAAAATAACAATTTAAAAAACTTACACCCAGTTGTGCTACTCTGTGATGTCTGACTTATCCAGCTTTGTGTCCCCCTGCCCACAGAGCCAGCAGATCCATGAGAGCCCCACATCCCTCAGGCTGCACACCCAGAACTGCCCCAGCTCAGAGGGGTGGGACAGAGGAGGGCTCTGGCCCTGCTCCTGCCCTCACACAACAATTGTCTTACAGATGCTTTCTGATGTCACAGGATCAGTAAGATTGGAAAACCCCTCCAAGATCATCAATCCAGCCATGAACCCGGCCCCACCATGGTCACCACCAGCCCATGTCCCCACACCCACGTGCTTCTTGAACACTTCCAGGGCTGCTGACTCCCAGTGCCCTGGCCAGCCTGTTCCAAGTCCTGAACAATCTTTCAGTGAAGACATTTCTGCCAGTATCCACCTCAGACCTCCTCTGGTGCAACTCGAGGCCGTTTCTCCTCATCCTGTCACCAGGGAGAAGGGACTGACCCCACCTGGCTGCCCCCTTCTCTGTCTACAGTAAATATTAAATAAAGGATAAAACAACAACGCAGTCAAGACCCAGGGAGCTGTTTGGGAGCAGCTGATGGATGTAGCACTGCCCTCCATGTGGCTGGGGAGGAGAACAAATGTCCTTGGCAAACTTCAGAAACCCCCAGCGTGAGAGAGGCCAACAGTGCCAAAACTTCCTGAGAGGAGCCTGGAATTGATTGAGCTGCTGAAGTGATGAACAGCCCTGAGCTTCAAACCCGCCCATTTTCAACAGGTTCATCTCTTTTATTTCATAGGAAAAAGACTAAGTTTTCTTTAAGGTACCATGTTGACTGTAGGGATGAAGTTTTAATTCTTGTTAATAAATGTTTTCACACATTTCCCGTGTGTTTCCCTGGGCAGGTTTGGAGATTTTTAAAGGAGTTCATCATTCTGCCATTTCTGCTTCTGAAAATTAATGAAAATTTTACCATTCAGTGGATGAAGCATTAGGCCAGTTCTGAACTCTAGGTTTTATTGAATTCTTACTTTGTTATTTCTCTGAGATGCTGACAGAATCAATTTATGTCTGAAAACGTCTTTGAGACTCCTAAAGCATTATAACTCCAAATGACAAATATTTTTATTGTGAGTGATTTTTAAAGTCAGCAACTCAACAAGTTGTGCAGCTTCTAGAACAGAGACCCATTCTGGTCAAAACTTATAATTATTGCCTCAGTAGAAATATTAAGTAAATTACTACCATGACAGCAAAAAGTTTGATTTTCTTCATGCCTGAAATTATAAAATTTTGATATGTAAATTAACCTTTGTAATACAGTGGTCAATGAATTTTGGGAGAAAGGCCACAAAGCTTTGATTTTCATGTGTACTATTTACCCCACAATTACCAAATTAATCACTTGTTGAAGCTCTGACACAATGTATTTTCCAAATCCATGGAACTGACACAATGCAGTTGTCAATTTTTGTACTGACTGAGGTCTCCCACTGCACCTCACAGGTGAGTTTGTCAGCAAGAGCTCCAGGTGCCTTCACTGGCTCTGCTGAGCTGCAGCCTCACAACTGGGGATCCTCAACAGGCAAAGAGAGAGCTGCCAAAAATCCCCACTCTACTTCTATTAGCATCCCATTAAAGCAAAAAACCCCACCAAGATAATGCAGAAGCAAACATAACTCAGCTGTGTCTTGCAGGTAAAAGAGAGACATTGTGAATGGAAAAATGGGATGAAAGGCTGGAACTTTGGTCAAAGTCTGCAAGTTTACCAGGCTGCAACTCCATCCCTGAAGTTGGCTGCTGCAGAGCTCAGGGATTTGAAGGCCAGGCTTCAATTACACTGGCCTGTTTACACACTTCTCTCTCTGCCTGCCCTTCTGCTGCCCCTGTGCTCAGATGTCATATTATCCTTATCAGCAGATTAAAAAACCTCTTTGCAGAAACACTTATCTGTATAATACCAGTGATGACACTTAAGCTTCAACTTTCCTATTTAACACTCCATGTGCCTTACTGATATCATTCTGGACAGATGAAATTATGTGTTCAAGACTTTCAGGGTCAGAAGAACAGCCAAAAGAGGTTGGGATAATGGTCCATCCAGCCTAACCCTGTCTCCAATCTGTTTCAGAGCAAGAGACAGAAATATCTCAAAGTCATAGGATAAACCTCCACCGAATAAACTTTCCTCCTGTCACACAAGATTTATAGCCTCACTTAAGGTTGGATGCTTGACAGCTCCCTCCTAAAACTCTTCTTTATTTCTAGTATTTACTGTAACAGCTGGAGACACTCTTGTTGATATGAATCAACACCAAATCCCTCTCAAAGCCTGACCTGAGGTATAATTTTTCTCCTGAGCTTAAAAAAAAAAAAAAAGAAAAATAAAAAAAATCCCAGAAAAAAAGTCTTTTGCTTGCTCTTAATTTTGCAACTCCTCACTTCTTGGAACTTCTCCTTGCTCTGGAATTGTGATCCACTGTAGCCAATAACTACATCTGAGGTGGCTGTTTCTGAAATGCAGGACACAGCTCCTGGAGAGTCTCCAAAGAGCAGCACATCCCCCTTACTCCTGATTTCACTGAAGTGAAAAAAGAGAGCCAGGCAGCAGGGAGGCAAACCCCAATATGTCCCAATCAGACAGTGAACAATCCTGAACATCCTTGCCATTGTCACGTATTTAATGCATGCCACAAAGATGATGTCCTGTCACGGCTGGGTTCTCATTTCCACATTAAATTAATACAGTACAGCTGATTCCATTTTAAAAAGGATGAGAACTGTGCATAACACTTCTGCCTCCACAGCCCACTGAGCGTATTCATACAGATGTTCAGATAACTGCTCCGTGCATGGCCTTGGTGGGGTGCTGACATCAACCCCTCCGTCTGAGGCACGGTCTAAGGAAAGGGGACAAACCCCAAAGCAGCAGCCCCGAGGATGGCCCAGGCTGCAGCAAGGTGTGGTGCCATCAGGGAACGTAGAGCAATATTTGCTAATTGCATTGGCACTCTGTGTGACCTCGTCAGGAAGGTAAAATCACTATATAATTATATTGGCTTCTTGGAATTTCCTGGAGGGAGGTACTACTGTGACTTAGGTCGGAAAAGCCAGCAGGAAAATGCCAACATGACCACACAACTTCCGACCAGACCCCTGGGGGCAAGCAGAGGACAGTGGCCACCCTCCCATGCTTCAGCCTGAATTAAGCAGCAGTTTTCCAAGATGAGGAATCTGCTAGAAATGAAAATATGTAAGGGCCAAGGAACCACCAAGCTAAAAGACTCTCTGGGGAATGGAAAGAGTTTGTAGCTGGACAGAAAAAGTGCTCTGTAGACCTGTGTGGTTCTGCAGCACCGTAGGAAGTTGTGGCACATGGGGACATTAGGGAGACAAATGACAGGGGTCTGGTCTTCACATTGTTTTCCAAGTAATGGCTTGCTCTAACCAAAACTTTCTGTCTTCAAAGTATGCCTGATCACAGAGCAGACTTCTGCTCGGGGCACCCAGAGGAGGAGAGCTGATGTTAAGCCTGGGCAGTGCTGCAGAGTTGCTGTTCACTGAGACACATGCTAACAGAAGTTGGGGCCTGGTCTCAAGAAGGGAAAATGCAGCAAATTCCCAGGATAAGTGAAGTTCCAGCCAGCAATCACCTCAAGGCTGGAAAAATTGTGTTTACCTGGTATCTGTAATATGTATTCATTCCTAACTACCCATGCACCCGTTCTGTTTGAGAATTAGAATAAAGGAAATTATCAGCAACCTTATTTTGATGCATTCATTTTGCATTTTCCCCAACTACTTTGCCTGCTGGAAAGAACAATTACCAGTGATTTCTGAGTGTGTGCCCTGTTTGGAGGCTCAGGTCAACAACTCCCAGTTCAGCAAAATGAATGTAAGATCCATTCCTGTGTTTTGGTTATTTCTTAATATACCAGTTTTATTGCAATGTATCAGTTACCTGCCTGTGTTGGTAACTGGTCAGTGATCACTCCCTGCCCTGTTCTGCACCCATGAGCCTTCTGTTGTATTTCCTCTCCCCTGCCAGCCAGGAGGGCAGTGACAGAGGGGCTTTGGGGGACACCTGGTATCCAGCTGGGGCAATCCACCACTACCAGGGAGATATATGGCAAAAAAAAAGGCAGAATGGCTCTCTATTCAGTGAGGAAAGTGGAGCATCTTTAATTTTCCTAGCTACAGGTATGCACAGAAAATCAGCCCCCTGAAACTGCAAACCTATCTGACTTTCCTTTCACTGGAGGGAAAAAAGTCCCCTTCAAGTACATTTCAAAAAAACAAATTAAAACCACCCCAGACAAGAGACAATCTCAGCCAACTTTCATTGCCTGGGAGTGTTTTTACGGGCAACTAAGAAACTGCTCAAAACAGGTTTTATAAAGTAATGAAAACACAGTCAGGACCTCTGCAGGAGCCATGGCTAAAGGTCTGAGCACATGGAGTTTACACTGAGCCCAGCCAAAGTGCAGCTCACTGCAAACGGGCCAGCTCTGCCTCTGCAGATGGTGCAGGGATGCAGCAGTCAGATCTGGGTGACATATTAAGCTCATGACAAAGCAATGATGACAAACTTGCAGACAGTGAAGCTGGGACCGCAAACACGGCTGCCAGAACAGACAGAGAGGAGCAAAAAAAGCCAGGCCAGACGCTATCACAAAACCCCCAGGAACAGCAACAGTCATGAGAAGATTTAAAGAATCTGTCTCAAAACGCAAACTGGGAGTTTTCTCAGGCAGCCCCTCAGACTGTGGGCACCAGGGCAGCCAGAGCCCAGCTCAGAGTGTGCTCTCACTCCTGCTCTTCCACTCACACGAGCCTTTAACTGCTGGGGGATCTCTCCCACAGCACCTAAAACATAACATAGAGAGTTGAACTCTTTTTTCATTTCTTTTATGCTAGATGGAGAATTTCTAGGTTAAATTTTATCAGAAATCTTTAAAATCTAATATATTTTTGTGTGTTTTTTGCTAACATGTGTTTATTATTTCTTGGGAATCTATAGTTCTCTTTTCCCACCACATAATTACAGAATCAAGGAATGGTTTGGGCTGGAAGTGACCTTAAAACTCATCCAGATCCACCTCCTGCCATGGGCAGGGACCCCTCCCACTATCCCAGAGCTCCAAGCTCTGTCCATCCTGGCCTTGGACACTCCCGGGGATGGGGCAGCCACAGCTGCTCTGGGCATCCTGTGCCAGGGCCTGCCCACCCTCACAGCCAAGAATTCCTTGCCAAGATCTACCCTAAACCTAATGTGCTGTCCATTCTCAGCAGAACTGGTGAGTGAAAGCCATTACAGCCAACTCCAGGCCCTTTGGGATCCTCACTTTGTAGCAGCCTAAATACAAAACTCACTCTCTTCAGATTTGGCTCTTGTATTTGCAATAGTGACGATTCTACCAACAGAAAGTACCTAGGAAGTCTGTTTTCCATTGAAAAGATTCAATACTTCTCATGTTTAACGGGTCCATTTTATAAAGGTTTCTGTATTTCTTGGCTCTCAGTCCCATTGTCTTTTCCCACAAGGCAAACACAGCTCTACACGTGACTCTTTCTACAGCTGACTTCAAGCAATGTTCCTGATTTTCATGGAGGTGGTGGAGGCCCCATCCTACTCTATGGAAGACAAGGTCAATCTGACAATCAAATGCACTTGTCAAACAAGGGTGTGACACTGGGTTCCCATCCAAGGAGCTCTTCCCCATTCTGGACACAGTCAGGTTGCACTCTGAATTCAACACCTGCCTGTCCATTCGAGCAGGGCTTTGTTTTTCTCAGAAACTTGAAGAGACTTCAGTTGTTCAGAGATAAGTATGCACATGTATAAATAAATTAATAAACACAGATGTGCTGAAAGTAGAGGTAACCTGTGACTGTGCCCATGTAATTTTCTAAAAAAATAATTTGGTCTGGAGATGTAATTGTATCTACTGAATCTAGTCAGGATGGTCTAGGAGCTATGATATTATTTAATGTAAATCACACGAGTCATTATTTTGTAAAGGAAATCCATGGGAAAACTTTGTGATTCTTCAGTGTCACAAAAAATAATCAGGAATAAGGAACACAGAGCCAGCCAGTGTGCAAGGGGACAGGCAGAGCCTTCCTTGCACCTCAGAACTGACAACCACAAGGAAGACCAGCTGGGCCAGGCTGGCAGAGGGAGGCATTCCCATGTCCCCTGATTCAGCACAGGTGGGAAAGATGTTTTCCCAGCCAGGCCCTCACAGCAGGAGCACAAAGAAACACCACAAAGATCTTCCCCTGCTGCCCCTGAGCTCACCCAGGGGCTGAGCCAAGCCCCTGGCACACACAGCGAGGTGATCCAGTCCGAAGGGGCCCAATTTCCCCCTGCACCAAAGATTTCCTTCACCAATCTGAGTCGTCTCCCAGGTCTCCCCAGTGCTAACTTGGCCTGGCTGCAGCCAGAGGAGACAGGGCTCCTCTAGGAGACCATTAGAGAGGGGTTTAATTTGGGGCTGGTGCTTCCCCAGGCACTCTACGAGACGACTGCAAAGTTTCATCCCCCTTGGTGAACATCAGCTGTGGGAGCCCCTGTCTGCCTTGCTCCTCCTTCTGCACAAGGATAAATACTCCCAGGGATTCTGCACCTCGCAGCAGCTGCTGGAGCAAAGCCATGACAGCCAACAGAGCCAATCTCCTGCTGCAGGGACCCCACAGCCTTCACCCCACACAGCAAGGGCAGCCCTTTCACCCTTTAGCACTTGTGTCCAAAAACGAGCCAAGGGCTGCAATGGAAGGAGGAGAACAGGCTAAGAATCAGGGAATCATTTATGTTGGAAAAGACCCTTAAGATCATTAAATCCAACTGTAAACCTCACATAGCCAATGAACAGAAGCTGGGAACAAGCACCCTATTCAGAATGAATATATATTAATAAATAAGAGGGAAATGCAATAGACAGAACCAATTCATGGATTTTCACTGAAGGCAGGCAGGTTTTCCTGCTTTTTACACATTAAAGCTGCTCACAGCCTCTGTGCTCAGCTGATACAAAGGTCTGCTGTCAGACTTCCTCCTTGCAGCACCCATAAAAAACCTCCAGAAACCTCCAGATACTGAGAAAAGATAGACCCACACAAGTTACTGAGCTCCACCACTGAAACATCAAAATACCTGCTGTTCAACAGAAGTCCTGGTAAAGTAAGTGGCAAATACATGTTTTTGCCATTTAAAAACTATTTTGGGTAGCCATAACAAGTTACTGTTAAAATGATTTTGTAAAAGGTACTCAAAAACTGGACCTCAGTGAAAGTTTCACTTTGAAATAAACATTCCATCAATAACTTGCTCCAGGCCTTTTTCTGGCTTACAGCAAATACCATGTCTTTCTTCTTCGTGTATTTAAAAAACTAGAGGGCTCCCTCAGATTGTCACTGCAATAGAATAGGGAAAGGTAATTCTATTTGTGGTTTCCTGCTTACACAAATGTGAACATTTCAAAAGTTATGAATAAAAATCAGTGCACACCCTCATTGCTCTTCTGTTTCAAGGAATAATGTTTATACTGTTTTTTAACAGAAAGTCAATTTACACTGAAAAACTTATTATACATTGCCTATTAATCTGCAAACCCCATCTTATTTTGACCAATAGGAGATGAAAAGCTGATATCCCAAATATACAGCTACTTTGCTATAATAGTCCTAGACTGATCAGTCCATGGAGGGCCACACTGTAACTACAGAAACACTCAGTGCCATCAGTATTCCAAACACAGGCAGACAGGCAGATGTCCCATTACAGAGGGAATGCCAAATGTCTATCAGTGAGATGTTACCATGGCCAGAAATAACCGAGGTAGGATGACTGAGTGGCTCCTTTGTGAGACAGTCCAAGTGGGGGAAATATTTACTCTTCAAGTTGAGAAATCTAAAATCAATCTAGTGTCACTTAAAAATAGGAGTTGCACAGTAACTGATATGCTGATCATAGAAACCACACAAGGAAGATGCTGCTATTTCTGTAAATACAAGGGATTGCAAATGTAGTTCCACTGAATTCAGGGAATCTATACTCATTTATGGTAGATGAACATCTGGTCTTTTATATTTGGAGAAAGGTAGGATAAATACTACCCCACCATTCCAGCAGATTCCTGTAAACTCCTCCAACTTAAATGGATTTACACCAGAATTTTTCTTAGACTCTCTACTTGAAAAACTACGCAGACACTAAAAAAAAAAAAAAAAA